>CM046029.1:61158413-61495913 GCA_025215565.1 Flaveria ramosissima | reverse complement strand
GCTTCCAAACACTTGATCATCTTTACCAGTTTGTGCTCCATGAGTTATGTTTGTAACCTCGACTAGAGCTCCCTCAACTACTCGATTAAATGTAACAGCTCTGATGTGTCCGGCGGCTAGGGCTGCACTTGAGCCGACGACCGTGGGAAGTACATATCAAATGACGGTGAAAACACCTTCCCTTCGACCACAGGAGCTATGTGGACGTGTGGTGGTGGTTGAGATGGGGTTGTATGGTGGTTTCAAATGAAAGTGAAGAGAAGAAGGGTAAAATGGTCAAATGACAACTATTTAATGGAATAAATGAACGGACGTTAGACCTAAGGACGAAAGATGTTAATTTTTTTTTCAAAACTCAGTACTAAACTTGTAATTTTTCAATACCAATGCGAAAGATAAAATTTGAGCAAATCTTAGGGACGATTCGTTTAATTTATTTATTTTTTCTGTTTACGTACACTTAACAAAAACTGAATGGGGTTAGTGTATCCAATGTAATTGTAACAAATCTTAAACCATAATGATTAAAGCTAACATTTTTTTTGAACTATTAGATGAAAAACATTATAACAATCAAACCACATTGACTAAAACCATAATTTACTCTAAAAACATGACTGTTTTAAGCTTTTATTTGACTATTTGTTATAAAGATGGAAATGAAAAATTATTTCTTATTTAATTTAATGAAACTCATTTTTATTTGAAGTTGAGATCCAGTTTCTTTGACTTGAAAATGGGCGGGTCTTACGAGCGATAGTATCATGGGTCAAAATGTGTAATTTAGTTATATATTACAAAAGTATTTTATTTTATCATATAATTTATACTAGGTTTTATGCGTTAAATATACACGTTGGATGAATTCGACCTATTTCCTTTTGAAAACTTTCTTTTCATTTAAGATGATTCGTCAAAGATACTATATAACTTGAATATACTCGTTCATCTATGAAAGGGTCGCATTAATGTGTTTAATATCTTTAACCTCTAATTACCTTATACTAACTTTCTTAGTATTTACCATTTTGCCCCCAGCTCGATAATGGAGGT
This sequence comes from Flaveria ramosissima, assembly GCA_025215565.1. Taxonomy (NCBI): domain Eukaryota; kingdom Viridiplantae; phylum Streptophyta; class Magnoliopsida; order Asterales; family Asteraceae; genus Flaveria; species Flaveria ramosissima. Next base: position 61,494,860 of record CM046029.1, on the reverse strand, counting down.
GTTGTTCCTACGTTCGGCGAGTGAGATGAACATAACGGAGGCAATTATACTCATATCTTCAACAAGTTTCGTGAGGAACATGTGACAGGAACACCCATGGTGTGCTAGTTTAGATGCAAGACCAAACTACAAGAAGGTATCATTGGCTCGTAGTTTATATTTCTCATTTTCCTTTAAATGTTACTTACCTTTGAAGGGGTGAGTGCACTTGCTAGCCATGGTTCATGTGTGACACATTATTTTGGTTTGAGTAAATTACACGGATGGTCCTTGGGGTATGCCTGAATTACAACTTTAGTCCCCACTTTCAATAAATTACAGATGTGGGCATGAACTATGCAAAGAGTGCACGCTGACAGTCCCTAGCACTAACAAATGTTAAGTTTCTCAGTTAGTTTTTTTAAAAAGACCATAATACCCCTTTCTTTTTTTATCTTCTTCTCAACATTCAACACCCACCACCACCACCTCTACCCTTAACCCACCACCACCACCGGAACCACCACGACTCACAATTGCCACCACCACAGGTCACTACCACTACCACCACCACCACTCACCATCACCACCACCGCTCACAATCACCTCCACCGAACGTCACCACCACCACCACCACCACTTAAGGCTGTTGAGCACCACCGCCACCATCCCAAAAGCCTCAACCCATCTCCATCGCACCATCATCATCTTCATCGTTCTGCATAATCATCACCACCATCGCACATTAAGACCTTTTCCCTTCAAGCACCACAAACACCGCCACACGATCGACGTCCCACCCCCATATTTCTTACCTATTGCAACCACAGACACATCCCATCGCAGATCTATTGTCGTCGCATCGTAAAACATATTACAGCCCCATCACCATTTACATCGTCATTGCCATCGCCATCTGAAAACCGAACATCGCCTTCACCATCACCATTGCGGATCCCGTCTCGCAACCACCTAAAACCAGCATTAGAAATGGGCTTTTGGTGATGGTTGGGATCTGTGGTAGTGGTAGTGACCGCTGCTAGTGATTGTTGGTGGTGCTTGATTTCTCAGATGGTGGAGATGGATGATGGTGGTGGAGAGGGGTGACTAATGAAAGAAGAAGAAGATGATGAAGTGGTGGGGTAGGTGGTAGGTTGGTTGTATTTAATTTGCAGGTCATTTAATTTTTTTAGTTAAGGGTATTTTGGTCATTTTACATTGACTTAACTGAGAAACTTAACCTTTGTTAGCGTCGGGGACTACCGGTGTGCATACCATGCAAAGTTCAGGCCCGCATCTGTAATTTATTAAAAGTGAGACTAAAGTTGCAATTCAAGCATACCCCATGGACCATCCGTGTAATTTACTCTTTTGGTTTGCTTTGTAGCAATGCTGCTGCTTCCCGTGGTCAAAATAAATCAAGATTTTGGAAGATTTGTGAATAGCTCTAAAGGGTTATGTAAATTCAAAGTTAACTTCATCTATATAAACATGATAATGGATTCTTTTCTATCATATTGAAAGTGTGATTTTGTTTTTGTGGGGTGCAATTGGGTTATAATACGATAATATAATAATTGATTTTGACATTAGCTTTGTATATTCTTTCATTTTGTTGCAATGGTTTTGTATAATCTTGAAGTTATTGTCCTGCTTCATCCATCCTCACCATAAACATCAAAGGAAATATATATTGACCTTCTTCATTCATTCTCATGCTCTTTCACACTTTCATTATTAAAAGTATTGGAATGTGTTTAAAATATAAATTTTGAACCGGAGTTAATTCCACCACACTTTCATTATTAAAAGTATTGGAATGTGTTTAAAATATAAATTTTGAACCGGAGTTAATTCCACCTTGGTTCACAAAATATTTTTAGTGGCATCGAAATGTTGCTACAATGAATCCAGTGGGTTGAGTCTTTGGAGTTTGATAGATGGGTGTTTCTACTAATACAAGCAATTATAGCAATCGTTTCACGCTTTCAAATTTTAAGGGCCCCGAAGTTGAGAAAAAAATTATATGTATTATAAACTGTAGATTGTGATAAAATTTTAATATTTATGTTTCTAGAGATAAATGAAAAGATATAGCAAATTGATTAAATATTAACTTATGATAGTCTTTTAATTTTGTAGATAAAAAAAGGTGTTGTTATGAAAGAAGAATGGTGTTGATGGCCTGATGGGGAACATAATGTTGTTACACACATCGACTCGTGTTTGAGATAGATATATATTTTATGATTTTTCTATATATTTAAAAAAGGAACGGCTTTTTTCTTTTATAAAAAGAGCTTTGATATCTTAGTTAGCTTTAGGCCTCAAAATATATTAGCCATCTTTGTTTGGAATGGTTCTAAACTTCTAGTAGTTTTCTAGTTATTCTTGAGTCTAGATCTAAGCTACAAGTCTACAACATGTTAGAGAACTTCATAAAAGGTGACAAGAGGCCGAAGCTTTTATGAACACCCTCTAACAATAATATGTCCCCATCGGCATAGGTATATAAAAAATGTGTAGTGTGTAGTGACGGATCGAACAGAAAAACTCTAGGCGTATCCAAGTATTTTCTTTTGCGGTACTTAATTTAATAATGAAAAAAAAATTACGGTACATTTATTCGATAATGAAAATTTTTTTTGCTAGCAATAACGTGATTAGAATAAAACATATTAAGGGACAGTTCTTTATCACTAATTATTAAAATTTTTTGATATGGCCCAATTCAGGTCGGGCCAGATCACACAACAAAAAGACAAAAAAATCAAACTGAAACAAATAATATTCAACCCTAGGGGTGTAAATGAGATATGTGAAGTCATGAGTTAGTCGGGATCAGCTCATCAAAATCTCGAATCTAACTGAGCTTAAACAAGTTTGAGCTCGAGCATATACTATTTAGCATTTAATAAACATGCTTGAGTTAGAGCTTCACGTATCAAGCCCTCTCAAAAAGAACCTTTTTTATGTAACTTTTCCTTAATATATTAAATGTATATTTATATAGATAATTGTTATCATATAAAAAATATGATAAAAATAATCAAATTATAAACAAGGGGATCTTAAACCAAGTTCGAGTTTGAAAAATTCCGAACTAAAACAACTCGAGTATTGAAATTAAAGTTTTACACGATATGAGCTCGAGCCTTACAATTAACATGTAACAGAGTCGAGCTGCATGTGATCAAACTCTCTTATGTCAAAACAATCCTAGACTCGACACGACCTTTTTACACCTCTTTCTTAATTGTCATGGTAACATTCAAATAATCAACTAATATATTAAATAATATAATCTAGCAATCTGCTAATCAATAATCTAATAATTAACCTATCAAATAATCAGCTAACAAGATAAATGACTTAGTTATCCAAAATAATTGTTTATATTTGTAACTTATTTTATGGGGTCGTTGTATAATAATTGGGTTGGTGTCAATATTTCTTAGGGGTCATAATTTTTTTTAGAATTAGGCTTTTAATCTTATTTTATTTGGCCCTTTTAAATTTGAGAGGTAACCAATTTATTGCTCAGGGGTATTCTAATACATACAATGATGAAAAAAAGGGTTTAAACTTTGAACCGAGAATTTAGGAGTTGTTTAGTGGTAGCCCGGGCTACCCCTGCACCTTTATTAGATCCGCCCTTGGTAGTATGTATAGGAGAGTGGCGGATGATAGAGAGAGAAAGAAGGTGAGAAACTTTTATCACATGGTTAAAGAGTTAATTACATGAAAGGTCCCTGTGGTTAGGCTTGTTTTCATTTTTGGTCTCCAGGTTTGAAAAACTACAAGGTCGGTTCAAATGTTTGACAATTTGTAACGAATTTGGTCCCCGACTTTGACGCCCATCAAAAAATGTCGTTAAGTCTAATCACGTGATTTCCATATGAGGGCATAATGGTCATTTCAAGTCCATTCCAAATTGAACATAAATTGTTGTTAGGTATACGCATACTCAATTTCACGGGTAAACATAACTCATCTTCTTCACATATCTTTTTTTCCTTCAGAGGTGTAATAATGGTGGTATGCTTTTGTGGAAAATACGTCACTGTTAGAACTTCACGGGCATAACAAAACCATGAAAGACGGTTCTACTCTTGCCCTGAAGTTATAAGTTCCTTCTCCTTTCTTGATTCATATAATTGAACTACATATATTTCTAAAATATTCATTTTCTTTTGAATCAGGGGAGCAGTTGTCGTTTTATAGGATGGGTTGACCCTCATATGTGCCCTAGGTCAATGCACATCAATCCAGGTTTTCTAAGATCAAAATACAAGCTTGAAGTGGAGATTAAGAAATATCAAGCTGAAGTACAAAAGAAGAACATAATGATTGTATTGTTAGGATTAGGGTTTGTAATTGTGATGTTTGTCTTATGTTGCTTAATGTTCTAGTTTAGTATTCAATAGAAATGTAATGGCAATTGTCCCTCTTTGCAAGACTGATGAAGGAGGTCAATACAATAGTTTCACAATGTTAGGAGAGTTATAACACTTAGCAGATCAAATAAGAAAGAAGTTAATAATAAAACAAAGAACAGAAGTAAAAGAATAGAACAAGAACAAGTATACTCAAGTATGGTTTTCAAGAATGATGTATATTGCTCTCAAGTTCTTACAAGTGTTACAAAACTTACATAGAATACAAGCACTTGAGATATTTTACTCTACATCCTAGTGCTGGTCATACTTTGAAGGCCAGTTGGAAAACACTAATCTAGACAACATGATCAATGTAGAGTCGAAAGACAGATTGCCTTTTGACTAGTGATTATAACATGCTATAGCTCACATCCTTATCTAATACAAAAAAGCATAAAAGTACATATATGGAAAGTTACAGACTCAACACCTTACTCTACACTCGACAAAAGTATGGATTTTTCACCAACTTATGCAAGTAGGTGAGTCTTCAGAGATGGTAGTGGAAATATGTTTCAGCTTTTGTCAAAAGCATGTCAGAGAAGACATACATTCTCTGTCTTTGGAAGAAACCAGTCTTGGCTTCGGAAGAATTGGTATTATGGCTTCGGAAGATTGGATACTTAGCATAATTCATTGAGTTATATCAAATATTCTGAAGTAACTTTGTTGTACTTCACATGTGCATGTTGAGAGCTCTTTGGTTGTATAAGCCTCTAAGTGTAGTCCTTACACTCTTGAACCACTGTACTGGCAATTGTCAAATTTTAAGAATTGCACTGTTATATTATAAATGTGTCCATACGAAATGTTATCAATGTAATAAAATTTTAAGAATTGCAATACTATTTTGATCCACATGTTACCCAAACAACAAAATATAGAAATAAAATATAGAAATGTAATCAATGTACCCAATTAAGTGTTTGCAGACCAAACCAATTAAGTGTCTATAGACCAAACCATTAGGACTTACAGAGACTACCAACTCAACATTAAAATACACATAACCATTAGTGTAAGGATTCCTTAAGTCTGATGCAACCCAAAACATCCAATATATCTCTGCAACATGCACTAAGTACTGAAGTAAAGAATGCTTCGGAAGTTTTACACAATACACTAGAAAATACTCTAAGTGTAAAATCTTCCGAAGCCAAGACCAATATCTTCCGAAGCCAAACATGAAGTCTTCCAAAGCCTCAGAGACAAAGTCTTCCGAAGCTTCAACCTATGAAGACAGATTTCTTCCGAAGACTTTTAGTACACATGCTTTATCTGATGTACTGTTCCATAAAGCACATTTCCGCTGCATCTCTGTAAAGTCACCAACTTACATGAGTTGGTGAAAAGGTCCATGCTTTTGGTAACTGTACATTGAGGTCTTGAGTCTGTAACTTTCTACTTTATGTACTTTATCCTTTTTGTAATAGATAAGGATGTGAGCTATGGCATGTCATAGTCACAAGGTCAAAAGGCAGATATGCCTTTTGATCCTACAATTGATTTTGTTAGTGTCTAGTCAATTGTATCCAGCTGCTTTCAAAGTATAGCCGGCTGTAGGTTGTAGTATAAGTATTCCAAGTTCTTGTATCTTTCTTTATGCTTTGTAACACTTGTAAAAGAACTTGAGAAAGCAATATACTGCCTCCTTGAAACCCAACTCTCTTGTTCTGTCTCTTTACTTTACTTGTGTTCTTAGTATCATACTTGGTTAATCCAGTTCACTGTTTGATCAAAGTTTAGTTGTTCTCCTCATTGTGTTGTTGTGTTGTAATTTGTTTAAGCCCTTAACCGGTCCTGCAATTGGTATCAGAGCATTCCAGGCTCTTGATATAAGATCTCACCATCTTAAGATCCCTCACACACACAAAAACTAAACTCTCAAATGGCATCCATCTCAAAGACTGATATGGAGACTGGAACCATGAACAAATCCCCACTGATCACTCTTGATGATTTTGACACCTGGTGTATGAGAATGGAAGGTTTCATCAGGTCTCTTGATTCAAGAATGTGGGAATCTGTTGAGAATGGACCTTTCATACCTAGCACTCCTTCTGCTACTGGTGCTGGTATGATTCCAAAAGATGTGGCCAACTACTCTGATGAAGATAGAAAAAGAGTAGAGATTGATAGGAAGGCCATGACTGCTCTTCAGACTGCTCTCCCAAACTCTGTATACAGAGGCTTTAAGAAGTGCAAAACAGCTAAACAGCTGTGGGATGCACTGAAGCTGATGTATGAAGGCTCCTCTGAAGCCAAGGAGAACAAGAAGGATCTCCTGAAGCAGCAGTTTGAAAACTTCACCTTCAAAGCAGGTGAAACCATGACTCAACAATACTTCAGGTATGTTGAGATAGTGGATACCCTAGTGGATGGAGGAGTTCCTCTTGAGAACAGGGACATTGTAAGGAAGTTTATGTCCTCACTTCCTAGGCAATGGACACACTACTGTGTGGTGATCAAGAGACTGAGAACCTCAAAACTCTTACTCTGACAGAGTTATATGGGATTCTCAGTGGATACCAGATGGAGATGAACATGCAAGGTTCATCTGGAACTCCAACAATCAAATGGGTTCAGCCCTTCATGTGGTTGAAAGGGATAGCATAGAACCCCAACATCATCTCATATGCTACCCTGACAACTCACAAAAGGGTCCTTTCATCACCTTCCCGGAGACACCCAGGGAGAACTTTACTCAAGGAAGCCCATTCCAAGAGACAAGTTCTTCTCAAGCCTTTGTGTCTACTGATGAAAGCTGTGGGAACTCTCTCTTCACTCTTGAAGACCTGGACTGTATCCATCCAGATGACCTGAATACATGGAGATAGTTCAGCAGATGGCTCTCCTCACTCACAGAGCCAAGAAGTTCTACAAGAGAACAAGAAGAAGGTTTCCAAGCAATGCTACCAGTGGAAAGTTTGGGCTGGATAAAAGCAAAGTCAAGTGTTACAACTGTAACCTGATGGGCCACTTTGCTAGGGAGTGTAAGGCACCTAAAACAAATGGGGGCCAAACACAACCAGACCAAACTACACTGACAAAGCCCCTCAAATGAGAAGCCAAAGCAACATGCTGCTGTTGCTGTTGAAGAGAGAGGCTTTGACTGGAGCTTTCAGGTGGAAGATGCTTCTCCAAACCAAGCACTGATGGCAGACCATGATGAAGCCAAGGTATTGGAACATCTCTGTACTCCTGAATGCATTGCTAAAGTAAATAGATACAGGTCCTACAACTTAGAGATGAGATCTGATCTTGAGTCATTAAACATATTAAAATCTGATTTTAGAAAGTCTGAAAATGATTACAAGTTAAAGATAGAGGACTTGGAGAAAACCATTTCAGTACTAAAACATGAACATACAGATTTTAGAACTCAGATCCAGGATCTCATAACTAAGTTGACTGAGTGCCAGGCTGAGCTTGTGATCAGCAAAGCCAAGGCAGAGAAGAGTGTTCTTGAAGAAGAGACCTTCAAGAACATGATATCCTCATCCCTGCACAACAAAGTGTGCTATCAAAATAGACAGGGACTGGGATCAAATGAGATAGCTCCTCCACACACAATCTTGTCTGTAAGATCTCCTAGGTGTGGAACTTGTGAAGATGAGCTTCCTCTCATAGATCCTATAAGTGAGGAGGATGAAGAAGTGATAGTGAAGAATTCCTCTGAGAAGAGTGAAGAAGAGGATTCTTCCAAGGGCCACTATCCTTCTGAGGAGAAGAAATCTACTGTGATGACCAAGTCCAAAAAAGAACTTGATCAGGAAGAGCAAGAGAAGCAAAGAAGGCTCAAGAGATCAAGGCTACTTTTGATGCTAAGCAGAAACAAGTTTTTATCTCTGCAGGTTTCAAGTAGTAAGGACTGAAGACATCAACCAAGACTCCTCAGCTAAGAGTCCTGGTTCTTGTTCAAATCATCTCAGTGCAAAGAAGAAGACTGAGCTGCTGTGTACCACTGCTGCACAGCCTGGACCATCAAACTCCAAGAACAGTTCACAGCCCAAGAGAACTGTCTCAGCATCTACCAAGATGAAGGTGGAGAAGGGATGTGACCAAAGCCAGTCTTGCTCTCATAAGGAGACTACTTTGAAGAAGAAAATGTTATGTGTCATGTGTGAAAGTACTTCTCACATTGCTAAGGATTGCCCATACAATCCTAAAAGTACTATCCACATGACCAATACAAAGACTTCAAAGAGTCTCAAGAAGATTCAAGCTTCGGAAGGAAAGTCTGTTTCCTTCGGAAGCTCCAAATCAAAGAAGAAGGTAAATGGAAAATTACCTTCGGAAGAAAAATTGGTCTCGGAAGAAAGGAGTTCTTCCGAAGCACTGAAGTCTGCTGCAGTGACTGTAGAATCTTCCGAAGGTTCAGTCATCAAAACTTGTGAAGTCCCAAAAGCTTCTAAGGTTTTGAAGGTCAAGTCCAAGACTCCAAAGGTGGTGTGGAAGTCTAAGAAAGACCAAATGACTGAAGTTTCTCCATCAACAACAGCTGAAGATCCCCATAGTACAACCATAGGATCTATTACTGTTGCATTACCTTCTATTACTCTTAGTGAGCCCAAGACAAGTAAGGCTTGGGTTTCCAAATGTAACTAATCATTTTCTTTGTGCAGGAACAGCTCAAGACAAACAGGAATGTCTGGATAATTGACAGTGGCTGTTCCAGGCACATGACAGGCAATAGGTCTCTACTCCATAATTTTGAGAGAATTGATGGAGGACCAGTTGCTTTTGGAGGAGATGAAGGTGGTTACATTTCTGGAAGGGGCAAGGTCACAAATGGTAAGCTCAGCATTGAGAAGGTAAACTTTGTTAAGGAGCTTGGGTACAATCTTCTGAGTGTATCCCAATTTTGTGATCAGAGTCATAACATGCTCTTTACTGAGCATGAGTGCATTGTTCTCAAGCCTGGAGTGGTCATTCCTCATGAGCATATCCTGCTCAGAGCCCCCAGGAAAGGGAACATGTACAAGATGGATTTGCAAGAAACATCTCCCTCTGGAGAAGTTTCATGCTTTCTATCTAAAGCAAATAGTGATGAGTCTTTCCTATGGCATAAAAGAATGTGCCATGTAAACTTTAAGAACATGAATAAATTAATTAAACATGATCTGGTAACTGGAATGCCAAAGAAAGAGTTTACAAGTGATGATCATTGTGTTGCATGCCTGAAAGGGAAGCAACACAAGGTATCTCACAAGCCTAAGGAAAGGAACTCCATCACTACTCCCCTACACTTGTTACATATGGATCTCTTTGGCCCCACCAGTGTAATGAGTCTAGGAAGGACCTCTTACTGTTTGTGATCACAGATGATTTTACAAGATTCACTTGGGTTTTCTTTCTTAGAACTAAGGATGAAACCCCTGAGATTCTGAAGAATTTCATCTTAAAAGTTGAGAATCAAAGTGATCACAAGGTCAAAACCATAAGATGTGATCAAGGAACTGAATTCAAGAACCAAATCCTTGATACATTTTGTGATGAAAAAGGTATTACAAGACAATATAGTGCTCCCAGGACTCCTCAGCAAAACGGAGTTGCTGAGAGGAGAAACAGGACACTTATTGAAGCTGCAAGAACTATGTTGTCTGACTCTAAACTGCCCATCACCTTCTGGGCAGAGGCAGTTAATACTGCTTGCTATGTGCAAAACAGAGTTTTAGTAGTTAAGACACATGGTAAGACTCCTTATGAACTTTGGCACAAGAGGAAACCTTTCATTGGTTTTCTCAGGTCATTTGGATGTCCCTGCACCATCTTGAATACCAAGGATCAAATTGCCAAGTTTGCTGAGAAATCAGATGATGGACATTTCATTGGATACTCTTCCCAAGCTAAGGCTTATAGAGTATACAATCTCAGAACTAGAATTGTTGAGGAGTCAGCCAATGTGACTTTCAATGAACACACACCCTGTGTGGCTGGTTCTGGTCCTGATTGGCTATTTGATCTTGATTTAGTTACCAACTGTTTTAACAAATCTTGTGAGAATGTTTCAGGATCTGCAGAAAATCTAAATACAGGTGATCCTGATCCAAGATTTGAGCTAGGAAGACCCTCAACTCATACATCTTCAGCTCCAGTTGGAACTACTTCAGCAAATGAGGTCTCTATCAGCACTACAATGACAAATTCAGCTGATACATCTGGTATGCCTTCAAATTCCAGCTCAGAGGCTCCTCAACCAGATAAAGATACCTCAATTGTAGAAGACAACAATGGTGATGGTGATAGTGATCAGGAATTCCTTGATGCTAATAACCACACCATAGATGACAACATCAATGATGTCACACACTCATTGGATCAAGTTAATCTTGATAAGTGTGATAATGTGGAGGGTGAATCATCTATGCCAGATCTAAATTTCTCAAATTTGGATCTTTCTCAGCAACTTGCTGTGATCCCTCAGCTAAGGATCCACAAGTCTCACCCCACCACAAACATCATTGGAGATGTTGTCACAGGGGTAAGAACAAGAGGACAAACCCATGAAGCAAATGTTTGTCTTCACTCTTGTTTCTTATCTCAGATAGAGCCAAAGAAAGTTGATGAAGCTCTAAAGGATGGAAGTTGGGTTGAAGCTATGCAACAAGAGCTGCTTCAATTCAAAAGGCAGAAAGTTTGGAACCTTTGTCCTCTTCCTCATGGGAAGACTACCATTGGAACCAAATGGGTTTTTAGGAATAAGAAGGATGATAGAGGAATCATCATCAAGAACAAGGCAAGACTAGTTGTTCAAGGATACACACAAGAAGAAGGGATTGACTACACTGATGTCTTTGCTCCTGTAGCAAGATTAGAAGCTGTTAGGATATTCCTGGCATTTGCTGCATCCAAGAACTTCAAGGTCTTTCAACTTGATGTAAAGTGTGCTTTCTTATATGGAGTGATTGATGAAGAGGTTTATGTCAAACAGCCACCTGGTTTTGTAGACCCTGATCATCCTGATTATGTCTGCAAGCTTGACAAAGCTCTTTATGGGCTGCATCAGGCACCCAGGAAGTGGTATGAGACACTGTCTGAGTATCTTTGTAAACATGGATACAGGAGAGGTACTATAGATGGAACTCTCTTCATCAAAGGACAGGGAAATGACTTATTGCTAGTTCAAGTATATGTAGATGACATCATCTTTGGTTCAACTAATCCAAAGCTCTGCAAAGACTTTGAGAAGCTGATGAAAGACAGATTTGAAATGAGTGCAATGGGAGAACTCAATTTCTTTCTGGGAATTCAAGTGAAGCAAGTTGAAGATGGCATCTTCATAAGTCAGTCAAAGTATGTTCAGACATACTCAAGAGGTTCAACATGACTGATTGTAAGATTGCTAAGACACCCATAGCCAGAAACCACTCCCTTGGACCTGATCTTGAGGGGGAGTGTGTAGATGAACATTTATACAGGGCTATGATTGGGTCTCTTATGTATCTTACAGCTAGCAGGCCTGATATCATGTTTGCTACATGTATTTGTGCAAGATATCAAGCCAACCCTAAGATGTCTCACTTAATCACTGTGAAAAGGATTTTAAGATACCTCAAAGGTGCTTCAACACTTGGTCTATGGTATCCAAAGAATCCTAACTTCAATCTGTATGCCTATACAGATAGTGATTATGGTGGTTGCAATATGACTGCAAAGTCTACATCTGGGGGATGTCAATTCCTTGGTGGAAGGGTTGTCTCATGGCAATGCAAGAAACAATCCTGTGTGTCTGCATCAACTGCTGAGGCTGAATACATTGCTGCTGCAAGCTGCTGTGCTCAAGTGCTTTGGATTCAAAATCAGATGCTGGACTATGGATTTAACTTCAAGGAGACTCCTATCCACATAGACAACAATAGTGCTATCTCTATCACTGAGAACCCTGTGCAGCACTCAAGGACCAAACACATCAATATCAGGTATCATTTAATAAGAGATAACTATGAAAAGGGATTAATTAAACTAGTCAAAGTTCATACAGATGAACAATATGCTGATCTGTTTACAAAAGCTTTTGATGAACAGAGATTTAAATATCTGATATCAGCTATTGGGATGATTAACTTTGAGTAGACTTTTTCTTAAAACTAATTCTAATTATTTCTTCTTAAAATATGTGTGTCCTAAGTTGTCTAGTTCATCACTTTCATAAGCTCATGTTTTCTTTGGATGAAAAACTCTTTTTGAAGACTTTCCTTAGATTCTTGAAAATTTTCTGATACTTCGGAAGATAAAATTTTATCTTCGGAAGAAAATCATGTCTTCAAAATAAATAACTGTCTAAGAGATTTTACCTTCGGAAGAAGTCTAAATCTATCTTCCGAAGCTTAAATTCTTATCTCAGACACTTATTTGTTTTTTAAGGACTTTTTCCTTCCGAAGCAAAATTAACTCTCGGAAGCTTTGTTGTTTCTTATACAAAGCATTCAAGTGTTTATTTCTCTTCCGAAGCAAAATTTCAAGACTCTCAGGAAAATCTTCCGAAGCCATTTTAGCTTCGGAAGCTTTTTCATTAAAACTTCCGAAGACAATTTACCTTCGGAAGCTTTTCGAATTCCAAGAAAACTACTTTTTGAGCAAAAGTAAACTACTTTTTCAGAGGTGGGACCGACTTCGGATTTCAAAGTTTATCCTCTTTCATTAACTTTGGTTCAAATCCCTTTTCACATAAATACCCAACGGTTCCCCCTCTTTCTCACTATCTTCCTCAATTCCACTATTCCTCTAACCTAATTCTCTAAACCGCCTTTGCTTTCTACCTTTCTTCACCCTTAAGCTTCTGAAATGGCCAACCTTAACCGCAGAAACAACCCAGATTTCTCCATGCAACTTCACAGGCAACACAATCAAGTTGCTCTGTTAAGCTCTGAGAAAGATGCAAGTTTCTCAGAGATTTGCCAATTCTTAACTCTATCCAACTACTTCACCTCCCTGACCATTGATCCTACTCTGTATGAGGATCACTTGCTTGAATTCTGGAAGACCTGCCAAGAGGTCATTATGGATGGGGAGAAGGCACTGTCTGCCACAGTGCAAGGGAGGACAATCTTCATCACTCCGGCCATCATTAACCATCATTTGCAGCTGGATGATGAAGAAGGTGAGTTGTCCTTCCCAAAGGAAGCTGTTAATCATTCCTTTGAGCAGATGGGCTATGAGGGAGATTTCTCTGTAAAGACCTTCAGGAAAGGGAAGGTCTCATCCCAGTGGAAATACCTGCTCCATGTGGTTATCCACAGCTTATCAAACAAGCATGGTGGATGGGACCAGATTCCTGAGGATCTCTCCTTTATAGTTCATGGAATGGTTCAGGGGGTCAAGTTCAGGTACTCTCAATTTGTTTATACTAATTTACTTGCAAACTTGGACTCCTTAGAGTATTACATGTTTCCTAGATATGTTCAACACATTCTCAACTGTGAACTGGGCTCACAGTTGAGGGAAACAAGTAATATTCTTAAATTGGGACAGATGAAGCCCGGCATCTTTAAAATAATGAAGAAGCCAACTGTAGGCTTCTCAGGGGTAGAAACAGCCCTAGTCCCCAAAATGTTAGAGCTCATTGCTCAAGGTGACAACCTAGCAACACAAGCTAGTGTTGAACCCACACCTTCTTTCTCTTTACCACTAAAAAGACCACAAATCACCCTCACCTACCAAAGAAAATCCAAACGAAACCCTGCTCAGACTATTGAGTCTGTGTAGGTCCCCATATACTCAACCTTACAGGAGGAAGTGGACACTAGAGCTCCCACTTCCCCTGAGGAGCAAACCACTCCCATTTCTTCACCTATCAGGGCTGAGGTTCCTCATGCTCACCCTGATGAGCTCACAAGCCCAACAGCCTTAAGCCTTCACTCTGAGTCTCAACACTCAAGTGAACAACCTTCAGGGGACAGTTACCATCCCCAGCCTTTAGATCTCAACCAACCAATTCCCAACCTATCCTTCTATACTGATGAAGACTTAGGATTCAGTGAGTACCATGAGTCTCTCTTCTCCTCCCCTACTCAAAGAGAGATGAGTACCTCTGACTCTCCTCAGTCTATCCCACATCAGTCACCTGTTACTGAGGTGGACACTTCTGAACATGTTCAGGATGTCCATATGGAAGAGGCTCTCACTTTTGAAAGTGATTACATCATTAAGACCTCAACCATGGCAACTCAGCCCACTGGCATCTCAACTGAGATTGCTAGTGAGCAGAGGAAAACCAGCAGCCAAGAACCTCAAGCTGGTGGTGAGAGAGAGGACTTTGGTCCAATCATCTCATCCCCCAATGATTCTTCTGATGAAGAAGAGGGGAATTTGAGACTAAAGGTGCAGAAACTGTCAAAAACATGCTCCTATTTAGTCTCTAAGGTTAGTCACCTGGAATCTCAGGTGACTACCTTACAAAACAGGGTCAATGATCAACAACTTCAGATTTCATATCTAAAGGAAAAACTAGCTGGGAGACCTTTAAGGAGAGCTCAACCAGGAACACAAGAACCTGTGGAAGTGATTGACTTATCCTCCAGCTCACCTATGCAAGTGGGTGATGCTACCAAAAAGGGGGAGAAAGTTATTGTAGCCACAGAACCTGGGAGTTCTTCACAGAGAATGGACATAGAGGACTCACTATCCTCACTTGCTGTTGTGCATTCTCAGCAACTTTCTCAAGTTCACATTAGACTCTATAGACTCTATCATCAGGAGTCTCTTTGAGGAAGGTATACCAAGGGCTGTTTCATCTCCACCACAAGGAACTTCAAACTACATCATCAGGTGGAGGTATGATGCTGACAGAAGAGCCCTTATCCTTCACAGAGTTCAAGGGCAACAAGAAGTGTTTGATTTTCAAAGCCTGAACTTCTATGAAAGATTGGATCTAGTCAACATGCCACTTGTCAATCCAAGCAATTCAAGACAAGCTGACAGATTGGCTCAAAGAATCCAAGCTAGGATCCTTGCAGAGTTCACTCTAAGAAGGAG
Source organism: Flaveria ramosissima (assembly GCA_025215565.1). Classification (NCBI taxonomy): domain Eukaryota; kingdom Viridiplantae; phylum Streptophyta; class Magnoliopsida; order Asterales; family Asteraceae; genus Flaveria; species Flaveria ramosissima. The sequence goes on along the minus strand of CM046029.1, from coordinate 61,479,465 downwards.
ACTTAGGCAATCAGGCAATGTCATCGGTCAACTGGATGTTGAGGTGGACCTTAAGATTAGTTTCATTGGGGAAACCTTGACTGAAGGCCCAGTGGCAGAACCTGAGACCCCTGTCTCATCATCAACAACTGCTGCAGAGGTTCAAACTCCTTCTGAGACACCTGCTGGTGAAGGTATTTCTCAGCCTCTCTCTGGCCAGAGCATGGAAGCTACACCAAGCAATGAAGGCCAAGCCTCTATCCACCCTGAGTCACAAAGGTCTGTTGGTGACAAAGGGAAAAGGATCATGACTCCTGAGGAAATTGAGGAGGAAGAGAGAGAGAGGAAAATGAAGCTAAGGGGAGAAAGTTCCTCTGGGTCATCTAGCTTTATGCAAGCTGCAATCAGGGCTGCCCCCAGACCAAATACTCAAGATGATGAGTTGAGGGCAGTCAGGATTACCTATTTACAGACCAGGAACTATGATATTAATGAAATCATCTCCCTCCCCTTAGAAGAACTGAATAAACTGGCTGACATGGAAGTGTCAAGAGAGATGAAAGAAAAAGAGGATGCAAGGCTACTTCTCCAATTCAAAGAGGAGAGGAGACAGAAAAGACTCTACAAGCATGCTCCCACTCTCTCTCCAGTTCAAGAAAGTCCTGCACAGGAAGATGTGGCTCCACAAGAACCTCAGGTAGATAAAGAAGAAGATAGGATCAAGATGATCAACTACCTGAGTGCCACAAGCTTCTATCAGGCAGATGCACTTCTTCCCCTGTCCTATGACTTCATTGAGTTTGAGTACCTAAAGCAACTTGAACTTGAGCTAGTCAAAGAAAGAAAGACAACCAAAAGGAAGCTAAGGGAAGAAGCTGCAAAGTCAAGAGCCATCATCCACAAAAGTATGAAGAAGTCTGCTGATAGACAAAGGATGATGAGCTTCTTGAAGCTATATGGATTCTCCGGAAGGAGACTTGGCCCTATGTCTCTATCCACAATGGATGAGCATATAAGGGTGATCAAGCAGAAGATTAAGAGTGGTGAACTGATTGACTTGCACTCTCTTCCAAGTCAAGTCCCACCTGAAGTGGAGGTTAAGTTTGAACAACCTGAGACACCTCAATCCGGACCTCGAGCTGAGCCTCAGCAAGCTTCATCTTCTGATCCAAGGCAGGGTCAAACTCCCTCTCCTTCTGAACCTGTGAGGGAGGAACACCCAACTGAGAAAGACAAGGATGATCAACAAGGTGCTGCAGACCAGTCTTCTCAGTTAAAGTCATCTAAGAGGAAGAAGAGAATGGCTTCTAAACCAAAGTCAAAGAAGAAGAAGCCTAAGTCATCTACCTCTACACCTTAGGCTGAGTCAGATCAACCTGAGGAAGTGCATGATGAGGCAGCCCAATCAACTCCTATGCAAGTGGCTCCTCTGACAACTGAGACACCCATCTTGTCCTGGACTTACTCTACTAATCCAGAAAGATGGCATGTAATCAGAGATCAAGGTGTTGAGAATGTCTACTCTTGGCAAGATATAATCAACTTACCTCTGCATGATCTCTTAGAAATGAGAAGATACTATGAAGGTCTTGATGATCCTGACCATCTAATGAAGAAAGGAATGGTCATGATTGTACTGAAGACCACCAATATCTGAAGATCTTCTAAGTGTTTTGGTAGCATCAGCCTAGGGGGAGTTTGTAAGGATTCCTTAAGTCTGATGCAACCCAAAACATCCAATATATCTCTGCAACATGCACTAAGTACTGAAGTAAAGAATGCTTCGGAAGTTTTACACAATACACTAGAAAATACTCTAAGTGTAAAATCTTCCGAAGCCAAGACCAATATCTTCCGAAGCCAAACATGAAGTCTTCTGAAGCCTCATAGACAAAGTCTTCCGAAGCTTCAACCTATGAAGACAGATTTCTTCCGAAGACTTTTAGTACACATGCTTAATCTGATGTACTGTTCCATAAAGCACCTTTCCGTTGCATCTCTGTAAAGTCACCAACTTACATGAGTTGGTGAAAAGGTCCATGCTTTTGGTAACTGTACATTGAGGTCTTGAGTTTGTAACTTTCTACTTTATGTACTTTATCCTTTTTGTAATAGATAAGGATGTGAGCTATGGCATGTCATAGTCACAAGGTCAAAAGGCAGATATGCCTTTTGATCCTACAATTGATTTTGTTAGTGTCTAGTCAATTGTATCCGGCTGGCTTTCAAAGTATAGCTGGCTGTAGGTTGTAGTATAAGTATTCCAAGTTCTTGTATCTTTCTTTATGCTTTGTAACACTTGTAAAAGAACTTGAGAAAGCAATATACTGCCTCCTTGAAACCCAACTCTCTTGTTCTGTCTCTTTACTTTACTTGTGTTCTTAGTATCATACTTGGTTAATCCAGTTCACTGTTTGATCAAAGTTTAGTTGTTCTCCTCATTGTGTTGTTGTGTTGTAATTTGTTTAAGCCCTTAACCGGTCCTGAAATTAGGACCGAAATACATAATACAAATTACATTGTTCAGATGACCATAATACATTATTAAGATGACCAGAATACATTGTTCAGACTACTCAATTAACCATAAGACATTGTTTAGATTACCAAAATACATAGTTCCTACAAGTAAAAGTGAAGATAATTAAACATGACTGTCTCATCCTACATCATCAAGTAGTTCAACATAAAATCAAATTACTCCACCCCCTCATTACACACTGCCTTTTCCACTTGCCCACTGCCTTCTCCACCCTGCCTTCTCCTCTCTGCCTACTGCCTTTTCCAACCTCTTCAAATTTTGTTCCTTGCCCTTTGCATGTCCTTGAGTTATGACCAAGTTTCTTGCATTTGGAACATGACACTGTTTTATACTTCCCGGTAAAATTCCCACCCCTATTCATATCATCATCCTCTAGATTGCTTCTAGCCCTTTTTTTGTTGGCCTACCAATTAGTGTATTATAGATTAGGGGAGTTAGGGTTGTTGGAGTTGGGTCCTTTGGTCACATGTGTTTACCATTAATGGGACCAACTTTATGAGAGTAGACCTTTTTTCATGTCTGCAGATGTTAACATGGATCTACCCAACTTTCAGGTGAGCCTACATTTTGGCCATTCAATGACATATTCCATATAACAACAATTACATGCTTACATAGGATCCCTATTAATTCCCACCTTCTACAACTACAAAACCTATCCATAACATTGATAACACACTGGTCATTGCAGGAACCACTAACCTTGTATTTTTCACCCTTTCATAAGACAATGTAATCAATAGCCTTTTTCTTAATTGCATCGAGGAGTTTGTGTTGGATCAAGTAAGGCTGGTGCAACCAAAACAAACACTTAGACAATTTTGGTGCAACTGATGAAGAACTTCCGAAGGCAAATGCAGCTTCCGAAGGTCAAGTCTGAAAGAGCTTCTAAAGAGAAACTCCAACTACCGAAGACAACGTCTTCCTTCTTCCGAAGTTTAACACTTAGAAGATATCAGGACAATGACTTCCGAAGTATGAAGGCCTAAAGAATGTCTCAAACCTCGGAAGAAGTAGCATCCTCTAAAGTATAAGTGGCTTCGGAAGAACTTGTTCTTCCGAAGCCAATTAACCTTCGGAAGAACCTACTAAGAACCGGTGGACATAAGTATGGTCCTTCTTACACTCCGCTGCAAATCTCTGAGATATTGCATGGTGCTTTCCCATGCCCATGTAGTTGACCATACTTTATTCCACTGTTTATTCGTTATCAGTTAGTATAGTTACCAACTTTAGTTGGTGACAAAAGGTAAGTCATGGACATGTCATGACTACCATATCTTAGATAATATTTTATCTAAGATATCTTATCTTTAGCAATGTAGTATTTGCTTTAGTCATAGGTTTCCAGCTAATATCAAAGTATATCCGGCTATAGGTAGTAGTATATATAGTTTCTCATTGTAACTTATGTAATATGCTTGTAAGAGTCTTGTAATACTTTGAGTTGAGAAGTAATATATACAAGTACCTTGAAAATTATCTTCTTGTGTTTTGATTACTTAGTATATTATTATCAACTCTTAGAGGGACTCTGCATAATCTAACCGAGTCTGATTCAGTGAGTTTGAGAGACAACATAAGTTTTGAGAGAAAACATAAGTTTTGAGTGACCAAAACTGATCCTGTAGTTTGGTTGTACTCGGTGTAAGTGGTCGTGTGCACTTGTTGATCACGTTCAACACATTAGCAATCCTCTTCATTAAATACTCTCTCACAATTCTAAAACCGATATGATTGGCTTGTCCCTTCCATCAACAAGTTGTGCATTAAAAGTTTCACACAAGTTGTTCAATAAAACTTCTGTCTTTGCCCTCCCTATATAGACAACAATAGGTATAATAACAAACTAATTATAACATATACAACATTATCTGTAGTAAGTAACCATTCTATACATGTAAAATGTGATCTTTCCCAATATTGTGATGGAATTTTAATCAACCAATTATAAACATTCAATATTATAAGTCTTTAGCTCATCCATCTTTGACTAAAACTCTACAACTGTTGTAATAGTTTCACATCTCCAAGCATGTCCTTGAATGCTTTTCCTCTCTAGTGACTTTTCATATTTTGATGTATGTTTCTTAAACAAAAGGCCCTAGTGTAAACATGTAACAATGATAAGCATAACAATAGTAGTTGTAGCATGTAACAATAATATACAACACATGTAACAATTATAAGCATACATTCTGGCTATCTGAAATAAATGTGAAATTGATGTTTGTGTACGTCCAAATCATTTGCCAAACATTGTGAAAACCAAGTCCATGAGCTTCTGTTTTCAGCTTTAACTATTGCATATGCTAGGGGATATATACTATTGTTTGGATCAATCCCCACAGCAGTCAGCAATTAGATAGGACCCTTCATAAATGCCCCCATCAAGGTCTAACAACTCTCTTTGACGAGCAATAAACCCCTCCTACAAAAGTCCTAGGTACATATAAATTCTCTTGAAAATCCTAGTTGATAAATCAGGATTTGTTTTATGTTCTATCATGAATTTAACTGTATTATTGGGATTAGCAGTCTGGGCTTCAAGGATGTAATCCTTTAATCTTGAATATTATTCCTTTGTAGTCACTCTTAAGTTGGTTTGCTGCTTTATTCTTTGCCCTGAAAGCTTTCATTTTTTATACCCCAAGTTTATACTTTCTCTGTAACTCTTCTTAGATGGTTTTGATTGTGAAAGGTTACATATTTAAACAACTCCAAAACATCTTGGTCATTAGCTAGTGTCATTAATCCAAAATCTAAGTCTAAACCCGGAATACAAAAATGGTAAAAAATTCTTTCTTACCATGAATTAGCACTAATTCCTCTATCATGAAATCCATTTCCCAAGCAGATTACTTATCAGTATCAATGTTATCAACAAAAGAAACCTACCATATGCATAGTGCCTTCCAGGGACACGTGATTAGACTTAACGATAATTTTTTATGGTTGTTCAAGTGGGGGACACATTTCGTTACAAATTGTCAAACGCTTGGACTGACCTTGTAGTTTTTCAAACCTGGGGACCGAAAGTGAAAATAGGCTTAACCACAAGGACCTTTCATGTAATTAACTCATGGTTAAATCTTTGATAAAGTTGTCAATGAATCAAGTTAATGGGCTGACTCCACTCAGAGCCAAAACGTAGACATCGTTAAAGAAATTATACTATATCACATTTAAAAGGTCGATGGGTATATATAATTTTTTGTTCAATATTAACTTTTTGACATATTCTTTTTTTCAAAATAAAATCAAAAACTTCTTCTTGGTCCACTCGTCTATGGATTATTATTTTAAACTTTCAACTTGGGTTCGACTCATGGCAGTGGCATGATTTTTTTATTCCTTTTTCTTTTGTTTTTATTCCTTAGAAACCCCCTTAAGTAATTGACACCTTTACCTTTGAATTTTTTTAAAACTTTGAAGAATAACACTTTAAGCCCTTGAGTTTTTAAAGCCTCGGGTTTACTGTTTGTACAATTTTACTTCAATATCCTAATATTTTACGTCTTTATTTTATGTATGTGTTGGTCTAAATTCGAGTTCATTTATGTTTTGACATAAATTTTGTTCGGAAACAAGCTGGAGCAAATATAAAACGCTTTCATGCTAATGCTTATCTACTTTTTTAAGTTGATCCACTTTTCGATGTATATTTTTATTTAAAAACGAGTGAGGTCAAATATGATATATTTTTGTTCGATAATATAAATTTGAGTAACTCAATGTTTCAACAAAAATTTAGTCCGGAAACGAGTTGGGACGATTATACGTACTATACGCCGCATACACGTCGTCGCAAAGAGCGGTATATTTACTAGTTGTAATATAAATTTCAATTAATTCAACTTAAGAATTGTGAGATGTTTGATTGTAAATTTATTAAAGAACTTAAATGAAAAAAAATAGAAAATGAGAAGCATTTACTTTGGATTTTCTTTCTAGGTATTAAATTACTGAAACCATAACCACTAAGTGCACTAACCTTTCATTATAACTCATGGATATATATTCATCATATTTTACTATCAGAACCTTAAAAATCAACCCAAGACTGTCTACATATTACCTATAGATCTTCTACAAATAGGGTACAAATCATAATCATCGTTTACATCCTATACTTATATTTACCTATTTACTTTTAATGAAATTAGTTTTCATTACATGTAACCATTTGCAAATGTTGGTGAGCTTCCCACCACCTCCGACATGTTTCACCATCTAATGGCTGAATAAAGTGACATTTTTTTTGTTTTATGTAAACCATCTGTGCATATTTATATTGATTTTGGGTTTGTAACATGTTGCTTCGATAGACCAAATGGTTAAGACACGGTGTTGTTTTGTTGTAGGTCGTGGGCTTGAATCCCATTACCTTCAACTATTTTTCTTTGATTTTTTTCACATTTTCTTGTCCTTTTTAAATTCTTATAATGTTAATTGTTTTTTTATCTGTTTAGTTTTCTTTGATTTTTATCTTCTAAGTTATTGTAGTTATATTAATAGGTCGCAATGTAGCGAAGTTTGATAACTTCATGGGGACGTGTATGTCTTTCGTTTGAATCATTTTGTTTAAACTATTATGCCACAATATACGAGACGTTGACTTCTTGTCTTTTATTTACTTAGGTGCATTAATATCCGACGTTGGATACAAGTTTCGCAAACGTGCCCTTAATCATGTGACTGTCATCATGCATCCGACGCGAAGCGCGGATAACTTTACTCGATATAATGAATTCTATGTAAAACGATCCGTAAGGTTAATTGTAAGCTAATTATTGTATTGACTTTTCTTTATTCATAATTCTATCTTACAAATAAGCATGTCAAATGAATCGAAGGATATTGGTTTAGTGTGAAATGCTAGTTTTAAATTTGCTATAAAACATATATTAAAAAGAACCAAAAAATTGGTTAATCCCTGCACATCCATATAATAAAATGTCATCTATCTTCTACTTTATTTCTCTCTCATAAATAATTCTATAATATTAAAAAAACAAGTGTGATGAATAGTGGATTTTGATGGTTTTTAATCTCGCCACATAGGTAATATTGTTTTACGTTTGTGCCACTGCGTGGCTCTATAGAAGCCATTGTCGCCTAAATCTGTGTACGCATTCGTTTAGAGATGTAAGGCCCCGTTCCCGGGACGCCTACAGTTGATCTTTCATCGCACGTAAAACATAATATTACATTTCACTTTCCTAAAACGTTGCAGCGGAAACATTAAAAACAACATTTTCATTTCATCAAAATACTTTTGCAAAATATTACAACCGTTCATTAAACAATTTCATTACAAAAGCATTATAATATTGGATGCCATCCACAATAAGCTGAGTAGCCGCCCCGTGCCATCCTCAGCAACATACCTGCCAACTGGAAACACATCAAAGTCAGCGTTGCTGAGTGAGTTCTAGTTTTAAATAAAACATACTTTACTTCCTTTATAAAACCATTCGTTAACTTCGTACGCGATCACACAACATACATACATACAGATAATATAATTTTTATCTTCATCCTTCATTCATACTTTAACTTATGTTCGTTCATACGTTCTTACTTTCATTCTTTCGTTAATTATTACATCTTTTCTTTCCATTAAAACCATGAACTTTACCCTTCATGCTCATGATACTGGGCCTAAGTCCATCGTGGACTTTCATTCACGGTGCCCAGCACCTCTGGCCACAGTACCTAGGATAAGGTTCAGGATCATTACATCTTTTCCATTTAACAATACCATGAACTTTACCCTTCATACTCATGGTACTGGACCTAGGCCTATCATAGACCTTCTATAACGGTGCCCAGCACCTCATGGTCACAGTACCTAAGGTAAGGTTCAGGATCATTTCATCTGTTACATTCTCATGTTCTGGATCAGTGTCAACAGCTATGCCCCAAACAATATGGCTACTGGGCCGAAGTTCATAAATGACTTCCACACTGCACATAGCCTGGCACCAGCACCAGGGTAAGCGACAAAGATCCCAACTATATTCCTCACCCCCAACATATGGGTACTATGACATCCTACACCCCCAACGATATGGGTACTATGACATTCTACACCCCCAACGATATGGGTACTACACCCCCATCAATATGGGTACTACACCCCATCAATATGGGTACTACACCCCCATCAATATGGGTACTACACCCCCATCAATATGGGTACTACACCCCCATCAATATGGGTACTACACATACTACACCATGCACCATACCGAAGGTCAGTCACAAAGACTGGAACCCCTGCGTGCACACTTAAGGATTAGCTGAACCACACGCGGTTGAGCTTAAGGCATTTAGAGCCGTGCACTTCAGTACACATCGCTTGCGAGCCTTTCACGTTCTCATTCATTCCTTAATGATGCATTCATTCCTCATATTCCTCTCTTCATTATCTTCCACTTTACGTTACATAATACTTTCATTACATACATTAACGCTCAACGCAAAGCCGCAGAAAGATACATATACATAACAGGAATATAAACATAAACATACATACATCACCATACAGGGCATCATCATATATACGCATCAATCATACACACGCATCAATCATACATCACATCACTAACATCACACACATGCCCGACATCACGTCTATGACCTCGAAAGTCAACTTACACAAGCCTACGGGAACCTCCCGAGTCAAAACCCATAACTGCACTTTCCCTCGAAGGTCATAAGATAAATCGTTGTTCTTTCGGTCGTATGAACCCTACTTGGGCGTATGGACACCCTCCAGTCGCATGGCCTTCCGGGCGACTGAACACTTAGGCGAATGGGCATCTATGCGAATGGACCCTATGCGAATGGACTATGGGCGAATGGACATCCATGCGTATGGACTCTTAGTCGCATAGCTTCTATGCGTATGGCCTTCAGTCGCATGACTTCAGGCGCCTGGGCTTCAGTCGCATACCCTTCGTGCGAATGAACCTCAGTCGCATGGCCTTCAATCGCATAACCTTCGTGCGAATGAACCTCAGTCGCACACTCCTTTAATCCCTTGCCTTACAGGCACATGAACTTTAGTCGTATGACCATCATGCGTATGGACCTCAGTCGCATGGCAATTGTGCGCATGGACCTCAGTCGCACGCCAATCGGCAGTATGGCCTCCAATCGCACTCCAGTCGGTCGCCTAGCCCTAGCTGATGCAGAATGCAGTTCATCCCGACTGCAGCCGACGGTTTTCGGCCTCCAACCTCTTCCAAACTCGATTTTAGCCCAAATCAACCATTCTAAGCCTTAGGGAAACATACCACAACCTCATTCAAGCATAACCAAGCAAGAAATCAAGCCCCAAAGACATCAAACACATACACATATGCATAAAAATGGGTTTACACCCAAAACTCGAAAAAAGGGTTTTCAGATGTGTTCCAGCCCCAAAATCAGTTGAAAACGTGTAAAAGAGGGGTCCTAGAACTCACACAAACGTTCCCGTCGAGTAGAGCTTCGATTTGACCCGCTACACTTTGATTTCCACGCTCGAATCCACCCGAACCAAGCTTTTCTCCTCTTTTCTCCTTCTCTTCCCTTCTTTTTGGCTGAAAAATGAGAAGGATGGGGTGTCTTCCCCCTTTTATACTCCCATTCCTCGAAGTTTCTCTCGTTGGCGAGTTTGGTCCCTCGACTTTGGACTTTATTTCTTTTTCTTCTTTCGTCGGCTTCAAAGGAAATTTCCGGGTGTTACAAGTCCACCCCCTTATATAGGTTTCGTCCCCGAAACCTGTTATTCCTTAAACCGTCGCGAGCAATTCTGTCTCATCTCTTTCCCAGTCTCCCACCTGGAGTTCAATCAGTCTACGTCATTTACCCACACACGACTTCTTATCTATCTTTGGCTACCTTCATCAATGCTTTGATCCTTTCGAGCTTCTCGGTCGTGGCCTCGATCACCTCAATACTTTCCACACGATGTTTGGTACTCGGCCTTCACTTGTAAACAAGTAGGGCATTTAATCTCGTACTCCACCATATCACGCTTCATGCGCTTTCCCGCCACTTGCCATCGAAATCACCTTTGGAATCGTCATGACTCAATCACCTTAAACCATCACCGTGATCCCGTCGGGCGCTGTCAACCGTATCATCTTTTTGCGACACACAATGTTCGCTCCGTAGTCCGCCAAACAATCCACTCCTAGGACTACACCGAAGGGCGTATCTATATTCTTACCACTAACATGCAAGTCAGCACAGAAAGCAACAGGAACACAACTTTTACCAGCGCCAACATCAAATAACACAAAGGCTAAGGATCTATTTACTAGAAACATACCTGACACAACATCGGGGTCTGTCCTAGCTTCCTCCGATCTTCTTCACTCCCGAGCCTTCCGCCCTCGGCTTCTTGCAATCCCTGCTCTTGTGACCTTCCTCACCACAAGAATAACATTTCCATATATCGCAGTTCTTCGCCACATGCCCGGTCCTTCCACAACGGAAACAGACATTGGTCCCCATTCTACATTCCCCGGGGTGCTTGTGTCCACACTTGTCACACCTTTCCGACCCCGCATCAGTTATGACCACACGCTGGTCATCCACCCGTGCACCTTTGTTACTTGGAACGGCTCCGCCACGTCCCAATCTGTAAGGCCCCGTTCCCGGAAAGCCTCACAGTTGGTTAATCATAGCATAAAGTCAATTTAATAACAAAACAATGCAGCGGAAATATTTAGACATTCATTTAAATCTTTGAAACCATATCGTACTCATACATGTGTCCTTTAATTGTAAACAAAACATATTACTTGTTTTATTAAATTACAGTAAAGATTTTCATAAACTTGAATGCCATCCATGACTTCCCAAGTAGTTCCATGTGCCATCCTCAGCATCAGCACTTACCTGCCAACTATTATGCATAAAAGTCATCTTCGCTGAGGGAGTTCTAGTTTTAAATAATATAAGAAAATATAAACTTTATCCTTCATATAATGACCATGCATACATCATAGTACATAACATTACTTGCATCATAATAAGCATGTTCATTATCTTTCATTATCTTTCACTTTCATCATAACGAGATTGCACAAAGCAAGAGCTCCGTGTTGATCGACAACAAATGCCAATCCCTGTCAGTACACATGAATACGGTAGCTAACCTCCGACAGTTGATCCACACTGCAAGGCACATAGCCTGCTCATGAATACAGATCCATCATCATGCATCACACTCACATAAGTGAAGTCTATCATAGTGCTTGCAAGACTTTTCATCATCAAACGGGCACGGGGGTAACATTCATTAAGTTTCGCTTTTCATTAATATCATCTTCCACTTTAATATATAATACTTAACTTATTAAGTACACAACATACCAAGTACTAGTCATCATAAAACATAACCTACCCTCCGCGGGACAGCGGGGGTTCGGGGGCGGCAGCCCCTGACAGCGGGGTCCTAGGGGCAGCAGCCCCTAGTGGGGTCCAAGGGGCAACGCCCCTGGCTGGGGCCGGGCTGCCAGGTCAGCGCGAAAAATTTTTATATTTAAAGATTTATATAGAACATTTACTTATAGAAAAATCGTTCTTCCTGTTAAAACCCCTTAAAATCTTGGTCATTTAAAAACGTATATTTAGTATGCATAATAGCCCCAAAACATGGAAAACTTATAAATAGGGGATTTAGAACTCACAAGGATACCACGAATAACTTCTAGGCTAAGCTTACAAGGCTAGGATCACTCTACACAGCCTGCAGATAAGCTAACACTTAAAGGGGTTAATTTCTGCCTAAATTCGCTGCTAATTTCGCTGCAAGATCAGCAATTTCGCAGCTAGATTCGCCAACAGTTTCGCTGCTAGTTTCACCAGCAGTTTCGCTGCTAGTTTCGCTGGCAACTTCGCTGGCAGTTTCACTGGCATCTTCGCTGCCAGTTTCGCTGCCAGTTTCGCCCAACTTTCGTTGGAAAACCATGTCTGCGAAAGTACCTGCGACACTATAGTTTCGCAGGAAGTCCTCATAGTTTCGCTGATTGAATATGCAATTTCGCTGGATGCATATGCAGTTTCGCAGATCGCATAAAAATTACGAACCAGACCGTTTTTAACCCAAAATCATAACTTTTTACGTCCAATCTCTTAGTTTATCATCCATGAGGCTAAATCTAAGCTTTATACATGTTTTCATACGTAAAAATGTGACCTTTATGCGATTCTTTGTAACTTTTCAAAACCCCAAACCCTAGAATCCGGGTTTGATCTACAGAAGGGTTTCGAGGTCGATTCTTACATGGATTTGTTGCTTCTTTCTTAGGTCTTGATGCTCCAACACCCAGATCTTCAATCTCTTAACCTTTGAAGCTTCAAATATTGAGTTTTCTTCACTTTCTCTCTCTACTTTCTCTCTCTACGAATTTGGTGGCTAGGGTTGCAATGAGGAAGATGAAGGCTGGTTTGGGTGCTTAAGGGCTGATTATGGGCCTTTAATCCCATAGGCCACTACCCAATAAGCCTAATTTAGCCCATGACCATTTCTTTACCTTATTAAAATACCCAATAATTAAGCTCATTATCCTTAATGACTCGTTTTGACTTTTCGGGGTGTTACACAATCGCTTCCCGTTCCAATCCCGATCACCATCTCCTTTCTTGCTAACCTCTATCACCACCACTAATCTTTCATCGTATATTATCCCCGCCAAATCAACCGCCGACCTAAACGTGCTCGGTTGGGCAACGGTCATGTGCCTACGGATATCCACCGGCAAGCCCTGAATGTACCTCTTGATCTTTCGCGAAAGAGGTGTCACCTGATCTGGCACCAGCCGTGCCATTTCGTTGAATTTAGTAGTGTATTGCTGATGCGTCATTGTTCCCGCTTCCAGCTGCAGGAAAGCTCTTTTAACTTTATCCATCTCACAGTAAGGACAGAACTCCTCAATCACCAGCCTCTTCAACTCTGCCCATCTCATCCTCCCGATAGCCCTGCTTCCCTCAACTTGGACTATATTGTCCCACCAACACAGAGCTGAGTCCACAAAAGAGTGGGTAGCAAATTTTACCTTCTGGTCTTCCCGGCACTCGCTGATATTTAAAACAGCTTCCATTTCCCTCACCCATCAGTGAGCAGTAGCAGTAGTGCCATTACCATCAAAAGTTGGGGGCTTGCATCGTTGAAACTCCCCATAGTTACAGCCTCGTGCCGCATCCGGCGCAGGCTCTTCCTCTTTTTCTTCTTCTTCGCCATCAGATAAAAAATGTTTCAGTCTCGGGCCGTCTCCTTTTGCCTGAAGGTCTACCCCTTTCCTTTCTCTCCTCATCTCTAACAGTCTTTATCACTTCGATCACTACAGACGCTAGGATCGTCTGCAAGACCTGATGCACTTCCTCCATGACCGCCTCTCTCATCGAGGCCCTCAGATTAGCATTCTCATCACCGCCCTCAGGATGAGCGGTCTCGGGTTCTTCATGAACCACTTCTTCGGCCCTAGGCCTTCCTCTTGTGACCCGTGGTTCAACACCACGTCCACCACCACCTCCACACGAGAAGCTTTCGAAGATCTACCACCGACCATTCTCTAAATACATTGAAAGATTCAAACACTAATACGGTCATTCAAGGAACAACTCAGTTTATGTCAAGTATAGTAAGTCCCTAATTACAGTGGTCAGTTGTGATTAGTCACTTACTTTACTCTTCATAACCCAAGCATTACCTGTCCTGACTACATCAGTATCTAAATCTACCAGCAACACATAAACCATATAACATACGCACATAATACTGGTTAACATTACGAAAATACCTGATGGCACGCAGCTACTCAAATTGGCATCCCATACCCTTTCCGTCCCATTTTCAGTTTAAGTTAAGGTTAATTTTGAAAATTTACCCATTTCACTTAAACCTGGCTCTGATACCAACTTGTAAGGCCCCGTTCCCGGGACGCCTACAGTTGGTCTTTCATCGCACGTAAAACATAATATTACATTTCACTTTCCTAAAACATTGCAGCGAAAACATTAAAAACAACATTTTCATTTCATCAAAATACTTTTGCAAAATATTACAACCGTTCATTAAACAATTTCATTACAAAAGCATTATAATATTGGATGCCATCCACAATAAGCTGAGTAGCCGCCCCGTGCCATCCTCAGCAACATACGTGCCAACTGGAAACACATCAAAGTCAGCGTTACTGAGTGAGTTCTAGTTTTAAATAAAACATACTTTACTTCCTTTATAAAACCATTCGTTAACTTCGTACGCGATCACACAACATACATACATACAGATAATATAATTTTTATCTTCATCCTTCATTCATACTTTAACTTATGTTCGTTCATACGTTCTTACTTTCATTCTTTCGTTAATTATTACATCTTTTCTTTCCATTAAAACCATAAACTTTACCCTTCATGCTCATGATACTGGGCCTAAGTCCATCGTGGACTTTCATTCACGGTGCCTAGCACCTCTGGCCATAGTACCTAGGATAAGGTTTAGGATCATTACATCTTTTCCATTTAACAACACCATGAACTTTACCCTTCATGCTCATGGTACTGGACCTAGGCCTATCATAGACCTTCTATAACGGTGCCCAGCACCTCATGGTCATAGTACCTAAGGTAAGGTTCAGGATCATTTCATCTGTTACATTCTCACGTTCTGGATCAGTGTCAACAGCTATGCCCCAAACAATATGGCTACTGGGCCGAAGTTCATAAATGACTTCCACACTGCACATAGCCTGGCACCAGCACCGGGGTAAGCGACAAAGATCCCAACTATATTCCTCACCCCCAACATATGGGTACTATGACATCCTACACCCCCAACGATATGGGTACTATGACATTCTACACCCCCAACGATATGGGTACTACACCCCCATCAATATGGGTACTACACCCCCATCAATATGGATACTACACCCCCATCAATATGGGTACTACACCCCCATCAATATGGGTACTACACATACTACACCATGCACCATACCGAAGGTCAGTCACAAAGACTGGAACCCCTGCATGCACACTTAAGGATTAGCTGAACCACACACGGTTGAGCTTAAGGCATTTAGAGCAGTGCACTTCAGTACGCATCGCTTACGAGCCTTTCACGTTCTCATTCATTCCTTAATGATGCATTCATTCCTTATATTCCTCTCTTCATTATCTTCCACTTTACGTTACATAATACTTTCATTACATACATGAACACTCAACGCAAAGCCGCAGAAAGATACATATACATAACAGGAATATAAACATAAACATACATATATCACCATACAGGGCATCATCATATATACGCATTAATCATACACACGCATCAATCATACATCACATCACTAACATCACACACATGCCCGACATCACGTCTATGACCTCGAAAGTCAACTTATACAAGCCTACGGGAACTTCCCGAGTCAAAACCCATAACTGCACTTTCCCTCGAAGGTCATAAGATAAATCGTTATTCTTTCGGTCGTATGAACCCTACTTGGGCGTATGGACACCCTCCAGTCGCATGGCCTTCTGGGCGACTGAACACTTAGGCGAATGGGCATCTTTGCGAATGGACCCTATGCGAATGGACTATGGGCAAATGGACATCCATGCGTATGGGCATCTATCCGTCACCTTAAGGTCCATCAATTAACACGATTGTCCGTTATCTATTCTTTGATCGATCATTCCTCATCCTTGTTTGACTCTTTATGTGGATATCATGTGTGCATTATCATCGTTGTGCGTGTGCATTCGTTATGATCATATGTTAACCTTAAAAACTTTTAAAACTTTCATTTTCGAAACCGTCAAATATATCATTTTTATATATATTAAATGTTTTTAACATAACCATTTCTTAAGTCATAATAACATTAAATGTACTTTTGCAATTAAAATAAAACATCTAATAAAGTCGTTTTTCAACCGAACCAAATTTGGGAAAACTCGGGGGTTAAGTGCAGGGACTAAACTTGTAATTTTGCAAACTTGGGCTGGGTATAAATACCCCATACCAGCCCTAAATCTTCATTTTCACCATCTTCTTCATCTTCATCCTCTCTACACACACACATATTCTTCAATCTAGCACCGAATCCTACTCGTGTGGTCTCGTTTTCGTCGTCTAGACTTCCTCTATAGCTTAGACTACTCGTTTCTAGCAGGTAGACTACCTTGGTTGTCTATTTTCTAGCCTTTTCACGGCTGTCCAAATCTAGGGTTTCGGGTGTTTGGGTTCAACCCGAACACACAAGGTCGTATGGGTGCGTGTGAGGTCTTTCTGCTTGTGTTTCATGTTTGTGTATGTTTGTTGAGTGTTTCTGGAAGTCCTTGTGGTGTAAAACCCGTGTTTAGAGCAGCTCGGGGACTGCTCAGCCCGACCACAGTCGCGATTCTGCAGTTCAGGCGACTGGGTCTGTCATGCGATTGAGCCGTGCGACTGAGTGGGTCGTGCGACTGAATCATGCGTCTGAGTCAATCGTGTGACTGAGTTGTGCGACTAGGCATGTTGTGCGACTGAGTCGTGCGACTGTGTGTATGTATGCGATTGAGTCATGCGTGCGAATGAAAGTATGCGATTGAGTCATGCGTATGAATGATTGTGTGCGATTGAGTCAGGTGACCGACTGAATGTATGCGACTGTGCGTGATTCGCACGACTGGAGTCCAATCGCACGAATGAAGGTTCAATCGTACGAAAGTAGCTAATTCGCACGACTGAAGGTTGATTCGTGCGTATGGAGGTTGAGTCGTGTGATTGAGTGTTGTGTGGTACGACTGAAGGCCAGTCATACGAATGAAGGTTCAATCGTACGAATGAAGCTGATTCGCACGATTGAGGGTTGATTCGTACGAATGGAGATTGAGTCGTGCGTCTGGTCTTGTCGTGCGACTGTAATTGTTGTGTTTGATTTCCTTCTTGTGCGTGGTGTGAGTATGACGTGTGATGTTGAAGTAACATTAACACAATAGCCATTATTCGGCCACAAAGATTAAAGTCAACGCGAAAAAAGGGCACAAATACTATTTTAAACAAATTAAACTAACGGTTTACAACGATCAACCGACTTATAACTATCGACACATATTCAATACTTCTTCAATAACAATGAGACTTTTACTTAAACATCATCATCAATAGCAACAATGTCTTGTACTTGGATCTACATAAGGTCTAGTATGTGTGTCAGTTCGTGTGTGTTATACGCGACCCAGCCGATACGACCCAAATCGACCTATCATTATTACGCGCTTATATATCATATCATTAATGCTTAACAATAACTGTCAATAGGTGTTTGACTGTTTATTTGCATTCAACATTTGGGATTACATCGATCATACATACTTACCACCTAACAAGTGAGTTTCGTGGCCCCTTTTTACGCTTATACAATATTTCAATCATTTACAACTTGGGGGAAAAGTATGCTTACTCATTTTCAATGCTGTACAACTTACATACATTTTACATACAAGGAATCAACGTGATACTATGTTGCAAGTACTATTTGATACATGCTTGGGTCTGCTGTGTGGTTCTATCTTTGCAACTATTTAATTCCAGTGTGGGAACCGACGGTTAGGTATTGGTAGTACTACTGGGTTGACACCCCCACCCTCGTTCGATGGTATACTAGTTGGTATCATCAGTGGCCAGGAACGGGCCTTTGGGTGAATATATGCCGACAATTTCTTTGTGTACGTCGCTAGGTTTGGTTGCAAAGCTCATGTCATGTGATTTTACTTGTGTATATAACTGTATTCACGGTATTCCATTACGCTTACTTATACAGCATCACTTACATTTTATTACATAAACCTGCGAGCTCACCAACAATTATGTTGACCGTTTTAAGCATATCTTTTCAGGTGATCATGCAAGTCTAGGAATCTAGGTGTGCTGCCTTAGTGGAGACCCTAGGATGCATTTTTGGGACTTAACATGTTTTGATAAACGATCTTTTGAACAATGTTAACCTTTGTTAACAATTATCATCTTTTGAAACTTGTTCCCGGGTTGTGGGAATTAACATTTACAATTTCATCATTATGTGATTATGTGTATCATTATCATGTTATGCCTATGGCTATGTTGTCGTGAACATTGACTAAACACGACACAAGTCCCCTTGTTGTCGGGTGTCGTCATGACACGCTTGTCATCATTTATTTATATTGCATCTCTATCGCTTACCATGTGTTATGACGATCCCAGTCTCGTTACATCCCCGTGTTTCCGCTTTTAGCGGGGGTGTGACAGATTGGTATCAGAGCCAATGGTTATCGAGAATTAGGCAATACGCTTGACCTAGACTATAACCTAGGAACCTTCATGTAGATTTGCATGCTAGGACTCTGTATGCATATTATATCTGGTGTATGTGTTCCTCGCTGCTGGATTTGTTCATCTATTTGTTATGTGATCTTTTCACCCTATGAGAGAGCCCTTATGCTCACTCTTTTATGGGATGCTTCTATTGGATCTTCCGTTCCCTCTGCGCGCCGAGTTAGTTTATCAGATCCGGGTATTAAACCCGAAGAGATCTTCACAGATCATGCTATTGCGCTTGACCTTGGACATTGAGATTAACCCTGAGGAGGCTATGTCTGAAACCTCGAAAGAGGAGGAAATAGACAACCTCCGCTAGACTAAACGTGATTGTATACATGGACTTACAACTGTTGTGATGGATTATCATTGAAACATTATCAATTCATGGTGTGAGAACTGCACGAATTGCATGCGATGTGTGGTGACAATAAGTGTGATATTGACATGAAATACTGGACATGATGAGTGTTATGGATATACACTTTCAATTGATTTAAGCTTATGTGTTTACTTTTCTATGATTAGAACATGCCGCCTCGAAGAGTTACCCGTAGCAATAGTGGCGGGAGTGAAGCCCCAAGGGGCAGAGGCAGAGCACCGAGAACAAATGATGCTCCTGCCAATAACAGTCAAGGAACAGGGAATGCCGACATGGCAGCCCTGATCGCTCAGCAATTGGCCGCACTGATTCCTACTATTGTGGCCCAAGTGAGCGACGCACTCCAACAACACCACCCTCACGGGGATGGTGGCAACGATGATGGAGACAATGGAGAAAGAGCCCATGGTGGGATCGAAACTGAGACGGGAAACGGAAACCCGACCGGAAACGAGAGCAACCAGGAAACCGGAAATGGGGGTACTGCCGGTATTGAGACTGGGGTGGTTAATGCTCGTCGGGGATGTTCGTACAAGGAGTTTGTGGCTTGTAAACCGAGGGAATTCGATGGGAAAGGTGGGGCGATAGCCCTAACCAGGTGGTTGGAAAAGATGGAGGCCGTGATTGATATCAGCGAGTGCCTCGACAGTCAAAGGATCAAGTATGCCACTTGTTCACTACAGGGTAAGGCCCTAACCTGGTGGAACACCCAGGTTCAAGCTCGAGGACGAGAATCTGCGATGCAGATGTCATGGGATGAATTCAAGGCCTTGATCACTGAGGAATACTGCCATCTCAACGAGATGCAGAAACTAGAGCATGAATTCTGGAATCATGCTATGGTGGGGGCAGGGCATGCAGCTTACACTGATCGTTTTCATGAGCTGGCAAGATTGGTTCCGCACTTGGTCACGCCGGAATCAAAGAGGATCGAGAGGTACATTTGGGGACTTGCGCCTCAAATTAGAGCGATGGTTACAGCAGCCGCTCCTCCTACTATTCAGAGCGCAATTCTGAAAGCTGGCGCTTTGACTGATGAGATGGTTAGAACTAGGGTTTTGGGCAAGGAGCAGAGAAGAGAAAAGATGTTGGGGAATCGAGCCGGTCGAGTGCCGGGAAATTTGAGAAGAGGGCTAAACCGACCAGGAATTTCGTGGCTGTGTCTCAGGCCAAAATGGAGTATGTGGGGCCGCACCCCAAATGTGACAGGTGCAACTATCATCATCCCCCAGGGACGCAGTGCCGGGTGTGCGCTAACTGTAGGCGCTCGGGACATTTGGTAAGAGGCTGTAGAACTGCGCCGAATCTTGTAGCGCCCGTCAACGCGGTTAACCCCGCCGGGAATGCAAGGGCTTGCTTTGAGTGTGGGAGCCCTGATCATTACAGAAACATGTGCCCCAGGCTGAATCGGGCACCGGGTCAACAGGGAAACAACCAGCAGCAGGTGATGGCTATCGCTGGGAATCAAGGCCCGACTACTCAGGGGAATGCAGCTCGGGGACGTGCATTCGTCATTGGAGCCAATGATGCTCGTCAGGACCCGAATGTTGTCACGGGTACGCACTTACTCAATCATCACTTCGCATCTATATTATTTGATACTGGAGCAGACAATAGTTTTATATCTTCTGAGTTTGTGCAATGCTTGATTTGAGTCCTAGTAGGCTAGAAACTAGCTACTCTGTAGAAATGGCCAATGGTAGAGTTGTTCAGGCCGATGAGATTATTAGGAAGTGATCGTTAACTTTGGAGGACCATGCCTTCGATATAGACCTGATACCCTTCGAGTTAGGAAGCTTTGATGTGATTGTGGGTATGGATTGGTTGTCGCAAAATGGAGCAGAGATTGTCTGTCGGGACAAAGTAGTACGTATCCCTATGCCAAACGGGGAGGTACTCAAGGTTCAGGGAGAACGACCGGGTAAGAACTTGAAGCTTATTTCCTGCATGAAAGCACGCCAGAGTTTACGAAAGCAGTGCTACGCTTTTCTGGCTCATGTGGTTGAAAAGAAAGACGAAGAGAGGAAACTGGTGGATATTCCAGTGGTACGGGATTACCCAGATGTATTTCCAGATGACTTGTCTGGTTTGCCTCCTCCACGACAGGTGGAATTCCGTATAGAGTTGGTTCCTGGAGCTACACCGGTAGCAAAAACACCATATCGACTAGCGCCATCCGAGATGCAAGAGTTGTCTAGTCAGTTACAGGAACTACTGGAGAAGGGTTTTATTCGACCGAGTCATTCACCGTGGGGAGCGCCGGTACTATTTGTCAAAAAGAAGGATGGATCGTTCCGTATGTGCATCGATTACCGTGAACTGAACAAGTTGACGGTGAAGAACCGATATCCTCTCCCCAGGATCGACGATTTGTTTGATCAGCTGCAAGGAGCTTCGTATTTTTCAAAGATCGATCTTCGTTCTGGTTATCATCAGCTAAGGGTTTTCGAGGACGACATACCGAAGACTGCGTTTAGGACTCGTTACGGGCACTATGAGTTCTTGGTCATGCCGTTCGGGCTGACTAACGCACCAGCTATGTTTATGGATCTAATGAATCGGGTGTGCAAACCTTACTTGGATAAGTTCGTGATCGTGTTCATAGACGATATCTTATCTACTCCCGATCAAAAGAGGATCACGAAGAACACCTTCGGGCAATTCTGGAGCTGCTACGGGAAGAAGTTCTCGAAGTGTGAATTTTGGTTGCGGGAAGTGAAGTTTTTGGGTCATGTGGTTAATGAGGACGGGATTCATGTAGATCCCGGCAAGATCGAAGCGGTGAAGAAATGGGATACCCCCAACACCATCAGAGATACAGCAATTCTTGGGATTGGCCGGTTATTATCGTCGCTTCATCGCGAACTTTTCAAAGATCGCTCAACCGTTAACCCTGCTTACTCAGAAAGACAAGAAGTTTGACTGGGGATATGCACAAGAGCAAGCGTTCCAAACGTTGAAAGAGAAGTTGTGCAACGCACCTATATTGTCTCTCCCAGACGGAACTGATGATTTTGTGGTTTACTGCGATGCGTCACATCAAGGATTGGGATGTGTATTAATGCAGAAGGATAAGGTGATTGCCTACGCTTCGCGAAGCTTAAAGTGCACGAAAAGAACTACACCACTCATGATCTTGAGTTGGGCGCTGTAGTATTTGCACTCAAGATTTGGAGGCATTACCTGTATGGAACCAAATGCATCATCTTCACTGATCATAAGAGCCTCCAACATATTCTGGATCAGAAGGAACTCAATATGCGCCAACGACGTTGGGTAGAGCTTCTTAGTGACTACGACTGTGAAATCCGGTATCATCCGGGGAAAGCTAACGTGGTGGCTGATGCTTTAAGCCGTAAAGAACGTGTGAAACCACTGCGTGCACGAGCGTTGGGATTGACCATCCAAACCAACTTGAAAGCTCAGATCCAAATTGCACAAAGTGAGGCATTGAAAGAAGAAAACCTTGCGGGAGAAGAATTCCGAGGGTTAGATAAACAGATGATTCGCAAGGATGACGGTATTCAGTACTTTATGGATCGCATATGGGTACCCAAATGGGGAGGTGTTCGAACCTTAGTCATGGATGAAGCCCACAAGACGCGATATTCTATTCATCCTGGTGCAGACAAGATGTATCACGATCTTAAGGATCTGTACTGGTGGCCAGGCATGAAGAAAGACATTGCCTTGTACGTCAGCCGATGCTTGACGTGTTCGAAAGTTAAAGCTGAACATCAGAAACCATCGGGATTATTACAGCAACCTGAAATTCCCGAGTGGAAATGGGAGAACATAGCTATGGATTTCATCACCAAACTCCCTAGAACAAACAGCTGTCATGACTCGATATGGGTCATTGTGGATCGAATGACAAAGTCCGCACATTTCTTGCCTATCCGAGAAGATTACAAGATGGATAAGTTGGCGAGATTGTACATCAAAGAGGTCGTGACACGGCACGGGGTGCCGGTGTCAATCATATCCGACCGTGATAGTCGATTCACTTCACGTTTTGGCAGACACTACAGAAAGCGATGGGCACTCGGTTAGACATGAGTACAGCCTATCACCCTCAAACAGATGGCCAAAGTGAACGAACATACAGACGCTAGAAGACATGTTGAGAGCGTGTGTAATCGATTTTGGTGGTAGTTGGGATGCTCATCTACCGTTGATTGAGTTCTCTTACAACAACAGCTACCATACAAGCATTGGATGTGCTCCATTTGAAGCGTTATATGGAAGGAAATGCAGATCTCCCGTTTGTTGGGCCGAAATTGGTGAAAGTCAGCTAACAGGCCCAGAGATCATCCAAGAAACAACAGACAAGATTTTCCAAATCAAAGATCGACTAAAAGCCGCGCGAGATCGCCAAAAGAGCTATGCCGACAACCGTCGGAAGCCTCTAGAATTCAACGTTGGGGATCGTGTATTACTCAAAGTCTCCCCTTGGAAAGGAGTCGTTCGATTCGGAAAGAAAGGGAAGTTAGCCCCAAGATACGTTGGACCATTCGAGATCACTGAAAGAATCGGTCCAGTGGCTTACTGGTTAAGGTTGCCACAAGAACTTAGCGGTGTGCATGATACTTTTCACGTGTCCAACCTCAAGAAGTGTTTGGCCGATGAATCCCTTCACGTGCCAATTGAGGAAATCAAGATTGACGAAAAGCTTCATTTTGTTGAGGAACCCATTGAGATCATGGATCGAAAGGTCAAGCAACTGAAGCGCAGTAGGATACCTATTGTTCGCGTAAGGTGGAATTCAAAACGAGGGCCAGAGTTTACATGGGAACGAGAAGATCAGATGAAACTCAAATATCCACATCTTTTCGAGGATGACACTCTTAGACCTAACTCCAGCTGAATTTCGGGACGAAATTCTCTCAATTGGGGGATACTGTGACATCCGTCACCTTAAGGTCCGTCAATTAACGCGATTGTCCGTTATCTATTCTTTGATCGATCATTCCTCATCCTTATTTGACTCTTTATGTGGATATCATGTGTGCATTATCATCGTTGTGCGTGTGCATTCGTTATGATCATATGTTAACCTTAAAAACTTTTAAAACTTTCATTTTCGAAACCGTCAAATATATCATTTTTATATATATTAAATGTTTTTAACATAACCATTTCTTAAGTCATAATAACATTAAATGTACTTTTGCAATTAAAATAAAACATCTAATAAAGTCGTTTTTCAACCGAACCAAATTTGGGAAAACTCGGGGGTTAAGTGCAGGGACTAAACTTGTAATTTGCAAACTTGGGCTGGGTATAAATACCCCATACCAGCCCTAAATCTTCCTTTTCACCATCTTCTTCATCTTCATCCTCTCTACACACACACATATTCTTCATTCTAGCACCGAATCCTACCCGTGTGGTCTCGTTTTCGTCGTCTAGACTTCATCTACAGCTTAGACTACTCGTTTCTAGCAGGTAGACTACCTTGGTTGTCCATTTTCTAGCCTTTTCACGGCTGTCCAAATCTAGGGTTTCGGGTGTTCGGGTTCAACCCGAACACACAAGGTCGTATGGGTGCGTGTGAGGTCTTTCTGCTTGTGTTTCATGTTTGTGTATGTTTGTTGAGTGTTTCTGGAAGTCCTTGTGGTGTAAAACCCGCGTTTAGAGCAGCTCGGGGACTGCTCAGCCCGACCACAGTCGCGATTCTGCAGTTCAGGCGACTGGGTCTGTCATGCGATTGAGCCGTGCGACTGAGTGGGTCGTGCGACTGAATCATGCGTCTGAGTCAATCGTGCGACTGAGTTGTGCGACTAGGCATGTTGTGCGACTGAGTCGTGCGACTGTGTGTATGTATGCGATTGAGTCATGCGTGCGAATGAATGTATGCGATTGAGTCATGCGTATGAATGATTGTGTGCGATTGAGTCAGGTGACCGACTGAATGTATGCGACTGTGCGTGATTCGCACGAATGAAGGTTCAATCGTACGAAAGTAGCTAATTCGCATGACTGAAGGTTGATTCGTGCGTATGGAGGTTGAGTCGTGCGATTGAGTGTTGTGTGGTACGACTGAAGGCCAGTCATACGAATGAAGGTTCAATCGTACGAATGAAGCTGATTCACACGATTGAGGGTTGATTCGTACGAATGGAGGTTGAGTCATGCGTCTGGTCTTGTCGTGCGACTGTAATTGTTGTGTTTGATTTCCTTCTTGTGCGTGATGTGAGTATGACGTGTGATGTTGAAGTAACATTAACACAATAGCCATTGTTCGGCCACAAAGATTAAAGTCAACGCGAAAAAAGGGCACAAATACTATTTTAAACAAATTAAACTAACGTTTTACAACGATCAACCGACTTATAACTATTGACACATATTCAATACTTCTTCAATAACAATGAGACTTTTACTTAAACATCATCATCAATGGCAACAATGTCTTGTACTTGGATCTACATAAGGTCTAGTATGCGTGTCAGTTTGTGTGTGTTATACGCGACCCAGCCGATACGACCCGAACCGACCTATCATTATTACGCGCTTATATATCATATCATTAATGCTTAACAATAACTGTCAATAGGTGTTTGACTGTTTATTTGCATTCAACATTTGGGATTACATCGATCATACATACTTACCACCTAACAAGTGAGTTTCGTGGCCCCTTTTTACGCTTATACAATATTTCAATCATTTACAACTTGGGGGAAAAGTATGCTTACTCATTTTCAATGCTGTACAACTTACATACATTTTACATACAAGGAATCAACGTGATACTGTGTTGCAAGTACTATTTGATACATGCTTGGGTCTGCTGTGTGGTTCTATCTTTGCAACTATTTAATTCCAGTGTGGGAACCGACGGTTAGGTATTGGGAGTACTACTGGGTTGACACCCCCACCCTCGTTCGATGGTATACTAGTTGGTATCATCAGTGGCCAGGAACGGGCCCTTGGGTGAATATATGCTGACAATTTCTTTGTGTACGTCGCTAGGTTTGGTTGCAAAGCTCATGTCATGTAATTTTACTTGTGTATATAACTGTATTCACGATATTCCATTACGCTTACTTATACAGCATCACTTAGATTTTATTACATAAACCTGCGAGCTCACCAACAATTATGTTGACCGTTTTAAGCATATCTTTTCAGGTGATCATGCAAGTCCAGGAATCTAGGTGTGCTGCCTTAGTGGAGACCCTAGGATGCATTTTTGGGGCTTAACATGTTTTGATAAACGATCTTTCTGAACAATGTCAACCTTTGTAAACAATTATCATCTTTTGAAACTTGTTCCCGGGTTGTGGGAATTAACATTTACAATTTCATCATTATGTGATTATGTGTATCATTATCATGTTATACTTATGGCTATGTTGTCGTGAACATTGACTAAACACGACACAAGTCCCCTTGTTGTCGGGTGTCGTCATGACACGCTTGTCATCATTTATTTATATTGCATCTCTATCGCTTACCATGTGTTATGACGATCCCGGTCTCGTTACATCCCCGTGTTTCCGCTTTTAGCGGGGGTGTGACACGGTCGCACACTCCTTCAATCGCTTGCCTTATAGGCACATGAACTTCAGTCGCATGACAATCATACGTATGGACCTCAGTCGCATGGCAATTGTGCGCATGGACCTCAGTCGCACGCCAATCGGCCGTATGGCCTCCAATCATACTCCAGTCGGTCTCCTAGCCCTAGCTGATGCAGAATGCAGTTCATCCTGACTACAGCCGACGGTTTTCGGCCTCCAACCTCTTCCAAACTCGATTTTAGCCCAAATCAACCATTCTAAGCCTTAGGGAAACATACCACGACCTCATTCAAGCATAACCAAGCAAGAAATCAAGCCCCAAACGCATCAAACACATACACACATGCATAAAAACGGGTTTACACCCAAAACTCAATACACGACGGGTGCTTTCGAGGACCGTCCGTAAGCCGACCAAAGGTTGAGCGCCGCCTCTAGGAGGCTTTTTCTGGCCTACCAAGGCCTTATAAGGCCCCGGCAACCCTGAACTACTAAAAACCTGGCCCTTTGATGTGCTTGCCCAGCCTTTTCCACTACTTTCTGAGCGGATCGAGGGCGATGGGCGGCGATGTGTTGGATCTTGGCGGGGGAGGCGGAGACGGTGATGTCTCCGAGGTCAACCACAAAGGTTAAATATATTTGCATTAGACGTCACTGATGGTCCTTGTGACCGCCTTTGGTGGCGTCCGAGTGCAGGTGTCACCTTTTTGCCACCTGTTCCGGCAAGGCCAACCTTGGCTGCCACGACCTATTACCTCCCGCCTCTATGATTTCAGCCTCTGTGGTCTCCACATGTATCTACTTACTTGAGACGTGGATTTGATGTTTATGGGTTTTATCTTGAGATGTTTACTTGATATGTTTTTTATTAGAAACCCTAGCCTGTTTTTGGACACAAAATTTGAATTATTAGTCGATGATGATGGGGTTTGCCTTATCTGAAACGTTGTAGGGTCGCGGCGTTTGATCTGTAATGTTATGGTTTCCTCATTTAAGACATTTTGGCTCTGATTTATTCTATTTTGTTCCGCTGATGATGGTGACAGTTATCTATTGTTTGATGGTGGTGTTGATGTGTTGATGATGATTAATACATATGTTCATCTTAGGCCATCTTTTTTGGGGGTGATTCTTCAATTGATGATGGTGACACTTATGTATTGCTTAACGGTGGTCTAGATGTGTCGATGATGATGAACACAAATTCATCTAAGGCCATTTTACCTAGATCTGATTTCTTATATTTCTTTTGAGGTTGATTGTTAGGACTGTTGTTACTATTATGTTGTTGAATGTATTGGTCAACAATTTGTATATTTGTTGAACTTATGTGTTACCATTCTAGCGATGGTGAAGCAACATTTGTTTCTAAGTATTAATTTTATCGCAGCTAATGCATTAACCAACATTGTTCAATGACCCTCGATTCTGGTTGTTTCATAACTATTGGGATTGACTTCTTGTATAAATATGGGTGATAGGTGATGATGATAAACGAATGCCTTTTGACATTGTTGTTTCGACGTGGTAGATGGTTAGTTTGCAGCCACAACAAACTAACATTTTCGAGCATTTTATCGAGTTATCTAAGTATCGATTCAACCTCGCCGCGAAGCGTGGGGGGAGAAAACAACTAGTTTAAAGAATTCATCACTTTTATTAGTTTTATCTTATCGTCTCTACATGCTTCTATTTAAAATTACACTTTAACTAAGATTGTCAAATGCTTATCAAACATTAGTATCGAATAGAGCTCAATTATTCTATAAGCCTTACATTATTGAAACTAGCGTTATTCCACGCCGCAATGCGGTTATGTTCGATTAATGATTGTTTAAGGTTCACACTGTAACACCCGGCCCCTCGTACCACCAATATTGTCCGCTTTGCCCACGAGGAGCTCACGGATTTGCTTTTGGTTGCCCGGGTGAAAACTTCCCAGGGAGGTCACCCATCCCTGGATTGATTCCACCTGAGCACGCTTAACTATGGAGTTCTCGTCTCATCCACAACCAATGCGCCCAAAATGCATTGATGATATTAGGGACCAGACATTCCTTATGAACCAGGAATCTCTACTATCCACGACCGCCGTGGGATTTACGAAGGGTCCCTAATATCATCAACGCGTTTTGGGCGCATTGGTTCTGGATGAGAGGAAAACTCCACAGTTAAGCGTGCTCAGGTGGCAGCAATCCAGGGATGGGTGACCTCCGTGGGAAGTTTTCACCCGGGCAACCAAAAGCAAATCTGTGAGCTCCTCGTGGGCAAAGCGGGCAATATTGGTGGTACGAGGGGCCGAGTGTTACAAATGGTATCAGAGCCACTCCTGTGCCATTCGCGATGGTAGGGCAAACCTCATCAAGAATGATGAGTCCCCAGGGGTGTTCAGAGTGATACCTTAGGCAAATCTCACATCCATAGATGGGATGGTGGAGCAAACCTCATCAAGGACGATGAGTCGAAAAGGGGGTGTTTGTAACACCCTAGGCAAATCCCACATCGATCGTGGACAGGGGAGATTCCTGGTTCATAAGGAATGTCTGGCCTCTAACATCGTCAACGTGTTTTGGGCGTATTGGCTGTGGATGAGAGGAGAACTCCATTGTTAAGTATGCTCAGGTGGCAGCAATCCAGGGATGGGTGACCTCCCTAGGAAGTTTTCATCCGGGAAACCAAAAGCAAATCCATGAGCTACTCGTGGGCAAAGCGGACAATATTGGTGGTACGAGTGGTCGGGTGTTACACACACAATTAGGACTACACACCAAGGATGGTTGCCGCGTAAAGCAACATAAAACCCTTTTTTACCGTCATCACAACCTTTATATGTATATTTCATGTTATTTTTCCTTAGTCAATCATCATTTTAAAATCACAAAATATATACTATATGTTATTTATCCAACGATAGGAACAGGGTTGTGTAAGCGAATAGTGCACCATGGTACAAGTTGCCATGCAACAACCGATTGTTTGCTTCTATAGACCTTCCCCCTTGAACTAAAAATCATAAGATATGATTAGAAAACTATATAGATATATGATGTCGCTTAGTTTAGGCTCAGAAAACTGTTGTTGATTGTGGCTACGAATAAAATATTTTCCCCGTCAAAACAACCAGCAACGACAAAGTTGTTTTTGTCATCACAGATTTCGTAACACATAATGATTATGTTGTAACACTATATCTAAATGTTTTTCAAACGATCAGGCATGTTAAGCTAGCGTTTACACCAAAATAGTATGGTGCCTAAACTCCACAATGCCAACCTGCGAATCTCAAGAGAACCCATATGTCATCATCGTCCTAAAGTAGATCTATAGTGAAAGAACCATTGTAATCATCAGTCTAAACCAAAAAACATCACTAATAGCTTCTTTCATAATCAAATCAATATCACAAATATTAGGTGAAGAAATTATCAACAAACACTAATGTAGAAACGACCCTATGTAGTCTCAGGCGTAAAAGTTGTCACCCTTATCGATCCAACAGTATGACAAAGTTTCATAATCTAGACTCAAAATCATCTCACATGAACAAAATAATCTACAAAATAACATATTCAAAATCAGATAAATGACCAAAAAATGAGCATAACAACAAGTCCTTGTAGTTTGGTGTCTTTGATGAAACAAAAAACAGATCTCACGCGAAGCTAATGATCTGAATCAAACAAGTTAAACGACCATATAGTGAGGTAAACCCCAACACAAAAGCCCATTTAAAAGAGAAAAGAACATTAGTAGCCTCATCGCAAACAGAGAACAAATTAAATGAGCATAACAATAATAGGTCCTTGTAGTTTGGTGTCCATGATGAAACAAACGATGGATCTTATGCGAAGCCAAAGCCACCATCGTTGACCTAAATTAAACATTCCACACAACCCTATGCTAAGGTAAACCTAAACACAAAAACCCATTTGAAAGAGAAAAAAACCAATAAAAGCCCCATTTACGCAAACAAATAGCCAAAGCAAATAACCATAACAACAACAGGTCCTTGCAGTTTGGTGACTATAATGAAACAAACAACAAACCTTAGGCGAAGCCTAAGTCACCATCATTGATGTAACATCTGCTATTTTTGAAAATATGAACCCGAACCCGTTTCGTTGGTTATATAAATCAAGCACATTATTCAAACTATTTCTTTCATTTCAGTGTTTTTTCAAAAAAAAAAAACAATAAATGTGTTATTTAACTAACTTTGTGAAATTTATGTAGTTTTCCATTTAATAAGTTTATACACTTATGAGGTTTTGTATATCATTTAAGAAGTTCTAATCATTATATAAAAGAAATTAGACTTTAAAATTTTAATGAGATTTATAAGGATAAGTAAATATATAAAGACTATTATTTTTAACCACCTTAATAATTTAATAATTAATATTTAACAAGATTTATAATTTTTATAATATGTTATAAATGAATAAATGGAATAATCATATAAAATTTGGATTTTATAAAGATTATAGGGTTTATTCTAAATTATGAGTTTAAATTACACAATTGGAATTAAATTGTAAAAACTCTTATAAAATTTAATAGATTATAAAGATTTTATAAAATAAAGTAAAACCATTCATTTAAAATATAAAATTAGGGTGATAATAAGTTTGGGTCAAATTTGCAAATTATAAAACTTTGTTTTAAAGTTGTTACATAAAATAATAACTATTAAAAATGGAGGGACCAAAAGTGTAAATTGGTTTAAAACAACCCAAACCGCCCCTCACCCCCGTCGGACTTCTCTGCCTCCGGCCACCTGCTCCGGCAGCCTCCGGCGACCTTAAAAATACTCGAAACAGTCGATTTTCATTCCAAATAATTACTCTATACCAAACGCATATCAGTTTCGAACTTAATTTCGGTTTTAATTGAATTAAATCGATCGTTAAGGCTGTGCACCCGAAACCGAAACATAAAATCAAAACTTTAATCCGTTCGTAGTGAAACCGATTAAATCAATACCATACAACATAGGGCTAATGCCCTAATCGGTCCTCCAAACCATTCTGAAACATCAATTGCCACTCAAACATCTTGACATATCGAAATCGATTACCAAGTTTGTTCGCACTTGCAACCTAGTCGAACTACATCCTCTGGGCATCTTAAACCAAAATTGGTTAAGGGCTTCGAATCATAAACCCCCTTAGAAGCTTCATACTAAATTAATTGGTTTATCATTACCATTTGCATCTTCGAATTGGATTCATCATAGCCGCGACTGTATCTGTTCTTATTATCATCGGGTTCGACTTCAATTCAGGTAATCAAGCATACAATCATATTCGTATGTTCATGAAAAACAAAATCCCTAACTTTAATATCATTAATATAGTGATATTGATGTTTAATTTGGATCCAAATCGTTCTAGGGTTCATATGGATTTGGGGTTTAATCATTTAATGTTTTAAACATTTAAAAGGAAGCTTTTAAGCAAGATTGGACTATAGCCAAACTGGTAACTCGCGGCCATCATGAGCAGGAGGTCCCGGGTTCGAACCGGGCCTCTGCCATTTTTGTGTTAATTAGTTTTTTTTGTATATTTTATAATTCAGAAATTAGTATTATTTTATTAAATCAAAGTAAAAACTACTTTGTTAACTAAAACATTCTGGAAATTAACAAAATAATTTTTAAAGATTTTAAAACTTATAATTTTTAAATTTAATTACTTTATAAAGGATAACAAAGATTATAAAAACATTATTAATTATTTTATGTAATTCAAATGTTATAAACCTATTATGGTTCGAATGTAGATTATTTTAAAACATTATAAATCTATATGTTAAATAAATAATTATTCAAATAGTTATTGAAATAATTATTTAAATAATTAATTATTTATCTATTCATTTAACCATGTTATATATAATTAGTTAATAAAGTTATTCCTTAAAATTTTATTTAAGTTCTTGAAACTTATAAAATAATATAACTTTCTATTATACTTTATTTTTATTTTTAAGGTCTGATATTATAAGACCTTTATAATAAATCATATAAAAGCTCAAAACTTTATAAAATGATTTTAGATAATTTTAAGGTCATTTAAAATAAATATTCAAATAATTACCTTTATCAAATTTTAAATAATTAATCATTAAATTAATTATTTCTTTTCACACATCATATTTAATCTTTATTAATTTAATAAATTAAATTATTGAATTCTTATTTTTAATTGATTTATTTCAACTGTATTGAACCAAAACATAATTGATTGCTTTATTTTATTTTATTTGATTTAGTTATTAAAAACCCCCAAATTCCAAATGAAACCCTAGTTCATATTTACTCTTGAATCTTATTTTTATTCTAATTCTGAGACATCAACCATTAGGTTGAATCGTGAAGAAATCGTTGGAGCAATTTTATTTTCTTATTATTATCTTAAGTGCATCCTACATCTTGTGAGTTTTCCATGCCCCTTTTTACTTTATTTCACACTTTTTTGGAATGAAACATGTTAACATATCAACTTACACTTGTAAACCTTTTGATACTTGTAAACGCACATGCAATTGATCTTTACTTTTTGTCATGGTTATTTGTATTATTGTGAGTGTTATATGTGATACATTATATGTTGACAATCATTAACTATTGCTAGCCTGGCGACGTCATAGATCTATGGGCCTGACAAGCCTATTTGGTGCTAAAGCCGATGATATTGCCGGCTCCTGATGACGTATGACTTGTTCATCATGGGAACCAAGTACACTTAGCCAATCGTTATAAACTTGTAATCTTAATCTTGGTCGAGGTTTGATTGTAGCTATATGTGTTCTATAAACTTGCATAATTCATAACCATTAACATGAATTGCTACTTGTAAATATATATATATATATATATATATATATATATATATATATATATATATATATATATATATATATATATATATATATATATATATGTGTGTGTGTGTGTGTGTGTGTGTGTGTGTTTAACCCATGGAAACTCACCAACTTTCAAAGTTGACCCTTTATTTTTAACATGTTTCAGGTTTGCTACTTGAGGAACTCTTCTTGATCATATAGGACTTGGACTTAGTTTAATAAAACATCTTATGTTGTTGTTTATATCTTTGTTGTATTGTAATGACTTAATTGTCCTGTATTGTTCAATGAAAAATGGTATTTAATATTATTCCAACTTATTTAGTTCCATGTGCTATGAATATGCGTTTCACATTCGTCCGCCCCGATGATTCCGCTGTCGGTCGGGGTGTGACAATTGACCCAAATCAACATGTAAAGCAGCTTACTTGTGAGGTAAACCCTAACATAAAAACCCATTTGAAAAATCAAAGAACACAAAAAGGCTCATTTACGAAACAGAGAACACAGAACCAAACGAAAGAAAATCAAAGGATAGATCAAAGCCGCTGCCACCAAGGTGCTTGATGAGTTTAAGACTACGAAAACGGCAGACTCCCTTTTCCTCCATGAAGCAACCCAACCATCAATACAATGACATGAAAGGTTGTCATTAAAAGAATCGAAAGAGAGACATAAATAGAAGACAAGGATCGCATAAAGAGCAACATTAGGGCATGAAACAGTAACCAACATGGCCATCGTGGTAGCACGTCGGACACGTCTGTCGTCGGCCTTGCGATTGTATTTCGACCTTCACCTCCCTATCAAGCCCGCTCTCTCTACACCGACAGTGGGCAGCAAACAACAGTCTGACAACATACTCAAAACGCCAAAGAAAGAGCATAAGAGAATAAAAAAGATCTGACATAGTAACATTCACGCACAAATCAACGACGAAACACGCTGGAAGCGGCTGCCTCCGTCGACCCATTGCTACGCCCTCCCCTGCACCTCCCTTTCAAACCCCCCAACCTTCACCTCCCTCTCAAACCCTTGGCCTCCACCTCCCTCTCAAAACCCCCTATTTCTAAACGTACAAAATGCAAGGGAAACATCATATTTTAACCTTAAAAGTGGCAAAGACAATCATTGGTTGGTACTTGTACCATGATGTAGTGCCCGCTTACATATTAATGTTCATTTTGTTGTAAAAATTAATATATAGTATAATAGTTATTATCTAAAGGTAAGTATTTTTTACAGTGTTATAAATCACTTAAATTTATAAATTATAATTTAAAGAATCCAATTAGGTTCTCCTAAATGCATCCCTCGTATCATATTGATAGTTCAGTCTTTTCAAAACTTGAATACAAGTTCATATAAGATCTATCCCCAGGGTCCTATACTCTTATACGAGAGCATACACACCAAACTACCCAGATATCTTACTTTTTACTCTAGCATTGTGTCACATTATCTTCTTTCACTATGTTTTTCGTTTTTCCCTCGCTATTATAGTCGCTCGCTTTTTTTCACTCCACCTCATCATCCCTTCACACAATCGGGCACCCATTGAGTGGGTCCTAGGGTTACATGTAGACTATCCATTAGTCTATTTTTTATGTTGACCAACAACACCCACGCGCCTAGCTCAGCGCGTAATAATAAGAACTTTCACTAGACGAATGGCGGTCATGCCAAGAGAGACGTGTATTTCTTCTAAACATCCACCGACCCGACCCGTTTTCACCAAAAAAACCGTTTAAGTTTTTGTGCTTCAAATACCCCCCTTTCATCTTCTTCACAAACCCTAGACAGAATCGATACCTCTAAATGCATGTTTGGATTTGCTTAAAAAAGTTACTTTTGACTTCTTGGAGGGGTAAAAAGACAAAAATACCCCTCTAGAAGTCACTAGAAGTTATTATTTCTAACTTCTGGAGGGGTATTTTTGTCTTTTTACCCCTCCAAAAAGTCAAAAAGGACTTTTGAGAAGTCCATCCAAACATGCCCTAAATTCTCTTTCTATACTTGTATATATCATCATCTTATCACTCTACCCCCTCGATCGCCCGTAGGATCGTTACATGTAAGCTTCAATTTCATTGAATTTGCTGATTTCAATAGCGTTGTTTGATTATCGTTGTCGATCAATTGTTTGATGTTTATGTGTTTGTTTTGATCTTTCTAGTGCGTTTTTGTGGAGAATTTGAGAACTTCTATCTACGATCGTAAAGTTTTTGATTTTAGGTTTATGTTAGATGTTAGAACTTACAAGTCTTCATCGTTATGATGTGTTACAGAGTGATAGCCTGTTGTTTAGTTGCTTTTGGAAACAGTTTTGGAATTGAAACTTTGAACTAAGGGTTTATGGATATGTGTGTGGTGGTTGGTGGAGGTATCATAGAAGTACTTGATAGTGTGTTTACTGATAAGTGATTCACGGGGTTTTGCTGTTTAGGATCACTATAATCTATCAACCTGAAGATCTTTTTACTCTGGAAGAATTAGGCTTTGTGCTTCTTGATTTTGTATCATGAATTTTTCATGTATGATGCTAAAGATGAGTTGATTTAACTTTCTTGTATTTCATTTCTTAAAGAACAAATAATAAACTTTCTTGTGTCTCAATTATTGTGGATCACAGTAATCTATAAATCTAAAGATCCTTTTACTTTGAATATATTAGATTTGTGCTTCTTTGATTTTGTATCATGAATTTTCATGTATGATCATAATGATGTAGTTAGATTTAGATTCTCATTTTGGAACTCATACCTGTTAGATACGAACAACAGTAAATTATTTTCCACTATATATATGTTAAATTCTGTTGGTTTCTCAATTTTGGATTGAAATGTTAATTGGGCTTTATTCATGATTGTGTGTACGGTTGTAGGGTTTGACATTGAGGCTTGTAGTGGATCTTATCATTTCTAGCTATATTCATTTTGGTGACTTTGAATTATATTGCTTTGATGATTTTGTATGGTTAACTTGTTTTCTTTGTTTTACCTTTAGATGTGTATCAGAATACATGTAAAATCAGAAGTTTTAACCAAAACATGTCTAGAGTTTTGGTAAAATAAAATTTAAAAATACAGCAGACTTAATCTTAAATTGAGTTCTATGTTAGTCAGTAAAGCAGACCAAAGGTGCCTACAAATTTATTGCAGACAAGGGAAGACAAACTTTGATTTCCTTAGACTCACATTGTAATTTCTACCATTTATTAGAACTGCTAGTAGGCTGTGCAATAAGTCGAATTTCACATAGTTGCTAGTCCCATCACTGGACTAATATACTTATCGATTTATTTAGCCATTCTTTTGGGGCTTGCAAGTGACTTCTTTTGGCTGAACCTGTTATGTACCAACAATGGTAAGATCGCTACATTTAAATTATTTAGTTGGGTAGATCGAAACTTTGTAAGAAATCCATTAAAAGGTTAAGTAACTATAGAGGCAACCTTTCACTGTAAGTAGCGGTGGATGCTTTATTTTGGTTGATGCTATGTTATGCTATAGTTTCATGTGATTTTGTTTGTACTTTAAAATACTATATGGTAATGATGCATACACATAACATCTAAACACTTAATAGTTTTTTACTAATGATGTTTTGTATTGCATGAATTTGTGATGCAGCCTTGACGTCTTGTTTATCTGCTGAAAGGAGGACCATGAGCTCTCAGGGACAAGTTATGAGGTATGTAAGAAATGGTAGGCGAAGGAAAGGAGTGCTGGATCTCAATGTTCCTCCAGTTGAAAACTTGGAGCAAGCAGGAGGGCCTGCCATATCAGCGTCTCAGGGTGACTTTCCATCCATTGCAGTAGCTCATGGTGGTGGTCAGGTTCATCAGCCGGCTGGATCCAGACAACCTGCTCCAATTGACGTCGAGGAACTGGATGATGATGTTGTTATATCATCGCCCAGAGCATTTGAAGAAGTAAATCTTTCACGCTATGGAACATGTTGCTTTTTTACTTATTTATATAATTGGTGTTCATATTATTAATTTGCGCTTTGTTTTAGGCTAAAAAGAAATCACGAAGAACTCGAAGGAATTTGGTGGTTGATGTGGAAGCTGGTAAAGATTATTTTACTCTCATCATGCATTCATGCGTGCTCACTTTTGTTCCCTTTCTCTCATCATGCATTCATGCGTGCTCACTTTTGTTCACTTTCTGATAGGTGCATTTTCTTTCTGAATATTGGTTTATATTTGATTGGGATATTTATTTTCAATTTTTTAGTATGTTGGTGGATAAATTCATAAATCTTAGACAAATGCAGATATTTGCTTTGATCTTTCTCCTGAAAAATTAAGGCACTTAGAATGACAGTTAAGGTATGTAATTTGAGTCAATTCAATTTGATTGAATCTCAACTTTGAAGTATTGGCTGCCGGTTCTCTCGATTTTGCTCCCTTTTGAGAGTTATAGTATTAAGCGATGCCTTATGTTAGTTACATACTTGATACTTATGCTTTTGTATGGAAGCTGTCATTTCTATTCTTGTTATCACGCTAATTATGATCTGTTCATGTTAAGTAAGTAACTATGGGGAAGGATAAAGTGCTTACACGGTAATAGTGACGAGCATACATGGAACTTAAATAGTTCTTATTGATTTACTTGAACGTTGAATCTTGTAAGGTTTGCAATTGTTCTATACGTGCTAAAATAGTTTCGACAATATACCCCTTTCAAATTTAAGATAATTTTCTGTTACAGTTCTACTCCTGTTATCACACGAATTATGATCCTTCTTGTTAAGGAAGTAATCATGGGGGAAGGATAAAATGCTTGCAATTTAATATTTTAATCGTGACTAGCTTGTGTGGAACTTAAATAGTTCTTATGGTTTTACCTTAATGTTGAATCTTGTAAGGTTTGCAATGTTCTATATGTGCTAAAATAGGCTTTAATAACATACCCCTTTGAAAATTCACGATAGTTTTCTGCTACATTGGTAGATTAGTGTTTTATGTGATGCCATATTATCCTATATCTTATAGTGCAATCACTTAATGTGATGGGTATAACAGAAGAAGCTGCTATTGCGCATGGGCTTAACCAAGCATACAAGCGTAGGAGAGGTCCTCCAAGTGCACCAGTCATCAATTGTGAACTCTATGTAAATTTGGAAGGAAGTAGCGGCTCTATGGTAATAACACCTTACTCTGTGTTATAGACAATATGTATATTCCTTTATGTACATTATGGTGTTCCGCATATAGTTCTTAATAACTTCCCTTTTTCTCTTAGTATTCTGCTTTTCTGAAAATAGTTAATAAGCTACAAGTTGTAGTTAGTTTTTACTATTCTCGATCTACTACATCTTATGGAATAAAGTTACAAGAATCGAGCTGGAACTCTTTTTATGTGCATCCTTTGTGAACTATTTTAAAGGTGGAGAAATGGGTAGGTTGAGTACATGCCAAAATGGTTTTGGGTCAAATTGGGCAAGGGAACATAAGTTAAAAAGTGTTTTTTGCTTGAAAATACTACCTCTACTAAAGCAATTGGACATAAGTTAAAGAAAAATTGTTTTTCTGTTTATGTGATCGCAGAGGGGGGGAGCACAATATGTTGCACCGCCACCGCCACCACCACCACCAAAGGAACCAACCTTCAGCTGTCCTGTTTGTATGGGACCATTAGTTGAGGAAGTGACCACCAAGTGTGGTCACATATTTTGCAAGGCGTGCATCATGGCTGCAATAAATGCTCAACACAAATGCCCTACTTGTAGGCAGAAACTTACAATCAGAAATCTTATTAGAGTTTACCTCCCTGCCACCAAGTGAGTTAAAGGTATGTATATTTAACCTCAAGACACTTTGGTATTAAATTGAATATTATCTAGGACATTCAAACTGTGAATTTAATGTATTCTGAAACAAAATCGTCTGACTTGTACTCTTTTTTACTAAGTTCTAACCATTTGACCCGTCATTGATAATATGACCTGACTTAGTATCATAAAATTTGTTCGAAAGTGCCTTTACTACTCTATATGAAATGAGGATTAATATCACTCCATTGATTAATATGACCGCCGCCGCCGCCACCACCACCACCAAAGGAACAAAACACTGTTTTACCAACACCTTTTATGTTTAGACAAGTTCCTTCTATTTTTCTCTTTGCTGGAGATAGTCTGGATATGGTTCGTTAGTTTTCACATGATACCTAGAACTTGTATGGTCTAATGGTCAAATTCGTGTTCCTTCATATTGGTTGGTGTTTGGCCCGGCCTGGCTCACAGTTACGTTTTGTTCTTGTTTCTGAACTTTGCTGCCAACATAGAGTTTTTGCTTAAATTTAAAAAAAAAAAAGCTGACCCACCATCACTGGTCGTTGACTCATTGTATTGAATTTTGTAGCTAGCTAGTTAACTAATGTGTCACACATTATTTTAAAAAAATGTTTTTGCTTAAATTTAAAAAAAGCTTCATCAAAGCTATGAAACAATTTGGGATGTAACTTGTAACCATTTGGATCTATGTTAGACTCCCTGACCTGTTTCATTTTTAGCTACCTATTTTATATTGGGGAAAGTGAATATGGTGTTGTTAGGCATCTAAACATAGATGCGAAACCAATCAAAGTTACGCC
The DNA here is from genome assembly GCA_025215565.1 of Flaveria ramosissima. Classification (NCBI taxonomy): domain Eukaryota; kingdom Viridiplantae; phylum Streptophyta; class Magnoliopsida; order Asterales; family Asteraceae; genus Flaveria; species Flaveria ramosissima. Next base: position 61,439,201 of record CM046029.1, on the reverse strand, counting down.
GACTTGATTAAATTCAATTAAAATATAAATTTCGTTAAATATTTTCCACGTTCTCATTTTCCTTCTACCAATTTCCCAATTTTTAGGGCATGAAGTTCATCTAATCTACCATTTAAACTTCATTTGAGAATTCAACTTAAACATGTAGTACTGTTTTTTAAGTATTAATTAAGAGTTGACTATTTATCATATTTAAAAAAATTCCTAACGTATATTACCAAAAACAAAAAATTTCAAGTGCTAATATGAAGTCCATGTACAGTGCTGTAGCCGTGGCCATTGATATTTATGTAAAAATATAAAAAAGTAAAATGCATGTTTTCTCATTGATTGATTTTATATATGCGGAACAAGCTGCAACAAATTTTCCATAATCTATGACACAACTGTTGCTTTGTTGTTCATAGTTTGGGTGGTGGGCAACAATGATAACAGAGTTCTGCGTAAAATGATATGAAATAAGTGTAGGTTTGGATGGCAGGAAGGAAGAAGGATGAGATGATGTGAGAATAGTCATGAAAATTAGATTTTAACTGTATTTAATCAGAATGATGTAATTTTGATTGGTTTCCTATCTAAACTCCAAGCTCAGACACCTAACAACACAATGTTCACCTTCTTCTTTTATATTTTACCTGCTTTTATCTTTTTCTACCGATTGACCTGTTTTTCATGTGAACGGGTTGAAATTTAGTAATTTTATGCTGACAGGCTCTGTGTACTGATAACAGGTGTACGGGCGGTCTTGTAGACATCAATAGAGTGTCTATTCATGTAAAGGTAACATTGGGTATAAGTAGTGAAAACATGACATTTTCTTTCGGTTTCTTGTCGAGGGGTAGGATGGAAGAATATATGCAAGCAGGTAGGAATACATTGAATGTTTTTTCTAGACCACAGTTATGTTGTATTGGTCACCTGAGGTTGCTTGCTCGTCTTATGTCTGTGCTGTTGTTTCATTTAGCTGGCAATCCTTGCAGTTTATCGGTCTTTTTATAATATATGAAATGTGTTTGCACCTTAATAGAAAGATATGCCGCACTCTTGATGTTATCGCACTGGCAAGAGATACGTGGGTCGGGTTGTGAGCTTCAAACAGAGAAGAGTTCAAATAATATAACTAGACAATTTTCACAGGCACTTGATTTTTTAAGTCCTAGAAACACTCATAATACTGTCATTGTTAGACACCAAGTGTGTTTATTTGATTCCTATGGTTTATACATACTTGAAACTATATTTGTATATGGACTAAGCAAGCCTAGTCGAGTTAAAATTAGTCTAAAGTTTTGGGCTCGTCTAGTCTTGAGCTTGATGTCTAAATAGGGTGGCTTATTAGAGAGCCGTGAGCTTCAACTTGGGGTTGAGTTTGAAGTTAAACGAGCAAACTTGGCTTGTAAAAAGCATGGGCTAGCTCGTGGCTCATCGGTACAGCTCGTTTGTCAAACTTGTACTCAACTTGATTTGTAAGTAACTTTTTAAGCTGAACTTATGCTACTCATTTGTTATATATCAACTTCTTAATTTTTATTTTGTATACGTACATGTATATTTAGTTATTATCCACATGACTATATTTAGTAATATTTATAATATAGTTTATCTATGCATTATACTAAATAAAAAATAATACACATAAAAACAAAAGGCATGTTTAAACTTGCAAACTTACTCAAGTTTAGTATATAAAGCTCGAGCTTGTTTATCAGTTAGGCTTTGAGTCGTATCCCAGGCTTAAGCTCGTCTTTATACAAACTTTTAGCGAACGTGTAGTTTTCGAGTGACTTGACTCGTTTACATCCAACCCTTCTATGTTGAACGTCCCTTCTATTTGTATGTATATTTATATATAATCAAAATATTTCTTTTTTGCATGCGACATTGATTAAGTTTGCCAACTATGTACGAATCATAAATATCGTTTCATACGCTCTGAACAGAGACAATTCTCTATGCAGATAGCACTAATATCAGTCACCATATTTGGCAAATAAGAATAATTCAACCATTGAATCTGATATCATAGCGGTACCATATTTAAAAGTGTCGGCATCGAGTATCATACGAGTATTATACGTCTTCAAAACTGTCTTCACAATCTGCATTATAAATACCACAGCCATTGAACACTAGATTCTCACCCAACCCACCAATGGAGATTTTTCACAAACCAGTGTTCTTGCTTCTTTTCACCTTCATTTTACTGAATCTCACACCGTTTAGTTACAGCCGTGGAACGACATTAGGGGATCATGTTCCAAAAAGTGTTGATCAAACAATGACACACCTCAGGTCTCCAACAAAACCTGATGAACACCAGCATTCTTATGGTTCATCGGCTTCTGTGGGTAAAAATGATAAAAAACAGACTGGTTTTTTGGATGGGTTGCCACAGGACTCCTATGGAGATCCTTATGACTATGGCAACCCATATCCAGATGGCATATTTGGATTCCCACGAGGCCTTTTTGGGTTCCCTAGAGGCTTCTTTGGGTTCCCCAGAGGTCTCTTTGGGTTTCCTCGTGGCATCTTTGGGTTTCCTGGTGATTATGGAGGAAACCCCGGTGTATATGGGGTAAACCCGGGAGGTTATGGTGGAAATCCGGGCGGTTATGGTGGTGGCCGGCCGGGAGACAAGCCTGGTGGTGGTGGGTACCCAGGGTATGAAGGTAAAAATACAGCTAAAAAGAAGGGCAAATAAGTCAATTCCATCATTGAGTTGATCTTAATGTCCAAATTATCACAGGGTATTTTAGGTTTAATGAATAATATGTCTATTTTCATTGTGTTTAAGAGTTTGGTAGTTTCAGGTTCTAGTAAAGTTTGTCCTAGCTAGGGTGCTATAGTGACTTGTACCTTGTGTAGTGAAATGATAACATTGCTTCCGATATTCAGATAGATGTACAATTAACCAACTCATGCTATAACATTTTCATAATAATTAATCATTTACACACGAATAACAATTCATACGTGAATCGTGATATGAAGCGTATTACAATAGTTTAGGTCATTGTTGAATGTTGATGAACAAAAATTTGATGCACCATATGCAACTCTCATGACTAAATTAGTGTTTTGTTTCTAATTTCAATTATTTACATTTTTTTAACGTTATCTACTTGTTAATTGTAAAATAATAATATCATTATTCGGTTACAACTTAGTGTTTAGTCTACTTCTTGTATCGTTTTAAAAAGACAAGAAAAAAAATATAAAGGTATTTCATATTTTCTAATATAATATGTACTATCAAGTGTAATGGATTTGATTACTTTTTCCCCGACCCGAACTGGACCAAAACACTCAAGATCGAATGAAGTCATTCGACATTGGAAAATCCGGAAACTCAAAGAAAAAGTTTGTAGATCCGTCACTGTAAGAGACAATATCAAAATTTGTCTCATATCCGACCATTACCATCTCTGATTACAAAATGATGTCTATCTCAATGTAAGAGCATTCATAGCCCGTTTCTCATAGTTATGTTAGTGGGTGCCCTATATTATAGGGGATGGTTGTGAGTGATTGTGAGTGAAAGAGTAAAAAATTTATGAGATTGTACCGTGTTTCCCAAAATATGAAAAAATACGGTACAACCCCCATAAATTTTTTAATATTTTTGAAAATGGTTGTGAGTGAATAAGAGAGAAAATATAATGATAAATATATAAAATATTATTTAAATGAAAAAATAAATAAATAATAATAATGTTTAATGCAATTATAAAAATAAGAATGAGAAATGAATATTTGAATGCTCAAATGAAAACTAAATGTTCTAATTTGACATCGTCACTATCAATATGCAATCTTTAATCACATCATTCCTGCTACCTACGCCAACATATTAAACATGAAAAAATCATATGGGAAAACCTATAACAATAAAGAATAGATTTTCAATAAATTTGTCTAGAAGGTTTTATGTATACTTCTATTAGTTTAACTATCTGTATATAACACGGGTTGAAAAATTAAAGTAAAGTTAAATATAATATAAATTATTACTTACTATTAATAAGTCTGTAATATATACATAAAGTAATTAAATACATAAAAAACAATCTTAATGTTTACAAATGTAACACCCTGAAAAGTCAAAACGAGTTATCAAGGATAATAGACTTGATTTATAGGGTATTTAATAAAGTAAAGAAATGACCATGGGCTAAATTAGCCTTATTGGGTAGTAGCCTAAGGGATTTAAGGCCCATAATCAACCCTTAAGCCACTTAACCAGTCATCATCTTCCTCACTTGAACACTAGCCACCAATTTGTAGAGAGGGAAAGTAGAGAGAGAAAGAGAAGAAAACTCAAGATTTGGAACTTCAAAGGTTGAGAGATTGAAGATCTGGGTGTTGGAGCATCAAACCATAAGAAAGGAACAACAAATCCAGGTAAGAACCGACCTCTAAACCCTTCGGTAGATCAAACCCGAATTCTAGGGTTTTGGGTTTTGAAAAGTTGCAAAATCGCATAAAGGTCACACTTTTACGTATGAAAACATATAAAAAGCTTAGATATAGCCTCATGGTTGATAAACTAAGAGATTAGACGTAAAAAGTTGCGATTTTGGGTTAAAAACGGGCTGGTTCGTAATTTTTATGCGTTCTGCGAAACTGTCTGCGCATCCAGCGAAACTGGGTGTTCAAGCTGTGAAACTGCGAGTTCTCTGCGAAACTAATTTCGCAGCCATGGAAATTCCAACGAAAGTTGGGCGAAACTGCCATGCGAAACTGGCAGTGAAACTATCAGCGAAACTGGCAGCGAAACTGTCAGCGAAATTGGCAGCAAAACTGCTTATCTGGCAGCGAAATTAGCAGCGAATTTAGGCAGAAATTAACCCATTTAAGTGTTAACTTATCTACAGGCTGTGTAGTGTGATCCTAGCCTAGAAAGCTTAGTCTAGAAGTTACTCACGGTATCCAGGTGAGTTCTAGATCCCCTTATTTGTAAGTTTTTCTATGTTTTGGGGTTGTTATGCATACTAAAAAATACGTTGTTTAAATGACCAAGATTTTAACAGGTTTTAACAGGAAGATCAATTTTTCTATAAGGAAATTTGCTATATAAATGTTTAAAAATAAAAAATTTTCGCGTTGACCTGGCAGCACGACCCCAGCCAGGGGCGTTACCCCTTGGACCCCACTAGGGGCTGCTGCCCCTAGGAACCCAGGGGCTGCCGCCCCCAAACCCCCGCTGTTCCGCGGAGGGTCATTATGTTTTATGATGACTAGTACTTGGTATGTTGTGTACTCATAAGCTAAGTATTATATATTAAAATGGAAGATAATATTAATGAAAAGTGGAACTTAATGAATGTTACCCCGGGCCCGTTTGATGATGAAAAGTCTTGCAAGCACTATGATAGACTTCACTTATGTGAGTTTGATGCATGATGATGGATCCGTATTCATAAGCGGGCTACGTGACTTGCAGTGTGGATCAATTGTCGGGGGTTAGCTACTGTTTTCATGTGTACCGACAGGGATCGACATTCGTTATCGATCAAGAGTGAGCTCTTGCCTTGTGCAATCTCGTTTATGATGAATCGAAAGATAATGAAAGAATGAAAGATAATGAACATGCTTATTAAGACGCAAATGTTATGTATTATGATGTATGCATGATCATTATATGAAGGATAAAGTTTATATTTTTCTTATATTATTTAAAACTTGAACTCACTCAGCAAACTGACTTTTATGCATAATAGTTGGCAGGTAAATGCTAATGCTGAGGATGGCACCAGGTTGGGGGGCTACTTGGATGGCAATGGATGGCATTCCTGTTTATGAAATCTTTTATTGTAATTTAAGAAAAAGTACTATGTTTTATTTACAATTGATGGGAAAATGTATGATTACAATATCAACTGCAAGTTTTAAATGAATGTTTAATTTATTTCGCTGCATTGTTTTGTTATTAAAATGATTTTATGCTATGATTAACCAACTATGAGGCTTCCCAGGAACGAGGCCTTACAAGTTGGTATCAGAGCCAAAGTTTAAGAGAATTAGGTAAACTGTTTTCAAAACCTAAACTTAAACTGAAAATGGGACCAAAGGAAGGATGCCACCCAAGTAGCTATGTGCCATCAGGTAAACGTTTTCAAGTAAAACCGGAATTATGTGCGTGTGCTATTTGTTTTATGTGCTTGTAGCTTTGAATACTGATATGTGTTAGGATAGTGATTGCTTGGGACAAGAGGGTAAGGTAAGTGGTTAATCACACTTGGCCATCGTAATTAAGGACTTACTATACTTATAATGATCTGAGCAATTATTTCGAATAACTATTTTGGTGTTTGAATCTTATAGGAATTAGTTATGGCTGGTAGAAAATCAGGGAAGGCAACCCGAGGAGGTGCTCGTGGCGGGCGTACTACTGAGCCACGTGTCACCCGGAGCAAAGCTAATGCTCCCGAGACTATTCACGAGGAGTCGGACCTCCATAGTCACCCGGAGCGGGAGGGATCAGCCACCATCAAATCTACTGTTAAGGAGGCTATCACTGATGAGGTCTACAATATTATGCAGAATGTGTTACCCTCAGTGGTGACTGAGGTGATTAAAGCAGTCAAGGATGGAGAGAAAGCTGAGAAGAAGGGGAAGGAAAATGAGAAGAATTCAGGAAAGTCCACTGGGAGGACTGAGGAATCCGAAGAGGAGCCATCAAACCCTAAGGTGGTAGTTCATGATGATGACAGTGGCAAGGAGTTTGAAAAAGAGACTACTAAGGGGTGCAACTATGAGGCATTTCAAAGGTGCAAGCCCCCGAACTTTAACGGTAACGACAATGCTACTGCCGCTCACCGTTGGGTCAGAGAGATGGAAGCAGTACTGGAAATCAGTGAGTGTCGTGAAGATCAGAAAGTTAAGTTTGCCACTCATTCTTTCGTGGACTCAGCGTTGTGCTGATGGGACAATATTGTTCAGGCTGAAGGAAAGCGATCGATAGCCAAAATGAAGTGGTCTGAGTTGAAGGAGTTAGTGCTGGAGGAGTATTGTCCCTATCGAGAGTTGGACAAGATTGAGCAGAAGTTCTTGTATTTGGAGGCTGGGAATATGAGTCATCAAGAGTACACCTCCAAGTTCAATGAACTTGCAAGACTTGTGACAAACATGGTGACACCTGCATCCAAGAAGATCAAGAGCTACATACAAGGTTTGCCCGTGGATATCAGGACGCACATGATTGCGGCCAGACCGGGCACGTTTAGGTCTATGGTGGATTTAGCTGGGAGGTTGTACAATGAGAGAGATCCAATGCCTGTACAAAAGAATGTGGAGAAATGGAGCTGGAACAAGAATGGAAATGGGAAGAGGTTTGGAGGTGACAACTTCAGGATTGGAGAGAAGAGGATGAGAGTTAAGGATCAGTCAGGGAGACGAGGAAATACAGGTGAGGGAGGTGTTTGTAGAAAATATGGAAGGGGTCATTCAGGGAAGTGTAGAGTTGGGACTGGCAAATGTTTCAGATGTGGAGGAGAGGACCACTATGTCAAGGACTGCAGGGCGGTTAAATGTTACCAGTGCGGGGAGATGGGACACCTGGGAAGAGACTGTAAGAAAGGAAAATCAAAAGGATCAGGAATAACTAAAGCTGGAGATAAGGGTAAGGGGGACGGTTCGAAGGCAAAGGCGAGGGCATTTAACATAACTTGTGAGGAGGCCAAGGCAGATCCAGAGGTGGTTTCAGGTATGTTTCTAGTAGACCATGAATATGCTTCTGTGCTCTTTGATTCTGGTGCTTGTAGGAGTTTTATGTCTGCTGCCTTTTGCCGTTTGTTGCATGATAAGAGTAGAAAGTTAGACAAGCCTTTTTATGTAGAAACAGCCATTGGTAAGTCCTTTAATGTCACACCCCCAACCATGGCGGTTTCCCGCGGGGCGTGAACATCATGGAAACCATAGTCATTGATCGACCACTACATGGTTTAGTAAACATACGTTGCAAATAAGTTTAAAAATACATAATTGTTTTCAGAGTTGAATTGCGGAAGTAGTAGAGCTAATGTAATTGTTTTCAAAACATGACAAATACAACAATAAATGTCCCAAACAGCATGAATGACCCTAAATGCGACGTGGACCAAGCTAGCTTAACTTGATGCAAGGGTCAAGTACCTGAGAAAACATGCATGAAAATATGTCAAGATAAAGTTGGTGAGTTCACAGGTTTTAAAGTAATAGTAAACAGTGTAATGGACCACAAGTCTTTCCATGATTTGATTGTCGATCATACAATTCTACAATATTATATAAGCACCGCAACCGAAGCTAGACTGTAACTGTAACTGTAACAAATTGCCCCTACCCATGCCTACCGTAAGCATGAGTGTGAACAGGCTAATAATGCACCCGTTTAGACCTCCAGTCAAGATTAGGGTAATTAATCCGGGTGGGGGTAGTCAAACCCAATAGTACTATCCATGATTACCTCGCTTTGGGAAATAAACTAACGGTTCGATAACTGGAGACTTTACACGGTAAGTAGATAACTTTTATAACATGTGAAATCATTAACAAGTAAATGTGTCCAAGAAAATAGTAATTTGCATGTAATCTCCCCCAAAATGAAAATAAGTAAAAATGGGGCCGTGAAACTCACCTGTAATGCACGCGTGAATTCTAGCAATAGTCTGTACGTATGATTGGTCTAGGAATCTTATAAACAAAATTAAAATATATTCATGAGGTCATGATTACTGACCCTAGATGGTCATGCATAACTCATCCACAAAGTTAGTTTTGAAAATGTCACTTGACTAGTTAGACACGTTGAGCCGTTAATGTTTTATTTAGATTCTTGTCTTCATAGTTATCTTCATAAAAACACATAATGTATTGGATGGGTTTTATATTAAGTATAATAGAATTATACTTTTCATGTGTATGAGTTTCTTTTCATCAAATACCTCCAAAAGTGTACTTTATATAAATATTGACATTGGACAGAAACAAGAGGATTTTAGGTCTGGTTGACATCCTCTTTTCATGGTACAAAGAATTTTTATAAAATCTGATATTTTTACCACATCTAGATCTATGTCTTAGGTTTCCAAAAAAGTATATCTTGTAGTATGTAACTAAGTTTAAGTGCCTCGAAATGGGTCATGAAGCAACAGATGTCAGTGCAGCATTTTTCTGTACATGTCCATGGATTTCACCTTTTTGAGGGGTCAAACCCTACATTCACAAATAGATACTATAACTAATTTTAAACCTAACACCTTAAGCTAAGTTACCACAGAAGGGAAATCTCCATTTGATTACTTTAAGCATAACTTATGCCTCAATCTTTCTGCCTTATCTATTCTGCCAAAAATTCAGGTTCAACACTTTAATCATGTTTGTACGTTTTGGATAGGTTATACTCATCTAAAAGTTTCAAGGTTGGATGAGTTAAAAACTAGACCTCCTAAAGTTAATGTTAGGCTCAAGAAACTGTTCATTTGACCATGTTTAGGTCGAGTTATGGTGTCGAAAACACAGAACATGAATCTGCCAGAAATTGTCTTACATGTTTTGTTACTTTTTAAACTTTGCTAGAGCACTTTTGGATGAGTTAGTGAACATGAACACATCATGCTGGTGTATAGAAGATTAGAAACAAGGTGCTAACCTTAAACAAGCAAGGAGAAAGAGATGGTAGTCTTGAAATGCAAGGAAAAAGAAGACTTGATCCTTTGAACTAAGAACCAACCAAGGAAAAGTAGAGAAGATGTTGTAGGATGCTTGGAAGCTTCAAAATTGCTTGATCTTTACCCAAAAGCACTTGAAACACTTAGATTTGTAGAAGATGAGTTTTGAAAGATGGTGAAGTGAGGGTGGTGATGCCTTGGCCGAAAATTGAAGGATGAAAGAGGGAGAAGAGTGTGTTGGTGATTTGTGTGGATGAAGTGTGAATGTTGCTTGTATTTGTAATCTCCACAAACTCATCACTTTGGCTCTTGGTCAACCATAGGGAAAGGAGCTCACACATATGGAAAAGAAATCATGTAATTTTTTCATAAACTTTTCCTTAACACCAAAATGGCAATTCTTGAGCTTCACAAAATACATCTTGTCTTGTGAGGATTTGACAAGGGAGGAAGAAGAAAAGAGAAGAAAAGAAAGGTGAGGGGAGGGGGGGGGGGACGGCCAAAGAGGAGGGGGGGGGGGGGTTTGATTTTCAATTTTTTTTGTATGTATTTGAGTGTTATTTCTTGTATTTTATAATTTTTATATATTTTTATATTTTTACTTGTTACTTCTTAAAATACATAAAAATTATTATAATAAATCATATAAGGTCACATATTATAATATTGATAATATGTAAATAATAACTTGTGTATGTAGTAGTGCGTTATACGCGTTTTACCCGGGTAAATATTAGTTTACGCGCTAAGGTTTATTTTAAGTTTTTCCAATGTATTTAATTTGAAATCTAAAATACTTTGAAACAATTTAAAGTATTTATTAGTACCCATATACTAATTATCACCAACGTTCGTGTGTGCTTGTATCGCGCGTAAAAATGGTAATTACGCCGAATCACCGATGCATGAAATGTAATGCATGAAATTTTGCAATGTATGAAATTTTTCAATGCATGAAATGACTTCAATAATTGGAATTCAATTGAAAATCAAGTATTATAGGTGTAATTATAACCAAGTCAAGGTCGGGTATTGACCTGAAATTGCCGGTTGTCACATACTCCCCATGTTAGAAAGAATTTGGTCTCGAAATTCAGTTAGGGTTGTCAGCAGATGTCAGGGTTTCAAACAAGTAAGGGTTTTGGTCTTCGCGTTTCCAAGTAAATTCGGGTCCTCGTTTGGAATTCCATCGGACCTTCACTATGGGAATGCGGCTTCGTTTCATCTTCTTTACCTCTCGATCTAGGATCTCCACGGGTTTCTCAATAAAGTGAAGTTGTTCATCAATCTGAACCTCATCGAGCGGTATAACTATAGTTTCATCTGACAGGCACTTCTTCAGATTTGACACGTGGAAAGTGTCATGAACACTACTAAGTTCTTGAGGAAGTTTAAACTTGTAAGCTACAAGACCAATCCTGGCTAGGATTTCAAATGGTCCAATGTATCTAGGATTTAGCTTACCACGTTTGCCAAAACTAATGACTCCTTTCCACGGTGAGACTTTGATTAGAACCTTATCTCCCACTTGGAATTCCAATGGTTTACGTCTCACGTCAGCGTAGCTTTTCTGACGGTCACGCGCGGCTTTGAGTCGGTTCTGAATCTGAACGATCTTTTCCGTGGTCTCGTGTAGGATCTCGGGACCAGTGAGTTGACTATCACCGACTTCTGTCTAACACAGTGGTGATTGACACTTCCTTCCGTATAGTGCTTCAAAAGGTGCAGCTTTGATACTGGTGCGATAACTATTATTGTAAGAAAACTCAGCTAAGGGTAAGTGAGTATCCCAACCAAAGTCTATCACGCAAGCTCTAAGCATGTCTTCCAATGTCTAAATGGTCCGTTCGCTCTGACCATCTGTTTGAGGGTGGTATGCGATAATCATATCCAACCGTGTACCCAAGGCCTTTTGTAATGATTGCCAAAATCTCGAGGTAAATCGACTGTCTCGATCGGAGATAATGGAGATCGGTACTCCATGTCTTGAAACAACCTCTTTGAGATAAACTCTTGTCAACCTTTCTATTTTATCAGTCTCCTTAATTGGTAGAAAGTGAGCAGACTTTGTCAGTCGATCCATAATTACCCAAATTGTATCACAACCGGTGGATGTCTTGGGTAGTTTTGTGATGAAGTCCATGGAAATCTGCTCCCATTTCCATTGTGGAATCTCCGGTTGGTGCAGTAATCCAAATGGTTTCTGATACTTCGCCTTAACATTCGAACACATGAGGCACTTGCTAACATAAATGGCTATGTCAGCTTTCATGTTCGGCCACTAGTATAACTCCTTTAGATCCTGATACATCTTATCAGAGCCCGGGTGGATGGAGTATCTTGATTTGTGTGCCTCGTTCATCACAAGTTCCCTTAAGTTTCCACAATTTGGCACCCAAATTCGGTTCATAAAGTATCGAGCTCCATCAGACTTGATCTCAAATTGTTTATCCATGCCGCGAAGAGATTCATTTTTCAAATTCTGTTCTTTTAGTGCTTCAGACTAAGCATCACGAATTTGAGTAGTTAGACTCATATGAATCGTCATTCCCAACGCTCGCACTCGTAAAGTTTTGGTTCGTTCTTTCCTGCTCAGAGCATCTGCTACAACATTCGCTTTTCCAGGATGATAACGAATCTCACAGTCATAATCGTTTAGTAACTCGACCCACCTGCGTTGTCTCATGTTTAACTCCTTCTGATCGAAGATGTGCTGAAGGCTTTTGTGATCAGTGAATATAGTACACTTGGTACCATACAGGTAATGTCGCCAAATCTTTAGTGCAAAAACAACAGCTCCCAATTCCAGGTCGTGAGTAGTGTAGTTTTTCTCATGCACTTTCAATTGTCGTGAAGCGTAAGCAATAACTTTGTCGTGTTGCATCAGGACACAGCCAAGTCCTTGTCGTGATGCGTCGCAGTACACCACAAAACCATCGTTCCCCTCTGGTAGGGACAGAATTGGCGCGCAACACAATTTCTGCTTTAACAATTGAAACGCTGCTTCCTGCTTATCACCCCAATCGAATTTCTTGTCTTTCTGAGTTAAGGTTGTCAATGGTTGGGCTATTTTAGAGAAATTTTCGATAAAGCGTCGGTAATAACCTTCCAAACCTAGGAATTGTCGCACCTCAGTCGGGGTCTTAGGTGCTTCCCAGTTCTTAATGGCCTCTATCTTGGATGGGTCAACATGTATTCCCTTCTCGTTAACCACATGCCCGAGAAATTGCACTTCTCGAATCCAGAAGTCGCATTTTGAGAATTTCACGTATAATTTCTCATTCTTGAGTAGTTCCAAGATTAACCTTAAATGTCGTTCATGCTCATCTTTGGTTCGTGAATATATTAGAATGTCATCGATGAAGACGATCACGAATTTATCCAAATAGGGTTTGCACACTCTATTCATGAGATCCATGAATACAACTGGTGCATTGGTTAACCAAATGGCATGACCATGAACTCATAGTGGCCATAACGAGTTCGAAATGCGGTCTTGGGGATATCTTCCTCTTGGATTCGTAATTGGTGATATCCCGAACGTAAGTCAATCTTCGAGTAGTAACTAGATCCCTGAAGTTGGTCAAATAAGTCGTCGATTCGAGGGAGGGGGTACCGGTTCTTAATGGTGAGTTTGTTTAACTCCCAGTAGTCGATGCACATTCGAAAAGATCCATCCTTCTTCTTAACAAATAACACCGGGGCTCCCCAGGGTGAGAAACTTGGTCTTATGAATCCTTTATCTAACAATTCTTGTAATTGATTAGACAACTCTTGCATCTCTGATGGTGCTAATCGATATGGGGATCGTGCTACTGGAGCAGCTCCGGGTACCAAGTCGATTTGAAATTCGACTTGCCTTTGAGGTGGAAGTCTGGGCAAGTCCTCGGGAAAGACTTCCGGATAGTTTCGCACGATGGGTATATCCTCGATTCTTTTCTCTTTGGTTTGCTTCTCTACTACGTGCACCAAGATTGTATGATAGCCCTTTCGCAAGTACTTCCGGGCCTTCATACATGAAATGATCCTTAACACCGTACCATACTTTTCTCCTTGAATCGATATGGTCTCTCCACTCGGAAGTGGAATGCGAACAATCTTCTCGCGACAAACGATTTCCGCTCGGTTTTTCAACAAAAAATCCATGCCAATAACAACGTCAAAACTTCCTAGGGTTACCGGTAGTAAATCTATATCGAATGTGTGGTCCGCCAAGCTAAAAGTGCATCCTTGTATGATCTTGTCGGTTTCGATCAACTTACCATCGACTAACTCTATTGTATACTTAGAAGTCAAACGAGTAGGAGTAATTTCTAGCAGTGGACTAAATTCACTAGACACAAAACTCCTATCGGCACCCGTATCGAATAGGATTGATGCATAGAGATTATTTACAAGAAACGTACCCGTAACAATGTTTGGGTCCTGTCGAGCTTCTCCAGCTCCAATCACAAAAGCTCGACCACGTGCGTTGTTTCCGCCGGTTTGCTTCAAGTTTGGACAATCTTTGCGAAAATGTCCAGCAACGCCACATTCAAAGCACGCACGATTGTTTCCTGTTTTAGGAGTAGGGTTGGGCTTTCGGCAGTCCTTAGTCGCATGACCAAAACGTTTGCACTTCTGGCACATGGAATCTCCACATGCACCTAGGTGATGAAAGTTACACTTGTTGCACTTAGGTAGGTTTCCAGCATACCCACCTTTTGTCTTCTTCTCAGATGGGCCAGCAGTAAAAGCCCTAACAACCTCTTGTTTGTTTTGGTTTTGGTGCGAAGCATTTCGACCATGATTGTTGTCCCACTTCCTCTTGTTGTCATAGTTCCTTTCCACTACCGTCTTCTTCACAAACGCTCCCTGACGTACAGCTTGATCAGTCAAGTCATGGGCAATCCTGACAGCCTCTTGGATGGTGGCTGGCTTGGATGAGGTCACCATGCTCTGAATTTGGGGTGAAAGGCCCCAAATGTACCTTTCCACACGCTTGAACTCCGGGTTAACCATGTGAGGGCATAGACAAGCAAGGTCATGGAATCGGGTGGTGTAGCTTGTAACTTCTGCACCCTTCATGGTGTGGTTCCAGAATTCAACCTCAAGTTTTTGCAATTCATTCCGGGGGCAGTATTCGTCAGTCAACATTTGTTTCAACTCATCCCAACTGATTTGGTAGGCAGCGTCAATACCCAAAGTCTAGGCATGGGCATTCCACCAAGTGAGTGCTTGACCTTCAAAGGTACAGGTGGCGAATTTCGTCTTATTCTTCTGGCACAGTTACTGATTCGCTGAACGGATTCCATCTTTTCTATCTAGAGGACCAGACCAACAGCTCCTTCATTACCACGAAAGTTATACGGTTTACAGTTCAGAAACGTCTTGTAGGAGCAACCTTTGTTGTTGACATCAGATCCTGTGTTGGAGGTTTAATCATATTAGTAATAATTAAACATTAACAACGACCTTTGTATCTCAGGTCTTTAGGTACACCAAACATTATGATACCTCCTGCGCCACTAGCATTGCCTCCATTCACTTCAGATCCTCCTACACTACGATTCGCCTCGTGATGTGCGATTGCATCCGCCACTCGTTGCGCCACAAGCTGTTCGATGGCCTCTGCGGTCATGGGAGTACCGCTTCCCACATTGGTTCTGACGTTTCTCCTTCGCGGTGGCATGTTTTCTTCAAATCATAATGATAAGCAAGATAAGACAATATGTAATAATGTCAAACACATGTGCACCAAAAGTAAACAATCATAACAACCAAGCAACCACGCAATATATAAAGATAACATAACTTGATAATAAATTGTACGAATTACAAAATATTTCCAGAGTACATACTCCTACAACAAGTTAATATCCAATATTACGTGAGCACAGCCCGCTCACGATAGGCAATCAACGGAACAAATGAGTGAATGTGCCTGTCTGCACTGCTGCCATGGCCATGAGCATACACGCCGCTGCTAATGCAGTAGATGACTCCAAGCGCTCTTCCATCACCATCACTCTTTCTTCACCCATGGTCGCATGCTGCTCTGCCTGGGTAGCTTTCTACTCTGCTGCCTCCACTCTCTTCGTTATAGATGACATGTCTTCCTGTATCCTGGTGAGTCGGTCATGCATCGTGTGTAATGCCTGATCATCGAGGTATCTGCTCTCCTCGATTGCTAGTAATCGGCACTCCACGTCCTCCATGTCAAAGGTCTCCTGAACTCCTGTGAGTTCGGTACGTATCTCATGAAGCTGCTGATCGTGCCTCGTAGATCGTGCCACGAGGAGAGGCACGGAGAGCTCCACATGCTCCTGTGTAAAGGGAATTAGATGGGAGGCACGTGAAGACTCACCTACCTCGAAGGTGGAGGGAATACCCTCGGTGTCTCTCCACTCGTCCAGTCGGCTGGGCATCCACTCCCACCGACGAACGTCGATTCTACGCCTTTTGGGTGCAGGCTCGGGCTCAGCGGTACAATCTCAGATGGGTGTGGCAGGATGGATCGGAATATGAACCTGCTTCCTAGGAGTGTGTGCAAGAAGCACACCTCCAGGGTGAGTTCGATAGCAACGGTAAGGGTGCAGTGGTACACCCGGACCAAAGATACGATGGGTGCCCACAGCCACCGGCTCGGGACTAGCGGCTCTAAGAGTGGGGTTAGCATGCTCGGGGGCGAGGTGGAGGGGGTCAGGGGCTGCTAGCGGGGTCGGGTCAGAGGGCTGAGGGATCGAGTCAAATGGCTGGGTAATAGGATCAACAGAGTGAGAGGTGGGGTCACTAGGCTGGGAGGTGGCCTCAGAGGGCTTCGGGTCAGAGGCGACCAAGTCGGAATCGGCCGGGTCGAAATCGTCCGAGTCAGAATCGATCGGGTCGGAGTCGACCGGGTCAGAGTCGACCGGGTCGGTATCGGCTGTCAGGGAAACTGTGTTAATGGACTCCGAATCTAGGTCAACTACCTCAGTGTCAGCAGGCTGCGGGGTGAGATCTGTGGCCTCAGGAGTGAGGTCGACTGGCTGAGGATGAGTAGTGATAGGAGCAGTGTAACACCTGGTTATTTATCATTTTGAAGCCGACGAGGGAAGAAAAAGAAATAAAGTCCAAAGTCGAGGGACCAAACTCGCCAACGAAAGAAAGTCGGGCGAGTGGGAGTATATAAGGGAGAGGGCAGCCCTTACCCTCTCCCCCACACTCACAAATCAGCCATCAAAGAGAGGAGAAGAGAGAAAGAAGAAGAAAAGAGGAAAAGTGTTGGTTCGGGTCGGTTCGAGTGGCCAAAATCGTCGTGTAGCAAGCCAAATCGAAGCCCTTGTCGTTGTGCTCGTTTGTGTGAGTTCTAGGACCCTACTTTTACTTGTTTTCAACCGATTTTGGGGCTGGAAAGCATCAAAACCCGTTTTTATATGTGTGTGTTCATGACCCATATGGGTGTGTTGCGTGTGATGTGTTTAGAGTATGTTTCCGGGCTTATGTGTGCTTGTATGGTGTTGTGGTATGCATTCCTAAGGTCTAAGATGGTTGATTTAGGCTTAGAATGGGTTTGGATGAGCTTGGAGGCCGAAAATGGCAAATTGGGTTCGGGATGAACTCCATTCTGCATCAGCTAGGGCTATGCGACCGAATGAAGGCCATACGGCCGATTGAGAGGCGATTGAGGTTCATTCGCACGATTGAGGGTTCAATCGCACGACTAAGGGTTCATTCGCACGATTGGGAGTCCAATCGCATGGAGAGTCATGCGACTAAGGGTCCAGTCCGCATAGGTGTTTAGTAGCATGAGTCCATTCGCATGAGGTCAGTCGCATAGGTGCTCATTCGCATTAGTCCCATTCACATGAGGTCCATACGCACGAATGGATGTCCATTCGCATAGATGTTCATCTGCATGAGTCCAATCGCATGATGTTCAGTCGCATGGAGGCCATGCGACTGAAGGGTGACCATACGCATGAATAGGGCTGTTGCACCCGAAGGAAAGTGTAGTTTGACTCTGACTTTCGGGGGAAAGTACAGATGTAAGTTTTGATGTGAAGGTTCCCGTAAGAGCATGTAAGAGGATTGTATGACCTTAGAAAGTATGTTGGACATGGTGATGATGATGTTGCATGTTTATGCATGTTATGTATGTATGATGTTGCCCTGTATGGTGATGATGTCTGTGTATGATATGTTCCTTATTATGATGCATGTTTATCTTTCCTGTGGCTTTACGTGTTATGATAATGAATTAAATGAAGTATTATGTAACGTAAAGTGGAAAGAAATGAAAAGTCTTGCATGTATCAGATATCGGGTACTTCTTTGTGATCGACCATTTATGTAGAACCTCTACCGCTTACCTCTAGTACTGCGGCATACGCTCAGCTGTTCAATTATTGACTTCGGCCCAGTAGCTAAATTGTCCGGGGTGTAGCATATGGTATTGGTACGAAGGATATCCGATGCGCAAGAAAAGTTATAATGAACGAATGAATGGATGATTGAAGAAGATAATAAAGATAGTATCTATGTGTACGTATGATGTGTGATCATGTAAAAGTAACGAATGGTTTTAAATGAATGTAAAGTATGTTTTATTATAAACTAGAACTCACTCATCAACGCTGACTTTTATTATGTTTTCCAGTTGGCAGGTAATGATTGCTGAGGATGGCACTGCAAGGCTACTCAACTCTTTTTGATGGCATCCATTTATATAGGGCTTTTGTGATGTAATGCAACTATATATTTGTAACCGAGTCACGATGTATTATTTGGCAAAAGTCTTTATAATAAGATGAGATGTCCTTTTTAATGTTTCCGCTGCAATATTTTCCTAAGGCAATGTAATTATATGTTTTATGCGCGATGAATGACCAACTGTAAGCGTCCCGGGAACGGGGCCTTACAAGTTGGTATCAGAGCCAAAGTTTAAGTGAAATGGGTAAAATTTTCAAATAAACCTTAACTTAAACTGAAAATGGGACGAAAAGGGAATGGGATGCCAATTTGAGTAGCTGCGTGCCATCAGGTATTTTCTTAAAGTTAACCGGTTTTATGTGCGCATGGTATGTGGTTATGTGTTGTATGTAGATTTAAATACTGATGTAGTCAGGACAGGTAATGCTTGGAGTATGAAGAGTAAAGTGAGTGGCTAATCACAACTAACCATTGTAATTAGGGACTTACTATACTTGACATAAACTGAGCTGTTTCCTTGAATGACCGTGTTGGTGTTTGAATCTTTCAGTGTGAGTTAGAGAATGGCTGGAGGTAGATCTTCTAAAGCTTCTAGGGGTGGAGGCCGTGGTGGGCCTGATGTTGAGCCGCGACCCAAAAGAGGAAGGCCAAGGGTCGAAAAGGTGGTTCCTGAAGAACCAGAGACCCCTCATCCGGAAGCTGGGGATGAGAGTGCAAACCTGAGGGCCTCGGTAAAGGAGGCTGTTGTTGAAGAAGTACACCAGGTCATGTAGACAATCTTACCGTCTGTGGTGACCGAAGTCATTAAGGCGGTGAAAGAAGGAGAAAGAAAGGAGAGAAACAGGTCTTCGGGGGAACGAGAGCAACCAGAGCCCGAAACGATTTTCTCTGATAATGAAGACGAGGAAGAGGAAGATGAGCCTGTGCGAGAGGTGGCACGAGGCTGTAACTATGGGGGTGTTTATGAGATGCAAGCCCCCTACTTTCGACGGTAATGGCAATGCTGCCGCTGCTCACCGATGGGTGAGAGAGATGGAGGCTGTTCTCGACATCAGCGAGTGCCGGGAAGATCAGAAGGTGAAGTTTGCCACTCATTCATTTGTGGACTCGGCACTATGCTGGTGGGACAACATTGTCCAAGCTGAGGGTAACCGGGCAATCGGGAGAATGAGATGGCCCGAACTGAAGAAGATGGTAAATGAGGAATTCTGTCCTCACAGGGAGATGGATAAGATAGAGAGGGAGTTCCTGCAGCTGGAGGCGGGAACCATGACACACCAGCAGTACACCACCAAATTCAATGAAATGGCACGGTTGGTGCCGGATCAGGTGATGCCTCTGTCTCGGAAGATCAAGAGGTACATTCAGGGCTTACCGGTGGATGTTCGCAGGCATATGATCGCCGCCCGGCCAAGTACGTTTAGGTCGGCGGTCGATTTGGCCGGAAGGCTATATGATGAGCGGGAAGTGGTGGTGACTGAAGCAAATAAGAAGGGTGGTGGTGATCGGAACTGGAATGGGAGAAGGTTTGGTCGTGGTGATGCCTCGACGGGGAACAAAAAGGCACGGGTGGATGACCGCCGCGTGGCCACACCGGGAGCGGGATCGAGGAGGTGTGGCAAGTGTGGAAAGGAGCATGCGGGAGAATGTAGACTGGGTTTGAATGTGTGCTTCAAGTGTGGGAAGACAGGACATATGGCGAAGGATTGCCTGGAGGGTAAATGTTTTAACTGTGGGGAAATGGCATATGAGCAGGGAATGTAAGAAGCCGAGGGATGAGGGCTTTGGGGTGAAGAAGACGGGAAGTGAAGGACCGAGGGCGAGCGCCAGGGCATTCACCATGACACAGGAGGAAGCTAGGACGGACCCTGATGTTGTGTCTGGTACGTTTCTAGTGAACCAAACTTTAGCTTCTGTGTTATTTGATTCTGGTGCTAGTAAGAGTTTTATTTCTACTGCTTTCTGTGCTAAGCTGCCTGTTAGTAGTAGACGTGTTGATGCGCCCTTTGATGTAGAAACTGCCATAGGTAAGTCTACCAGGATTTCTGAGATGATAGAGAACTGTGATGTGGAACTTGAGGGTCATAAGTTTCCTGTTAGACTGTTCGTGATGACCTTAGGTGGTTTTGATTTGGTTCTTGGGATGGATTGGTAGGCGGAATTCGAGGCGAACATTGTGTGTCGCAAAGAAAATGATTCGGTTGACAGCGCGTGACGGGAGTTCGGTGACGGTTTATGGTGATCGGGTCACGATGATTCCGAAAGTAATTTTGATGGCGGTGGCGGGAAAGTGTATGAGGCGTGGATGTAGTGCCTACTTGGCCTATGTAAAGGATGTGGATACGCCAACACCACAACTAGCCGATGTACCGGTTGTGTGTGACTTTCCAGACGTGTTCCCAGAAGACTTATCAGGAGTGCCACCTGACAGAGAGATTGAATTTCAGATTGATCTGATACCGAGTGCCCAACCTGTCGCTAAGGCACCGTATCGGTTAGCTCCGACGGAGATGAAGGAATTGATGGAGCAGTTGCAAGAGCTGCTCGATAAGGGGTTTATTAGACCGAGTATCTCTCCTTGGGGTGCTCCGGTCCTGTTTGTAAAGAAGAAGGATGGTAGTATGAGGATGTGCATTGACTACCGCCAGCTGAACAAGTTGACAGTGAAGAACCGATACCCCTTACCGAGAATAGATGATCTGTTCGATCAGCTTCAAGGTGCCAGTTGGTTTTCAAGGATAGATCTTCGTTTTGGTTACCATCAGCTGAAAGTGAAAGAACAAGATATCCCTAAAACAGCTTTTCGTACGCTCTATGGTCACTACGAGTTTCTCGTCATGTCCTTTGGTTTGACCAACGCACCAGCTGCTTTTATGGATTTGATGAACCGTGTGTGTCGGCCGATGCTGGATAAATCAATGATTGTGTTTATTGATGATATCCTGATTTATTCGAGGAGCGAGATTGAGCATGCCGGTCACATTCGGGAGGTTCTAGAGATGCTAAGGAGGGAAAAAGTTGTATGCTAAATTCTCCAAGTGCGCGTTCTGGTTGCGCGAAGTTTAGTTCTAGGGTCATGTGGTGAATCCCGACAGGGATTATGGCGGACCCGGCAAAGGTGGAGGCGGTTATGCAATGGAAGTCACCAAAAACGCCATTCGAGATTCGTAGCTTCTTGGGTTTGGCGGGTTACTATAGAAGATTCATCCAAGACTTTTCCAAAATCGCTTCTCCACTAACTAAGTTAACCCGAAAAGATAAGAAGTTCGTATGGGGTCAAGCTCAAGAGAAGGCGTTCGAGAAACTGAAGGCGAGGTTGACTCAAGCTCCAGTTCTGTCCTTACCCGATGGAAGTGAAGATCTGGTGGTTTATTCTGATGCTTCCTACTCGGGGTTGGGGTGCGTGTTAATGCAAAGAGGAAAGGTTATAGCCTATGCATCCCGACAGTTGAAGGTTCATGAGGTCAATTACCCTACTCATGACTTGGAGCTAGCAGCTGTGGTCTTTGCTTTAAATATTTGGAGGCACTATCTTTACGGGACGAAGTACACCATATTCACTGACCACAAGAGCTTGAAATACTTCTTTGAGCAGAAGGATCTGAACATGAGGCAGAGACGATGGTTGGAGCTCATAAAAGACTATGATTGCGAGATCCATTACCATCCGGGCAAAGCCAACGTGGTGGCGGATGCCCTTAGCCGAAAGGAGAGACCCGAGCCGATTCGGGTGAAAGCATACCAGTTGATCATGACCTCGGATGTGATGAAGCAGGTCAAAGAGTTTCAAGATGAGGCATTGAAGGAAGATCATCTTAACTCTGAAAGAATGAGAGGTCTGGTTGGGGAATTGGGTGAAAACACACTCGGTGTTAGAACCCGATTCGGTCGTGTGTGGATCCCTCGTTTTGGGAATCTACGGGTGAAGATAATGGATGAAGCTCACAAGACTCGATACTCCATTCATCCTGGTGCCACGAAAATGTACCATGATATGACGAAAGATTATTGGTGGCCGGGTATGAAGTGCGATGTGGTGGAGTATGTGAGTAAGTGCCTTACTTGCTTACAGGTGAAGGCCGAGCATCAAAAGCCGTATGGGAAAATCCAACCTTTGGATATACCGGAATGGAAGTGGGAGCACATCACCATGGATTTCATTACGAAGCTGCCGCGTACCTCGAAAGGGTACGATGCCATATGGGTGATAGTTGACCGTTTGACGAAGAGTGCTCACTTCCTACCGATCCGTGAGACATATTCATCTGAGAGGTTGGCTGATCTGTTCATCAAGGAAATTGTAACTCGTCATGGTGTGCCGGTGTCCATTGTGTCAGATCGCGACACTCGGTTTACATCTAAATTTTGGAAGAAATTCCACGACGCTATGGGGACGAGGTTACATATTAGCACGGCGTATCATCCCCAGACTGATGGTCAGTCAGAAAGGACCATTCAGACACTGGAAGACATGCTTCGGGCATGTGTGATTGATTTTGGTGGAAGTTGGGATGACCACCTACCGTTAGCCGAATTCTCATACAACAACAGCTATCATGCTAGCATTGGTATGCCTCCATACGGTAGGAGATGCAGAACACCCGTTTGTTGGGAGATATTGGTCAGAAGGAATTGGGGAGCGTCGAGGTAATCGAGGCTACGACTGAGAAGCTTGAGAAGATTGAAGCCTTCATTAAGGCAGCCAAAGACAGACAGAAGTCGTATGCTGATAAACGGCGCAGGCCGATTGAGTTCCAGGTGGGTGACCGGGTTATGTTGAAGGTCTCACCTTGGAAGGGTATCATCCGCTTTCGAAAGCGGGGTAAGTTGAGCCCAAGGTATATAGGCCCTTTCCGAATCATCGCTCGAGTAGGAGAGGTGGCCTATAGACTAGAGTTACCGGATGAGTTAAGTGGAATTCACCCTACATTCCATGTATCTCATTTAAGGAAGTGCTTAGCTGATGAAGACATGATTGTTCCACTGGAGGATATCGAAGTAGACGAACGACTCAATTATGTGGAGCAACCAGTGGCAATCATCGATCGGAAAGAGAAAAGGCTGAGAAATAAAGTGGTTCCTCTTGTGCGTGTACAGTGGAAGCACAGTAAAGGATCCGAGTCAACGTGGGAGACTGAGGAAGAAATGAGACACATTATCCACGTTTGTTTGAAGAATAACAGGTTTCGGGGACGAAACCTATTTAAGGGGGTGGACTTGTACACCCGTTATTTATTATTTTGAAGCCGAAGAGGAAGAAAAAAGAATAAAGTCCAAAGTCGAGGGACCAAAGTCGCCAACAAAGAAAGTCGGGCGAGTGGGGAGTATATAAGGGAGAGGGCAACCCTTACCCTCTCCCCACACTCACAAATCAACATCAAAGAGAGGAGAAGAGAGAAAGAAGAAGAAAAGCGGAAAAGTGTTGGTTCGAGTCGGTTCGGGTGGCCAAAATCGTCGTGTAGCAATCCAAATCGAAGCCCTTGTCATTGTGCTCGTTTGTGTGAGTTCTAGGACCCCGCTTTTACTTTTTTTCAACCGATTTTGGGGCTAGAAAGCATCAAAACCCGTTTTATATGTGTGTGTTCATGACCCATTTGGGTGTGTTGGGTGTGATGTGTTTAGAGTATGTTTCCGGGCTTGTGTGTGCTTGTATGGTGTTGTGGTATGCATTCCTAAGGTCTAAGATGGTTGATTTAGGCTTAGAATGGGTTTGGATGAGCTTTGAGGCCGAAAATGGCAGATTGGGTTCGGATGAACTCCATTCTGCATCAGCTAGGGCTATGCGATCGAATGAAGGCCATACGGCCGATTGAGAGGCGATTGAGGTTCATTCGCATGATTGGGATTTATTCGCACGATTGAGGGTTCAATCGCACGACTAAGGGTTCATTCACATGATTGGGAGTCCAGTCGCATGGAGAGTCATGCGACTGAGGGTCCAGTCGCATAGGTGTTTAGTCGCATGAGTCCATTCACATGAGGTCAGTCGCATAGGTGCTCATTCGCATTAGTCCCATTCGCATGAGGTCCATACGCACGACTGGATGTCCATTCGCATAGATGTTCATCCGCATGAGTCCAATCGCATGATGTTCAGTCGCATGGAGGCCATGCGACTGAAGGGTGTCCATACGCATGAATAGGGCTGTTGCACCCGAAGGAAAGTGTAGTTCGAATCTGACTTTCGGGGGAAAGTGCATATGTAAGTTTTGATGTGAGGTTCCCGTAAGAGCATATGTAAGAGGATTGTATGACCTTAGAAAGTATGTTGGGCATGGTGATGATGATGTTGCATGTTTATGCATGTTATGTATGTATGATGTTGCCCTGTATGATGATGATGTCTGTGTATGATATGTTCCTTATTATGATGTATGTTTATCTTTCCTGTGGCTTTACGTGTTATGATAATGAATGAAATGAAGTATTATGTAACGTAAAGTGAAAAGAAATGAAAAGTCTTGCATGTATCGGATATCGGGTCCTTCTTTGTGATCGACCATTTATGTAGAACCTCTACCGCTTACCTCTAGTACTGCGGCATACGCTCAGCTGTTCAATTATTGACTTCGGCCCAGTAGCTAAATTGTTCGGGGTGTAGCATATGGTATTGGTACGGAGGATATCCGATGCGCAAGTAAAGTTATAATGAACGAATGAATGGATGAATGAAGGAGATAATAAAGATATTATCTATGTGTACGTATGATGTGTGATCATGCAAAAGTAACGAATGGTTTTAAATGAAAGTAAAGTATGTTTTATTATAAAATTAGAACTCACTCAGCAACACTGACTTTTATTATGTTTTCCAGTTGGCAGGTAATGATTGCTGAGGATGGCACTGCAAGGCTACTCAGCTCTTTTTGATGGCATCCATTTATATAGGGCTTTTGTGATGTAATGCAACTATATATTTTGTAACTGAGTCACGATGTATTATTTGGTAAAAGTCTTTATAATGAGATGAGATGTCCTTTTTAATGTTTCCGCTGCAATATTTTCCTAAGGCAAGTAATTATATGTTTTATGCGCGATGAATGACCAACTGTAAGCGTCCCGGTAATGGGGCCTTACAAGCAGACCATAGGGATAGCTCAACAAAGATATGAGACATGGTCAGTGGAACGGCCATCGGGAGTTGCGGCCCGATGATACGCACGACTCCCGGGACGAGCTCCTCCGGGAGGTCGACATGAATCTCGGGTGTACACGCCCACCAATATATGCCGGGAGGAGGAGGAGGTAGTCCGGAGAACCGAGTCGAGGGTAATGCCTCCGGCGCGTCAAGTGTGGGGTTGGGAGTAGGTTCGGTGACAGGGATAGCAGGTGGTGTAGGGGTCTCGATCTCAGTAGCACCAGTAGGCTGGAGCACGGCATCGGACATAGGGATCGGGATGGCTGATGTAGATCCTACGGATGAGGTCGGAGATGTCGGCTCATACTCCTCATCTGAGTCAAAAATGTATATCGGCATCGATGCAGACGACATCTCTAAGACAAGGCAACACACAAGTACAATTTATACAAGTTAGGTTAATATATAAAGCGATAAACATCATGGAAACCATAGTCATTGATCGACCACTACATGGTTTAGTAAACATACGTTGCAAATAAGTTTAAAAATACATAATTGTTTGCAGAGTTGAATTACGGAAATAGTAAGCTAATGTAATTGTTTTCAAAACATGACAAATACAACAATAAATGTCCCAAACAACATGAATGGCCCTAAATGCGACGTGAACCAAGCTAGCTTAACTTGATGCAAGGGTCAAGTATCAGAGAAAACATGCATGAAAATATGTCAAGATAAAGTTGGTGAGTTCACAGGTTTTAAAGTAATAGTAAACAGTGTAATGGACCACAAGTCTTTCCATGATTTGATTGTCGATCATACAATACTACAATATTATATAAGCACCGCAACCGAAGCTAGACTGTAACTGTAACAAATTGCCCCTACCCATGGCTACCGTAAGCATGAGTGTGAACAGGCTAATAATGCACCCGTTTAGACCTCCACTCAAGATTAGGCTAATTAATCCGGGTGGGGGTAGTCAAACCCAATAGTACTATCCATTATTACCTCGCTTTGGGAAATAAACTAACGGTTTGATAACTGGGGATTTTAGACGGTAAGTAAACAACTTATATAACATGTGAAATCATTGACAAGTAAATGTGTCCAAGAAAATAGTAATTTGCATGTAATCTCCCCCAAAAGGAAAATAAGTAAAAATGGGGCCGTGAAACTCACCTGTAATGCACGCGTGAATTCTAGCAATAGTCTGTACGTATGATTGGTCTAGGAATCTTCTAAACAAAATCACAATATATTCATGAGGTCATGATTACTGACCCTAGATGGTCATGCATAACTCATTCACAAAGTTAGTTTTGAAAATGTCACTTGACTAGTTAGACACGTTGAGCCGTTAATGTTTTATTAGATTCTTGTCTTCATAGTTATCTTCATAAAAACACATAATGCATTGGATGAGTTTTATATTAAGTATAATAGCATTATACTTTTCATGTGTATGAGTTTCTTTTCATCAAATACCTCCAAAAGTGTACTTTATATAAATATGGACATTGGACAGAAACAAGAGGATTTTTAGGTCTGGTTGACATCCTCTTTTCATGGTACAAAGAATTTTTATAAAATCTGATATTTTTACCACATCTAGATCTATGTCTTAGGTTTCCAAAAAAGTATATCTTGTAGTATGTAACTAAGTTTAAGTGCCTCGAAATGGGTCATGAAGCAACAAATGTCAGTGCAGCATTTTTCTGTACATGTCCATGGATTTCACCTTTTTGAGGGGTCAAACCCTACATTCACAAATAGATACTATAGTACTTTTAAACCTAACACCTTAAGATAAGTTACCACAGAAGGAAAATCTCCATTTGATTACTTTAAGCATAACTTATGCCTCAATCTTTCTGCCCTATCTATTCTGCCAAAAATTCAGGTTCAACACTTTAATCATGTTTGTACGTTTTGGATAGGTTATACTCATCTAAAAATTTCAAGGTTGGATGAGTTAAAAACTAGACATCCTAAAGTTAATGTTAGGCTCAAGAAACTGTTCATTTGACCATGTTTAGGTCGAGTTATGGTGTCGAAAACACAGAACATGAATCTGCCAGAAATTGTCTTACATGTTTTGTTACTTTTTAAACTTTGCTAGAGCACTTTGGATGAGTTAGTGAACATGAACACATCATGGTGGTGTATAGAAGATTAGAAACAAGGTGCTAACCTTAAGCAAGCAAGGAGAAAGAAATGGTAGTCTTGAAATACAAGGAAAAAGAAGACTTGATCCTTTGAACTAAGAACCAACCAAGAAAAAGTAGAGAAGATGTTGTAGGATGCTTGGAAGCTTCAAAAATTGCTTGATCTTTACCCAAAAGCACTTGAAACACTTAGATTTGTAGAAGATGAGTTTTGAAAGATGGTGAAGTGAGGGTGGTGATGCCTTGGCCAAAAATTAAAGGATAAAAGAGGGAGAAGAGTGTGCTGGTGATTTGTGTGGATGAAATGTGAATGTTGCTTGTATTTGTAATCTCCACAAACTCATCACTTTGGCTCTTGGTCAATCATAGGGAAAGGAGCTCACACATATGGAAAAGGAATCATGTAATTTTTCTCATAAACTTTTCCTTAACACCAAAATGGCAAGTCTTGAGCTTCACAAAAGACATCTTGTCTTGTGAGGATTTGACAAGGGAGGAAGAAGAAAAGAGAAGAAAAGAAAGGTGAGGGGGGGGGGGGGGGGACGGCCAAAGAGGAGGGGGGGTTTGATTTTCAATTTTTTTGTATGTATTTGAGTGTTATTTCTTGTATTTTGATAATTTTTATATATTTTTATATTTTTACTTGTTACTTCTTAAAATACATAAAGATTATTATAATAAATCATATAAGGTCACATAATATAATATTGATAATATGTAAATAATAACTTGTGTATGTAGTAGTGCGTTATATGCGTTTTATCCGGGTAAATATTAGTTTACGCGTTAACGTTTATTTTAAGTTTTTCCAATGTATTTAATTTGAAGTCTAAAATACTTTGAAACAATGTAAAGTATTTATTAGTACTCATATACTAATTATCACCAACGTTCGTGTGTGCCGGTTGTATCGCGTGTAAAAATGGTAATTACGCCGAATCACCGATGCATGAAATGTAATGCATGAAATTTTGCAATGTATGAAATTTTTCAATGCATGAAACGACTTCAATAATTGGAATTAAATTGAAAATCAAGTATTATAGGTGTAATTATAACCAAGTCAAGGTTGGGTATTGACCTGAAATTGCCGGTTGTCACAGTTAAGGTGACTGAGGTGGTTGAGGATTGCTTGATTGAGTTAGAAGGTTATAAGTTCCCTGCTAGGTTGCATGTTATGGCCTTAGGAGGTTTCTATGTGGTGTTAGGCATGAATTGTTTAGCTAGCTATGAAGCCAATATAGTATGTAGTAAGAAGATAATTCGTCTAACAGTGCCCGATAGTAGTTCTGTTACGGTTCGCGGGGATAAGATTTGTTGTGTACCGAAGGTCGTGTTGATGATCACAGCTGAAAAGTACTTGAGACGTGGGTGTAGCGCTTACTTGGCTATGTAAAAGATGTGGATGCGCCAAAGCCACAATTATCAGATGTGCCGGTAGTGCGCGAGTTTCCTGACGTCTTTCCTGAAGACCTGACTGGTGTGCTGCCTGACCGCGAAATCGAATTCCAGATTGACTTGCTACTTGGAGCACAGCCCGTCGCTAAAGCATCATATCGATTAGCTCCTTCAGAGATGGTAGAACTAAGGTATCAGTTACAAGATTTATTGGATAAAGGCTTCATCCGACCGAGTATCTCTCCATGGGGTGCTCCGGTTTTATTCGTCAAGAAGAAAGACGGTAGCATGCGGATGTGCATTGACTATCGCGAGCTCAATAAGCTGATCGTAAAGAATCAATATCCGTTACCAAGGATCGACGACCTGTTAGATCAACTTCAGGGTGCCAGCTGGTTTTCAAGGATAGACCTGCGGTCTGGTTACCACCAACTAAAGGTGAAAGAACAAGACATCCCTAAGACAGCGTTCCGTACACGTTATGGACACTACGAATTCCTTGTCATGTCCTTTGGTTTGACCAATGCGCCAACTACTTTTATAGATCTTATGAATCGGGTATGTCGGTCGATGTTGGATAAATCGGTGATAGTGTTTATCTATGACATTTTGATTTATTCAAAAAGAGAAGAGGTACATGCCGATCATATTCGAGAAGTATTGGAGACCTTCAGAAGTGAAAGTTATATGCTAAGTTCTCTAAATGCGCATTTTTGCTACGAGAAGTTCAATTTCTGGGTCATGTGGTTAATCCTGAGAGGATCAGGGTGGACCCTGCAAAGGTTGAAGCGGTGATTGTAACATCATGTTATTTTGGTTAATTAAAAGTTAGCTTTGTTATCATTCTTGTAAGGGATATTGTTAGCATTTATGAAACTTAGGGCTATTTATGTTTGTTCCTTGATCATTATTAAAATTTTAATTTATAAAAGTAAATAACTAAAGTATTAAGTTTTATAATAATAACAATATTAACATAACTAGTAATAATAATAATAACTAAGAATAATAATAATAACAATAATATAATTATTAATAATAATAGTTTGTAAAAATTGTTAAACATAAAAATATATAAAACTTGAATTCAAAAGTCAAGGGGCTTATTTGTAAACCTGTAAACTATAATTATGAAGTGTTGTGAATGAAATGACAAAATGCAAACCACAAGGACCAAAGGTGTGAATTACCAAAACCAACCCCCCACCTACTCTCTCTCTCCCCGCTTTTCCGGTCGCCGGCCGGCCAAGCCCGGCGCGGCGCCGGCGAGGCTCTAAAACCCACCAAAACACCATCCGTTTTAGGCCAAATCATTCCAAACGCTTCGTGAACACGATTCGAACATCATTATGAGCTTTAAACGCCTTTAAATCCTGATTATGAACCTATTGAAGCGGGTAACCATCGACTTTTAATCCTAGAGCCGTTCAACCATTAAACCTCAATAATAATACAATTAACGCAACATAAACGGTCATCTATCGACCCTTAATCGAACACAACTCTCAATTTCTCTGAATCAAACACAAACATAGAATTCGATTAGCATCTTCATCGTGAACTTCATCCATTCGTTGATCACATTCCGAGCCTTCTAACCATCAATTGATAGAGGGCTTTGCATCAAGATCACTATCTGAAGCTACATTCGGGTTTAATTTGGTTTTCACTAACGATTACTCATCGAACGAATTCAACTCTCTAGTCGCGGCCGTTTCTCAAGTTCTGCCATCGAAACCAAACAACATCCGGGTAATTAAACATACACAACAACTCGAATCATATGGGGAACAAAAGCCCCATGGTTAATTCGGTTAATATGATCGAATTAGTGTTCAATTTGATTCAAGAACTTTCTAGGGTTCATTGGATTTGGGGATTTTTTTTGTTAATATTGTTTTTAAAAATTAGGGGCCGAATCCTAACACGGCTACCACCCTTGGTTCACTGGTTACTTACCCGCCCCTTTAAACAGGAGGTCCCCGGTTCGAATCCAGGGAACCTCAAATATTTTTTTTAGGCTTTTTAGCCTTTAAAATAAATTCAGAAAATTTCTTGAATATTATAAAAATATGATTTTATGAACTTTGCTTATTTTAGAAGACATTTAATTTTTGTAAATTATTTCTCAAAAATACTTTCATATTTTTATTGAATACTCCAAACTAATGTTATAATTAACTTATTTTTATTAAAAAAATAATAGACTTTAAATAATAGTTTAAATCATTAAATTATTTGTTCAACCATTATCTAATATATATTATTGTTTAAATGATGATTATTTTTTTTAAAATTATCAAAGTTTGTTCAAACTTATAATTAAATTTTATTAGAAAAGTTTTCTTTTATTTTTCTTTATACTAAAATGATTAAATAGTATATTTTATTTTTCATTGGATAAAAACATAATCAATTATTTCGTTTTATGTAATTTAGATAATAAAACCCCTAAACATCAAATTGAAACCCTAGTCATCAATTATTTCGTTGAACTTATATTTGGACGTTAAATCTTGTATATATATATATATATATATATATATATATATATATATATATATATATATATATATATATATATATATATATATATATATATATATATATATATATATATATATATATATATATATATATATATATATATATATATATATATATATATATATTAGGTGCCTTGTGAAGATTTACGTTGGATCGACGCCTATTATTATTCTTATTAATCGTCTTTCTTATACCTATTCTGCCATGTGAGTATTTCTATACCCCTTTTTATATTTTCATACTTTGGGGTGAAACATGTTACCTTATAATCATTGCACTTGTAAACGTTTGATTCTTGTAAACTTATGGCAATTTACTTATGTGTTGTGGTTAGTTGAACCTTGTAGCTACCATGTAATGTTGAATATATGTACAATCATTAACTATTGCTAGCCTGGCGACGTCATAGATCTATGGGCCTGACAAGCCTGCTTGGTTGATCCAAGTACACTTAGCTAATCGTATATACTTGTAAACGTTTGAGACTTGTAAAACTTTGTCAAGGTTTGATTGTGCATTCTGTCTTACATCCCTAGTTACCTTGTTCTCTAACTTACAACATGAATTGCCATCTTTTATATACTTATGTATTGCAAACTATGGAAATCTCACCAACATTATTGTTGACATTTTATTTTTAACATGTTTCAGGAAATGCTCAAGTTTGATTGACATCTTGAAGTGCTTTCACATCTAGGAATGGACCTAGTTAAATAAATGAAATAAATTGGCTTATTACATCTTATGTTATGTTATTTACCTTCTTTGAGACTTATGATTGTAATGGTACAATTAGAACTTACGATTAATATATATTTGGATTATTAATAGCGTTATGTGGCTGTGAACGATCTTAACCCTCACACTTCGACGTTTCCGCCATCAAGGTTGGGGTGTGACAGATTGGTATCAGAGCCCATAACTATACGGATTTAGGTTATTAGATATGGTGACCTAGACTATAGTATGCATGAACCTTATAGAATCATAATTCTATCTTGTAAATTATATAGTTTGCATGCTACATAATGCTATGCACTCCTATGTGCAATTTGATGCCTTAGCATATGATTGCCTAAACATTGTTACTTGTCTCCCTAAACTTAACTTTAACTCTTTGACTCTCCCCGAACATGAAACCTCTTAATCTTATTCTCGACGACACGTGGAATCTTATGCTTATGATTATGACTTGGATATTTAGACGTTATGTCTAATCTATATAAATCTCATCAAGGTTTTGATTCCATGAACATAAGAAATATTATGTGACACATAGACACCTGTATCTTGGATTTCCTGGCAAAAGGCCTTTGGGCTAAGGCAAGCATTTCGCATAAATCCTACGGGACTAGTCATGCTTACCTGGGGATTTCTGGGATGAGTGATAAACTATGGTCAAATATACACAAGCTTCTAAGGCAAATGGGTCAATTCACCTTGACGTGTCAACGTTTCCATATGGTAATGTGTTACCAAATGGAATCATTCCATGTACCTTACCACTCTTAGCTTATTCTTGTATAAACTACCATCCTTTGTTATCCTCATTCATGTAACTAATTCATTTTGTATCCAGCACGTCTCGTCATCATGGAAAGCGAGGAAGTACCGACCGTAAGCTTGCAGCATTGATCGCCCGACAAATGGCTGTTGTGCTCCCATCCACGGTTGCTGAACTTAGTAGCACCTTAATGGCCAATAACAACAACACTAATGGAAACAATAGTGGTGGTGACAACAATGTTCATGGGGATAATACCAACAACCAAAACGGGAAAAATCGTACCTGCACTTTCAAACACTTCAACTCGTGCAAACCCACTAGTTTTAGTGGAAAAGAAGGAGCCACTGGACTTCTCGAGTGGTTTGAAAGTATGGAGAACACGTTCATCGTTAGTGAGTGCCCCGACGAGTTCAAGGTTCGCTATGCTACAAGTGTTCTTTAACAACGGGCACTAACATGGTGGAATAGTGAAAAGAGAAACTGTGGAACTGAGGTTGCTTTGGCGTTGCCCTGGGAGGAATTTAAGGATATCATGATCCAAAAGTTTTGCCCGAGGAGCGAGTTGCAAAAGCTATAGGAGGAGTTCTGGAACCTCAAACAAGATGGTGGGAATCACTTGGCTTATTCCTCCCGACATCATGAGTTGAGTATGCTCCTACCACACATGGCGGACACCGTGCCTCGTAACATTGAGAAATTTATCAAGGGGGTGCCACCTCAAATTCAAGAAGCCGTGGTGGGTAGTAGGCCCACAACTTTGGAGGAGGAAATTACTATCACCGCGCAGCTCACCGAGAATCATATAAGAGCTGGCACTATGTCGGCAAAGGGTTCCAAGTCTACTGCGAAGGTGACACCCGAGGCAACAAAGGAGGTAAAGGCCGAGTCATCTTCCCAAAACAAGAAGCATAAGTTCACCCGACACGTAACTACGCGGTGACCACCCCAAATGCTCCTCAAAAACAAATGGAGGTTGCAAATCAAGCCCCCGTGGCTAGAGCTTATGCTAGTCCATATCCTATGTGTAACACGTGCAAGTACAACCATGCGAGCAACATTCCATGCCGAGTCTGCTCGTTGTATGGGAAGTATGGTCATTTGGTGGCTACTTGTCTTTGTGCGCCAAACAACACTGCAATGCTTACCAACCGAACCTGCTATAACTGTGGCGAGCCTGGTCATATTCGTCCGTAATGTCCTCGCAATGCGGGAACTGTGTCACCGGCTCGTGGAAGGGCTTTCAACATCAATGCCAACCAAGCACAAGCCATCAACGACGTGGGGAATGGTACGTCGTTGAACTCATTTTAAATCGTTTCTTGTCTTATAAAAATTCGTATCTGTGTTCATCATAACAATAATGGGTTATTATCAAACAGGTATGTATCTTGTAAATGGTCATTATGCGTCTGTATTGTTTGATTCGGGTGCGGATAGGAGTTTCGTGTCCTTGGAATTCGAGCCTATACTTTCTAAAGCACGTGTTAATCTGGAAAGATCCTTCACGATCGAAGTCGCCGATGGAAAATCGATCGTCGTTGACGTCGTAATACGTGATTGTACCTTGAGCCTTAACGAACACCAGTTCTCCATCGACCTCATTCCTATGCAACTGGGAAGCTTTGATGTTATTGTTGGTATGGATTGGTTGGCCAAGCATCATGCGGAAATTCTATGCTTCGAGAAGTGCATCCGAATTCCTTTACCGATTGGTGATACTTTGAAAGTCTTTGGGGAAAAATCATCCCAAGGACTCAAACTTATGTCTTGCATCAAGGCCCGTAAGTGCTTAAGTAAAAACTACATGGCTTTCATGGCATATGTAGTTAATACGAAAGCCAAGGGTAAGGAATTGAAAGACATTCCTGTCGTGCGGGACTTTCCCGAGGTTTTTCCCGAGGATCTTAAGGGACTACCTCCCGTGCGAGAAGTTGAGTTCAAGATTGACTTAATCCCTGGTGCAAACCCTGTGGCTAAATCACCTTATCGGCTTGCACCGTCTGAAATGCAAGAACTAGCTAGTCAACTGCAAGAGTTGACCGAAAAGGGCTTCATTCGTCCTAGCTCTTCACCATGGGATGCACCTGTGCTGTTTGTGAAGAAGAAAGATGGCTCATTCCGTATGTGCATCGACTACCGGGAACTCAACAAGCTTACCATCAAAAACCAATACCCTCTCCCTCGAATTGAGGATCTCTTCGATCAACTTCAAGGAGCAACTCAATTCTCAAAGATCGATCTATGTTCTGGGTATCATCAACTACGTGTTCACGATGATGACATTCCAAAGACCGCTTTTCGTACTCGATATGGACACTACGAGTTCATGGTTATGCCTTTTGGCTTGACCAATGCACCTGCCGTGTTCATGGATCTCATGAATCGAGTATGTAAACCGTATTTGGATAAGTTTGTGATCATGTTCATTGATGACATTCTTATTTATTCCAAGACGAAAATCGATCACGAGACGCACTTGCGACAAGTTCTTGGACTTTTGAAGAAGGAGCAATTATATGCCAAGTTTTCCAAGTGTGAATTCTGGTTAGAAGAGGTTCAATTCTTAGGGCATGTGGTGAATAGCCAAGGGATTCACGTTGATCCTGCTAAAATTGAAGCCGTGAAGAATTGGTGTGTTCCCACAACCCCAACCGAGGTTCGTTCTTTTCTGGGCTTAGCGGGATATTACCGTAGGTTCATAGCGAATTTCTCGAAGATTGCTAAACCATTAACGGCGCTAACCCAAAAGAATCGACTCTTTGAATGGGGACCCGAGCAAGAAGAGGCTTTCGAGACATTAAAACGCAAGTTGTGTAACGCTCCTATTCTCACACTTCCCGATGGAAATGATGACTTTACCGTGTATTGCGATGCTTCTAATCAAGGTCTTGGTTGTGTTCTCATGCAACGAGGCAAAGTCATGGCATACGCGTCGAGGCAATTGAAGGTCCATGAAGTAAACTACACAACTCACGATCTTGAACTTGGTGCTGTGGTTTTCGCCTTGAAGATTTGGCGACACTACCTTTACGGGACGCAATGCATAGTCTACACCGATCATAAGAGTCTCCAACACGTGTTCAACCAAAAGGATCTCAATATGAGACAAAGAAGATGGATTGAGTTGATTAGCGACTACGACTGTGACATTCGCTATCACCCTGGAAAGGCGAATGTTGTAGCCGATCCGCTGAGTCGCAATGTCCACAACAAGACTGTCTTGCTCCAAGAAATTCGAGATCAAAGACAATGGTTTGATACGCTAGGAGAATTTGATACCGAGATTCATGTGGATGTCAACGAGGCTACTATCATGCTTCAAAACATAAGAATCGATAGTGACCTCGAGTTATGCATTCGCGAGGCTCAACAAACGGCATTAACCGACGAAGGGAAGGATGAGGATTTGATGTCTAACGTTCGGTCAAAACTGGAGACAAAACCGAACGGCATGTGGTACTTCTTGAATCGACTTTGGACTCCGAATCGTTATAACCTTCGGCACTTCATTATGAATGAAGCTCATCAAACCCGATATTCCATTCATCCTGGCTCTGATAAGATGTACATGGACCTGCTTGGTCAATATTGGTGGCGTGGAATGAAGAAAGACATCGCGTCTTATGTTTCCAATTGTCTCACGTGTGCAAGAGTCAAAGCCGAGCATCAACGACCAAGTGGTTTACTTGAGCAACCCGAAATCCCTATGTGGAAATGGGAACATATATCCATGGATGTCATAACCAAGTTACCTCGTACACCTCGTGGTCATGATAGCATATGGGTCATTGTTGACCGTTAGACCAAGACGGCACATTTCATACCCATACGAGATACATACAAAGTTTCAAGGCTGGCTCGCATCTACATTGACGAAATTGTGAGTCGTCATGGCGTACCTTTACACATCATATCTGACCGAGACGCTCGTTTCACTTCTCACTTTTGGTCGTCTATGCAAGAACTCTTGGGTACCCAATTGGATCTAAGTACGGCTTACCATCCTCAAACCGATGGTCAAACCGAACGAACAATCCAAACCCTCGAGGATTTGCTGCGTCTTTGTGTCCTTGACTTTGGTGGTGATTGGGATACGCATTTACCGCTCGCGGAATTTTCGTATAACAATAGTTATCACTCAAGTATCGAAATGGCACCATTCAAGGCTTTGTACGGTCGTAAATGTCGTTCTCCGATCTGTTGGACTGACATTGGGGAAAACCTCATCACTGGTCCTGAACTTATACAAGAAAAGACCGATAAAGTCTCCACAATCCGCAAGAACCTTGAAGTGGCAAGAAGTCGACAAAGAGTTATGCCGATAAGCGTCGTAAGCCGTTGGAGTTCCAAGTTGGTGACATGGTTCTTCTTAAGGTTTCACCGTGGAAAGGTGTTGTTCGCTTTGGAAAGAAGGGTAAACTAGCTCCAAGATTTGTAGGACCTTTCAAAATCCTGAAAAGGGTTGGGAAAGTGGCTTATAAACTGGAACTACCTTCCGACCTTAGCAGTTCATCCTGTGTTCTATGTCTCAAATTTGAGAAAGTGTTTGGCCGACGAGAGTCTGCATGTTCCATTGGAAGACATCCAGATCGACGAGTCATTGCACTTTGTTGAGAAACCTGTTGAAATTATGGATCGCATTATGAAGAAGACGAGAACCACAACTACTCCAATCGTCAAGGTTCGTTGGGAGAATAAGTGTGGAGCTGAGTTCACTTGGGAGCGTGAGGACCACATGAAGGCAAAATACCCGCATTTGTTCGCTTAGTTTATTCTTAATTTCGGGACGAAATTATTTTAAGTTGGGGAGACTATAACATCATGTAATTTTGGTTAATTAAAAATTAGCTTTGTTATAAATCTTGTAAGGGTTATTGTTGGCATTTAAGAAACTTAGGGGTATTTATGTTCCTTGATCATTATTAAAATTTTAATTTATAAAAGTAAATAACTAAAGTATTAAGTTGTATAATAATAACAATATTAAAATAACTAATAATAATAATAATAACTAAGAATAATAATAATAATAATATAATTATTAACAATAATATTTTGTAAAAATTATTAAACTTAAAAATATATAAAACTTGAATTCAAAAGTCAAGGGGCTTATTTGTAAATCTGTAAACTATAATTATGAAGTGTTGTGCATGAAATGACAAAATGCAAACCACAAGGACCAAAGGTGTGAATTACCAAAACCAACCCCCCACCTACTCTCTCTCTCCCCGCTTTTCCGGCCGCCGGCCGGCCAAGCCCGGCGCTACGCCGGCGAGGCTCCAAAACCCACCAAAACACCGTCCGTTTTTAGGCCAAATTATTCCAAACGCTTCGTGAACACGATTCGAACATCATTATGATCTTTAAACGCCTTTAAATCCTGATTATGAACCTATTGAAGCGGTCATCTATCGACCCTTAATCGAACACAACTCTCAATTTCTCCTGAATCAAACACAAACATAGAATTCGATTAGCATCTTCATCGTGAACTGTCATCCATTCGTTGATCACATTCCAAGTCTTCTAACCATCAATTGATAGAGGGCTTTGCATCAAGATCACTATTTGAAGCTACATTCGGGTTTAATTTGGTTTTCACTAACGATTACTCATCAAACGAATTCAACTCTCTAGTCGCGGTCGTTCCTCAAGTTCTGCCATCGAAACCAAACAACATCCGGGTAATTAAACATACACAAAAACTCGAAATCATATGGGGAACAAAGCCCCATGGTTAATTCGGTTAATATGATCGAATTAGTGTTCAATTTGATCCAAGAACTTTCTAGGGTTCATTGGATTTGGGGATTTTTTTTTGTTAATATTGTTTTTAAAAATTAGGGGTCGAATCCTAATACGGCTACGGCCCTTGGTTCACTGGTTACTTACCGCCCCCTTAAATAGGAGGTCCCCGGTTCGAATCCGGGGAACCTCAAATATTTTTTAGGCTTTTTAGCCTTTAAAATAAATTCAGAAAAATTCTTGAATATTATAAAAATATGATTTTATGAACTTTGCTTATTTTAGAAGACATTTAATTTCTGTAAATTATTTCTCAAAAATACTTTTATATTTTATTGAATACTCCAAACTAATGTTATAATTAACTTATTTTTATTAAAAAAAATAATAGACTTTAAATAATAGTTTAAATCACTAAATTATTATTTGTTCAACCATTATCTAATATATATTATTGTTTAAATGATGATTATTTTTCTTAAAATTATCAAAGTTTGTTCAAACTTATAATTAAATTTTATTAGAAAAGTTTTCTTTTACTTTTCTTTATACTAAAATGATTAAATAGTATATTTTATTTTTCATTGGATAAAAACATAATCAATTATTTCGTTTTATGTAATTTAGATAATAAAACCCCTAAACATCAAATTGAAACCCTAGTCATCAATTATTTCGTTGAACCTATATTTGGTCGTTAAATCTTGTAAATATATATATATATTAGGTGTCTTGTGAAGGTTTACGTTGGAACGACGCCTATTATTATTCTTATTAATCGTCTTTCTTATACCTATTCTGCCATGTGAGTTTTTCTATACCCCT
This sequence comes from Flaveria ramosissima, assembly GCA_025215565.1. NCBI lineage: Eukaryota > Viridiplantae > Streptophyta > Magnoliopsida > Asterales > Asteraceae > Flaveria > Flaveria ramosissima. Next base: position 61,399,607 of record CM046029.1, on the reverse strand, counting down.
TTTTATATTTCACACTTTGGGTGAAACATGTTACCTTATAACCATTTCACTTGTAAACATTTGATTCTTGTAAACTTATGGCAATTTACTTGTGTGTTGTGGTTAGTTGAACCTTGTAGCTACCATGTAATGTCAAATATATGTACAATCATTAACTATTGCTAGCATGGCGACGTCATAGATCTACGAGCCTAACAAGCCTGCTTGGTTGATCCAAGTACACTTAGCTAATCGTATATACTTGTAAACGTTTAAGACTTGTAAAACTTTGTCAAGGTTTGATTGTGCATTCTGTCTTACATCCCTAGTTACTTTGTTCTGTAACTTACAACATGAATTGCCATCTTTTATATACTTATGTATTGCAAACTATGGAAATCTCACCAACATTATTGTTGACATTTTATTTTTAACATGTTTCAGGAAATGCTCAGTTTTGATTGACATCTTGAAGTGCTTTCACATCTAGGAATGGACCCAGTTAAATAAATGAAATAAATTGGCTTGTTACATCTTATGTTATGTTATTTACTTTCTTTGAGACTTATGATTGTAATGGTACAATTGGAACTTATGATTAATATATATTTGGATTATTAATAGCGTTATGTGGCTGTGAACGATCTTAACCCTCACACCTCGACGTGTCCACCGTCAAGGTTGGGGTGTGACAGTGATGCAATGGGAACCTCCGAAGACGCCATCCGAGATTCGCAGTTTTTTAGGCCTGGCAGGTTACTACAGGAGGTTTATCCAGGATTTCTCCAAGATAACTTCTCCTTTGACTAAGCTAACCCGGAAGGACGTGAAGTATGAATAGGGTACTGATCAGGAGATGCCTTCCTAGAACTGAAGATGAGGTTAACTCAAGCCCCTGTTTTGACGTTACCTGAAGGGAACGAGAATCTAGTAGTCTACTCAGATGCCTCATATGCAGGATTGGGTTGCGTGTTGATGCAACGAGGAAAGGTGATAGCATATGCTTCTAGACAATTAAAGATCCACGAGGCCAATTATCCTACCCATGATTTGGAGTTGGCTGCGGTGGTATTTGCGTTGAAGATTTGGAGGCACTACCTGTATGGGGTGAAGTGCACCATCTTCACTAATCATAAAAGTTTGAAGTATTTCTTCGAACAAAAGGAACTCAACATGAGGCAGAGGAGGTGGTTGGAATTGATCAAAGATTAAGACTACGAAATTCATTATCATCCGGGCAAAGCCAATGTGGTTGCTGAAGCCCTTAGCCGGAAGGGACAATCTGAACCAATTCGGGTAAGGGCTTACCAGATAATCATGACGCCTGATGTTATGGAATAAGTGAGGGAGTTTCAAGATGAGGCATTGAGAGGTGACAGAGTCAACTCTGAAAGGATGAAAGGACAGGTTTCAGATTTGGGGGAAAACACCCTAGGTGTTAGGACCCGATCTGGGCGAATGTGGATCCCTCTCTATGGAGATCTAAGGGGAAAGATCATGGATGAGGCTCACAAAAATCGATATTCCATTCATCCTGGTGCCACGAAAATGTATCAGGATCTGAAGAAAGATTACTGGTGGCCGGGAATGAAGCGTGACATGGTTAAGCACGTGAGCAAGTGCCTGACTTGTTTGCAAGTGAAGGCAGAGCACCAAAAGCCATATGGGAAGATCCAGCCTTTGGATATTCCTGAATGGAAATGAGAACACATCAAAATGGACTTCATCACGAAGCTACCTCGCACAGCGAGAGGAAGCGACGCGATCTGGGTGATTGTTGACTGTTTAACAAAGAGCGCCTATTTCCTACCAATTCGTGAGATGTTTTCCTCTGAGAGGTTGGCAGAGCTATTTATCAAGGAGATTGTGGCTCTTCACGGCGTGCCAGTGTCTATCGTATCGGATAGGGACACGCGGTTTACGTCCAAGTTCTGGAAGAGGTTTCACGACTCAATGGGGACTAGACTGCATATATATATATATATATATATATATATATATATATATATATATATATATATATATATATATATATATATATATTGACTTAGAATAATAAGGTTGAAGTTTACTCAAGTAAATTACAAATAATTTTAAAAATAATTTATATATTATATGGTTGGCTAGAGATAGTTTTTACAGTTTTTAATTATAAATATAGTTTTCATTTAATTTATCCCCTGCGAGAAAAATGGGTAAAATGAGAAAGTGCCCTTTCAAAAATAAGAAAAATTATAAAAAATGAGAAAATGAGAAGAATAATGAGATGAAGTTGATGTAGCATGCGGGGGAAGCGGAAAAACTAGGACACCCTATACTCTTAACGAAACAATTCTCAATCCTCTCCGGATAATATAATCTAGGAAATCTAGTACCACTTCCCACTTATTTTGTTAGGGCACCGGCCATTGTCTCATTTTTCTTTGATTTTCTTCATATATCAGCATCACATTAGTTTTTTTCATTTTTCATAGGCTTTCCTCTTTTTACATGATGTCATCCTTTTTTTTCGTTTCCCCGTATCCCTCTTTTATAAAAAAATTTAAAAGGTTGCTGGTGGTACTGGTAGATCCCGGTGAAATTTCACCGGGGTGGGCCTCCCTTGGTTCGGGGGCACGGTGTTCTTGGCCGGCCGCAGTTTTTCCCGGGCTTTCCACGGTCTTTTACAGTCGCCACTCCGTGACCCCTTATAGATGATAAAGGAATAATATCCTTAAAAATTAGCAAAAAACGGATTCAAAGGATTTGAAGCCAAATTCACAAAGCATTCTCAAAAGCAATTCCCAGATCAAGAACAACCAAAAACAACATTGTGTTGCTTTATAATTTATAGTTTTTTTAAAATTAAAAAGTAATTTGTTTAATGTGTTTTGGTAATATTTTATGCCGGCATAAATTTCCTAAGTATATATTTTACTCATCTTAATCAAGCTGAAATCTGGCATTGTTTCCCCACATTGTCACGTCGAATATTAATAATCTTTATATATTTTTTATTCAACTTAGTTGAATTGATTTAAGAAAAATTGACTTAAAGCAAATTAAAATATAAACATTCACATGGGATGCTTCATGCTTGTTGTACAGTAATTACATTAGAAAATCGTGGATATTGCGTATCCCAGTTTCAAATAATTTATTGTTATTAAGTTTACAAACGGAGTAAGTTTTTGGTATGTCAAATTTTGTTATATAATTATTTTCTTTGGCTACGGTGAGTTTCTTAAGGACGGTTTCGAGTAATGAAGCCCGCCAATAATCCGATTAGTTGTTCAGAAAATTTTATTACCATTTCTTTTTAAATTAATTGATTAATGAGATAAAGTATAGATCTATTTATGAAATTAGTTTTATATTCAAGCAAGATTAGTTTTATGAAATTATTTAACCATTAAAGTATTTAGATATACAAAACGTGTGAGGAGATCAAGACATCTAGTGACGGAGCTTAAACAATTCTATAGGGGGGCGATATCAAATTTTTCAAGGGGGGAAGTCAATATATATAAAAAAATTATACTATCGGAACAAAAATTTACACTAACGAATTGAAAATTAACACTACTGACTAAATGTATGTGTTCTTATGGATAAAAAATAGGTTGAATAATGTTTTATTACATTAAAAAATTTAACATAACTTCAAATATGTAAACCTTCATTTTTTTTCTAGAAACAGCCTAGTACCGATTAAGCCCTTACACATTGTGTTGTTGGGATTCGTTAGGTTATGTATGTGTTTCATGAGTAACATTTTTATACTCTTTATCTACATAATTTTTAATTTGTCAATATTGTCATATATTTAGCAATCAATCTAGTGTTTTATCAGCATAACAAATATCATAAAATTGATTTTCACCCCTCATATGAGATATGGTTTCATCACAAACTCTCAAAGTTTGCTCTGTTCAAACAATAATTCATATTGTTGATAATTAGACCTGAAGGTTGTCAACCATTTGGTTTAACACTCTTTCCACATGCAAGGACATATATAAGTAATTATTAAGGATATATTAAAGTAGTAAGTTAGTTGAGTTTGTTACCCTGTTTATGTTATTTTAGTTGACAGTTGTATAAACTTTTAAAAATAAAGAGGCTTTGTATTGCACTTTGAGCTTTAAGAAATGAAATATATCGAATAAGTATATTCTTCAGGTTAAAATCGCAAAGAAAATGAATTTCATTCATACACAAAAGATTACAGAAATCCTATATATAAAACTATAATTAACAACCTAACAAACTATGATTAACAACTAACCAATTGTCTAACTAATTAATGACGTAATCAAAACTATATGTACAATATTCACACGTGAAGAATACATGAGTGCTATATAACAACAGCCCCCCTCAAGTTGGAGGTTTGGCTAACTCCAACTTGCGAAGAAAAAACTGATGTTGAGAAACCGGGAGACTCTTCGTAAAAATGTCCGCAAGCTAGGATGTAGAAGAAGTATGAAGTAAATTGATTAAAGCTTCTTGAACCTTTTCGCGAACAAAGTGACAATCAAGATCAATATGCTTCGTAGGCTCATGAAAGACCGGATTTTTAGCAATGTGAATAGCAGCCTGACTATCACATTTAAGAGGAACGGGTGTCACGCAAGGAACATGCAATTCAGAAAATAACCGAGTCAACCATGCAAGCTCAGCGGTAACACGACGCATGGAACGGTATTCAGCTTCAGCGGAACTAAGGGAAACCGTTGGTTGTTTCTTAGACTTCCAAGAAATGGGACACCCACCAAGGGAAACAAAATATCCACTGACTGAACGACAGGTATTAGGAAAGGAGGCCCAATCAGAATCACAATAAGCTGCAAGATCAAAAGTAGCCTGATTGTTAAAGAATAAACCCTGACCCAATGTACCCTTAACATATCGAAGAGTATGAAAAGCCGCATCCCAATGTGGTATGCGCGGATCTTGCATAAACTGGCTGAGAAACTGAACTGAGAAAGCCAAATCGGGTCGCGTATGAGTGAGATAGTTAAGCTTCCCCACTAGTCGGCGATATTGTAAAGGATCAGAAAGAGGAGTACCTTCATTAGCTCGTAATTGTAAATGCATAGGAAGAGGACAAAGAACAGGAGATTGATCTGTGAGATCAAACTCTGCCAAAAGATCTGAAGCAAATTTTCGCTGAGTCATTATGACACCATGAGACTTGCAAAACCTCAATTCCCAGAAAATAATGAAGGAATCCTAAATCCTTAATCTTGAATGTAGAATGCAGAAAATCTTTTAATAAAGAAATTTCAGTTGCATCATTCCCAGTAAGTAGAATATCATCAATATAAATGGCAATATGAACAACCGAATCACCCATGGATTTAGAGAACAAAGAATAATTGTTTGGGGAATGAACATAGCCTCGTGATTTAAGAGCATATGAAAGCTTGCCATACCACTGGCGAGAAGCCTACTTCAGGCCATATAAAGACTTTTTAAGGTGCAAAACCTATGAAGAAGGCAAGGACAACCCTGGTGGAGGAGACATGTAAATCTCCTCATCAAGATCGCCATGCAAAAATGCATTATTCACGTCGAGTTGATGGAGAGGCCATTTTAGTTTCGTGGCGACTGCAATAAGACTACGAATAGTAGTCATCTTTATAACAGGAGAAAACGTCTCATTATAATCTATCCCCGGTTGTTGAGTATCACCACGAACAACTAAACGAGCTTTGCACCGTTCCACACTACCATCAGCATGATACTTGACCTTATAAACCCATTTACATTTGATAGCCTTTTTACCAGGAGGCAATGGAACAATGTCCCAAGTATGATTAGCTTCAAGAGCAGCAAATTCTTTATCCATGGCCTCCTGCCAAATGGGTTGTGCTGCAGCATCTTTATAACAAGTAGGTTCAATAATGCTTTGTAAATTGGCTAAAAAAACTTGATTAGTAGGCGATAAAGCATCAACTAAGCATGTCGTAGAAGCCAAACAAGCATGTAAAAGATGATGATGACAATTAGATGGATCAGAAGAAGTGGAAACAGAATTACACCATAATCCTGAAGGTAAGCTGGTGGAACAGTGGGACGGGTAGATTTGCGTAATAAAGGTTGGGAAGGTGAAGAAAAAGTAGGAGGAGGAGGAGGTGGTGGTGGTGGTGGAGGAGGGGGAGAGGTGGAAGATGGAGAAGAATTTGGTGGAAAAGAAGATGGAAAAGAGTGAACAGTAGAAGAATGGTTATCATCATGAAAGAAAGTGTGAATTTCATCAAGTGTGGGAAAGAGAACTGAGGAATCAGTATGGTGAAGAGATGGGAAAATATGTTCATAGAAAATCACATCTCTTGAAATAGAAATGGCTTGAGTATGAAGGTCAAACAATTTATACCCTTTCTTGCCATAGGGGTATCCAATAAAAATGCAAGGTGAAGCTCTAGGCTGAAATTTGTCCCTTCTATTTTAAGAGTGGAAGAATAACACAAGCATCCAAAAGTTCTTAAATGATCATAGACAGGGGGTTTGCCAAAAAGGAGCTCATAGGGTGATTTTTTGTTAAGAAAAACAGTAGGAAACAAATTAATAAGGTGAGTGGCAGTGAGAACACAATCACCCCAAAATTTTAAAGGAAGCTGAGATTGAAATAACAAAGCTCTAGAGGTTTCTAAAAGATGCTTATGCTTTCATTCCACAATGCCATTCTATTATGGTTTCCCAACACAAGAAGTTTGATGAACAATTCCTTTGGCAAGAAAAAAATTTGTTATAGTTTTTCCAGATCCTAACTCATAAGCATTATCAGATGTTATGGTTTTGATGATGATACCGAATTGAGTTTCTACCATTGTAATAAAACCTTGGATGACTATAGAAGCATTACTTTTAGTAGAAAGTAAATGGGTCCATGTAGTTCTACTATAGTCATCTACAATGGTAAGAAAATACCGATAGCCATCATAAGTTGCAGTGTTATAAGGGCCCCAAATATCGATATGAATAAGATCAAAAGCTTTTGTAGATTTGCTTAGACTTTTACTAAAAGGAAGACAATGTTGTCTAGCCTTTGGACAAACACTGCAATGATCAAGATTATCATCATGTACATCAGAAAATATGCTCAATTGTTTGAGTTTATACAAAGGCAAATGACCAAGTCTATTGTGCCATGTTTTTATACTAATTGCAACATTACAATCAGACTTTGAAAATGAAAAAGAACTAGTAGAGGAAAGACTACTAGGATGAAGAATGTATAACCCATTGAGCAGATTACCAAGAACCATTGGCCTCTTCAGTGAAGGGCCCTGCAAAATGCATGAAGAATCAGAAAATTGAATTACTCCTTTTGTGTCTTTGCATAAACGGGGAACAGATAAAAGGTTATGTTTGAATTGAGGAACATAAAGAACATTTGAGAGTGCAAAATCAGGAGTAAAATCAATTGTACCACTTTTGCGTACTGTAAGAATTTGTCTATTAGGAAGTATGATATAGACTGGTTTAGGAAGATTTTGGGTTTGAGAAAAAATATTTTCATCATAACACATGTGATCGCTAGCACCCGTATCAATGATCCACTTTGTGTTTGCTTTGAGTGTATGACAAGCTATCATACCTGCAAAATTTGCATAGTTGATAGGTTTGGTATGTGGAGGCCCACTTGTTTTGTCATTTCCCAGGGAAGCTTTTTTTGTAAAAGTTGCAATAATGCTTGATATTGTTCAGTGGTTAAAGCAGTGTTCCCTATTGAGTCTTGTGACAAATTTAACTTGTCAAAATCACTTTCACCAGTATGAACAGAAGCAGCAAATTGTTTAGATTTTGTAAACTTGAAATCCTTTGGAAAACCTACAAGTCTATAGCACTTGTTTGCTAGATGACCACTTTTCTTACAATGAGTACATACAACTACTTTCTTAGAATCATTCTTTCCATTTTGATTCGTTGGATAATGTGAATTAACATGCATTGAAGCCGATTCAGAGAATAAATTAGAACTAGCATGAATTTCTCGTTGTTTTTCATCTTGAATCAATAAAGCATATGCTTGATTAATTGATGGAAGGGGTTGCATCATTAGGATATTACCTCGAACAACATCATATGTCGGATTAAGACCCATAAGGAACTGAACTAGTCTTTGATCTTCTTCTCTTTTCACCAAAGTGGCAGAAGCACCACATGTACATGGAGGAAAAGTATTCAAAGTGTGTAATTCGTCCCAATTTCGTTTAACTTTTGTGAAATAAGTGGCTATATCATCATTTCCTTGAGTAATTTCACAAAGATTCTTCTGTAATTGATATAACTTTGCACCATTTGGCTTGCCATACCGATCATTCAGATCTGTCCACAATTGTCTAGCAGTGTCTGCATAAAGAACACTTTCACTTATATCTCTAGACAAAGTGTTCAGTATCCAAGAGATAACCATATCGTTGCATCGTTTCCAAAGATCGAGATGAGCAGGAATCTCTGGCGCATTAGTTTTTCCATCAACAAAACTCAATTTGTTCTTTGCAGATAGAGCGATAGTCATAGCTCGTTTCCAAGCACCAAATCCAGTGCCATCGAAAGATTTAGAAACAAGTATCAAACCTGGATGATCAGAAGGATGCAAAAACAGCGGATTTGATGAATCCATGGAAGAAGAAGAAGACGTAGAGGAATTTGTTGCATCTACCATGATTGATGATTGATAGATGAACAAAGAAATTTGAAATCAAAGTAAAATGATTGTTTGAAGGATGAATTTGCGATGAGTAAATCAAACGATTGAGCAATTGATGGTTTGCTCTGATACCATGAATCGCAAAGAAAATGAATTTCATTCATACACAAAAGATTACAGAAACCCTATATATAAAACTATAATTAACAACCTAACAAACTATGATTAACAACTAACCAATTTTCTAACTAATTGATGACGTAATCAAAACTATATGTACAATATTCACACGTGAAGTATACATGAGTGCTATATAACAACACAGGTAGAGTCGAGAGGCATACGAGATGAAACAAAAACGTCCCTAGGAAGGTTAATGTTTGTTTGGAGGGTGTTGTTAAATCGGTCATCTACACGCCTCAACGTGATGCTCGCTGATTGGATTGAGGCGTGTAATATGAGATCTTTTAAGACTACACGCTTGAAGCACCAATTAGTATCCATAGATGCAAGAAGCTACACTAGGACTATTATATCCTCTTTTAGAATGATCGATTGGTTTCAGTTTTAAACTAATACTCTACTTGAATTAGAAATTTATCATCAACAATTAACGATTTATTTGCAACTTAATCAATCGATTACGGAGAAACAACAATGAAAATAAATAACAATTCCCTCATCACCACTTATATGACTCTATCAGACTGTCTAACCACCTTTAACGGTTTATGGCCAATATAATAATATCTTAAAGATGATAAACCAGTTTTCCCACATAGATTCACATAACAACCAGATGAAGCTTTTATACAAACATCATATATTAAAGTAAAATAAAACACATATAATTATATAGAGTTAATTGTTAAAAATGGTCCCTGTGGTTTATTGAAAATAACAGGTTTGGGTACTAAGCGTTTTTTGTAACAGGTAGGGGTATTGTGTTTTCAATATGTAACAATTTAAGATATTAACACTAACAGCCGTTAGGTTTTCAGTTAAATCTAAGGGTATTTTTGTCTTTTTACCTTACAGGATCTGTTTATGTCATTTAATACATAAAAAGGATTGTTTGTGTAATTATATATATATATATATATATATATATATATATATATATATATATATATATATATATATATATATATATATATATATGTGTGTGTGTGTGTGTGTGTGTGTGTAAATGCACAAAACACCCACACACACCTCTTACATTTCAGAACCAATGTCACCATAACCACCACTGGCCACCACCACCCCAGCCCCTACTGCAGGCCACCACCCCCCAAGCCCCCACCACTGGCTTCTACCACCGGCCACCACCACCCCAGCTCCCACCGCCGCTCACCCCCCACCGCCGGCTCCCACCCCCACCAACGGCCACCACCCCCAAGCCCCCACCGCCGGTCACCACCCCCAGCCCCCACCGCCGGCTCCCACCCACTCCACCAGCCCCCACCCCCACTTAGCCCCCATCGCCGGCTACCACCCCCCGACAACCCTTATCACCGGCTACCACCCTGTCATATCATCCTCACCGCCACCATACCAACAAAAGCCTCACCTCTGTCATAATTTTCTGCTTAGAAAACCTAAAACCCACATCAAGAGTTACCTAATTAGGGTTTGTATGAGGAGCTCTGAACTAGAGGAGTAAATTCACGATAGTGTTCTGATGGAGAAGAAAGGTTGGAGGTGGAGGTGAATCGGCGGTGATGGTGGCGGTTGGTGATTGGTGGTTGGTTGGAGATTAGGGTTAACTGGGGAAAGGGAAGGGGGAGATGATGTGATGATGGCGATGACGGTGGTGGTGGTAGTAGCAGCTTGTGGTCGGTGTAACAGAAACACAGAGATGGGCGGTGGATGGATGGCAGTGGTGTGAGGGTATCGAAGTTGCTCCGATGGCGATGATGGTGGTGGTGGTAACCTCGGTGATGACAATGAGGCTGCAAAGAAATTTTGTTTTATATATTTTGTGTATTAGTTAGAATTAATTACATAATCAGCCAATCAAATATAAATGTTACATAACTAGTCCTTTAGATGTGAAAAGATTGAAATACCCTTGAACTTAACTGAAAAACTAACGCCTGTTAGTGTTAATACCTTAACTTGTTAGAAACTGAAAACACAATACCCATACCTGTTACAAAAAACCCTTAGTACCTAAACCTGTTATTTTCAATAAACGACATGGACCATTTGCGTAATTAACTCAATTATATATCTACTCTAAAACAAATATTGCAGAAAAGTAAAATAAATACATTTGCTAGACAGATATATAGTTTCATACAACACCTCAAGTTTCGTAATACACCATAAAAGAATAGCATACACAATCAATTAAATGAACAATAAATTGACACTAAAAAATATAATAATGAGAAATAAAACAATAAAAAGTTATACATTTCAGTAAACAAAGAAGTTCAAGAATAGAAGAACAGACACAATTTAATCGAACCATTCATGGTAGTTTCTTTTCATCTTACTATTTTACATTCCACCTAAACGCCACATCAACTTGTTTCACAACTTATTTGAGTCGCTGTAGTGGTTTTCTTTCACCTTACTATTTTTCACTCATGTTTTACTTCTTTTTCTTTTTTTACACAAATGGTTAAAATATAAAGATAAAATAATTAATTAGTCTTTGTTTTTGTCTTCGTCTTAAATGAGTCCCCGACTTGAGAAGACATGATCCGTCAAATCTTTGTGATGACTATCATGCATATTTAGTTATGTAATATGTAAATATTAGCTTCTCTTTCTTGCTCGACATGTGTTAGGATATTTAGCCTGCGTCCATGTCGGTTTTCATGTTCCTCATATAGTTTTACGATGTCACTTCAATAGGTTTATAGAAATTGTGTCCCATAGACACGAATGATAGCTTTACAGAAAACATGAAGACATATGAGTGAACTGCTCTTGGACATGTTCACGTACGCATCAAACGAGTCGCTTGAGGTGTCATAACATAGTTGACAAATTACGAATGTGCATTTTTGTATAGATGTAAAACATATTTTACCTTTAGCATCCCATGATAAACTAAACTTCATGAAATCTAAACAAATTATTAGAATGATAGAAATTAAATTTAAATGAACTATTATTGTTTAAAACCTGAAATACATGGTGGTCTCTCTCCAAGACGTTGACTATTTGTAGGAAGAGTGGTCATTTTATGCGGAAACATCGTTGGAATGTTTTGAGAGTGTACAATGAGTTCTCATCATTATCAACAAAGTAGTCATTACAAAGACGATTATATGCTTCTTCAAGTAATATGTTTATGTGAGATCTTGTCCTTATTGGTCAAAAACTCTACTTCATCTTCCAGCATTTATATGGTTTGCATGATTGTTTGGAAGAAAACGTTAATAGCCTTGCTCAGTGATGATGATGATGAATGACAACATTTGTCTAGAGTGAAATATGAGATGAATGATATGTTGTTGTGTGAAAAACTTAAGAGTTTACTTTAAGTGGTATTTTTAGGGTATGTTTATTGTTTTTTAAAACAATTTTTTATTAGATAGCCATTACCTAACTGTATAAAATGAGGGGAGGGGGCAACAATCTAAATTGGAGAAACATAAGCTCACATGACACGACAAAAGTTCACCATGAAAGGGTGGATGTTGTGGCGCCTAGGGAGGGAGTAGCATGTTGTCATGCCCTGCCACACACCACATAAACATGTTGTGACCAACGACAAGACCGCTAAAGGTAACATGATTGATCGTATCCTTGGTTCTTTCAATCACTTTGTAAGGATTCCTATAAGTCTGATGCAGCTAAAACATCCAAAGTCTCTATGCAAGCATGCACTAAAGAACTGAAGTAGAAATGCTTCGGAAGTTTTACACAATGCACTAGAAATATTCTAAGTGTAAAATCTTCCGAAGCCAAGACCAATATCTTCCGAAGCCAAAAGTGAAGTCTTCCGAAGCTTCAAAGACAAAGTCTTCCGAAGCCAAAGAGTGAAGACAGATTTTTTCCGAAGACTTTTAGAGATATGCCTTTATCTGATGTACTTTACCATAAAGCTAGACCACCTTTCCGCTGCAACTCTGTAAAGTCACCAACTTACATGAGTTGGTGAAAGGTCCATGCTTTTGGTAAGTGTACATTGAGGTCTTGAGTCCATGCTTTCTACTTTATGTACTTTTATCCTTTTTGTAATATATTAGGATGTGAGCTATGGCATGTCATAGTCACAAGTCAAAAGGCAGATCTGCCTTTTGACTCTACAATTGATTTTGTAGTTGTCTAGTCAATTGTATCCAGCTGGCTTTCAAAGTATTGCCGGCTGTAGGATGTAGTATAAGTATTTCATGTTCTTGTATCTTTCCTTAGTGCTTTGTAACACTTGTAATAGAACTTGAGAAAGCAATATATTGCATCCTTGAAACCCAATCACTTGTGCTCTCTTGTTCAGTCTCTTACTTATTACTTGTGTTCTTAGTGTCATACTTGTGGTTAATCCAGTTTACTGTTTGATTAAGTTTGGTTAATCTCCTCTTTGTGTTGTTGTGTTGTAAGTGACCACCCTTCAACGGTCCTGCAATTGGTATCAGAGCATTTCAGGCTCTTGATATAAGATCTCACCATCTTAAGATCCCTCACACACACAAATACTAAACTTTTCAAATGGCAGCCATTTCCAAGACTGATATGGAAACTGGAACCATGAACAAGTCCCCACTGATCACTCTTGATGACTTTGATACCTGGTGCCTGAGAATGAAAGGTTTCATCAGGTCTCTAGACTCAAGAATGTGGGAGTCTGTTGAAAATGGACCTTTCATACCCAGCACTCCTTCTGCTACTGGTGCTGGTATGATCCCCAAAGATATGGCTATTTACTCTGATGAAGATAGGAAGAGAGTAGAGATTGACAAAAAAGCCATGACAGCTCTTCAAACTGCCCTTTCAAACTCTGTGTACAGAGGTTTCAAGAAGTGCAAAACGGCTAAACTGCTGTGGGATGCACTAAAACTGATGTATGAAGGCTCCTCTGAAGCCAAGGAGAACAAGAAGGATCTCCTGAAGCAGCAGTTTGAAAATTTTACCTTCAAAACAGGTGAAACCATGACTCAGCAATACTTCAGGTATGTTGAGATAGTGGATACCCTTGTGGATGGAGGAGTTCCTCTTGAGAATAGAGACATTGTAAGGAAGTTCATGTCCTCACTTCCTAGGCAATGGACACACTACTGTGTGGTGATCAAGAGGACTGAAAATCTCAAAACTCTTACTCTGACAGAGTTATATGGGATTCTCATTGGCTACCAGATGGAGATGAACATGCAAGGTTCATCTGGTAACTCCAACAATCAATTGGGTTCGGCCCTGCACGTGGTTGAAAGGGATAGCATAGAACCCCAACATCATCTCATATGCTACCCTGACAATTCACCAAAGGGTCCTTTAATCACCTTCCCAGAGACACCCAGGGAGAACTACACTCAAGGAAGCCCATTCCAAGAGACAAGCTCTTCTCAAGCTTTTGTGTCTTCTGATGAAAGCTGTGGCAACTCTCTTTTCACTCTTGAAGACCTGGATTGTATCCATCCAGATGATCTGGAATACATGGAAATAGTCCAGCAGATGGCTCTTCTCACTCACAGAGCCAAGAAGTTCTACAAGAGAACTGGAAGGAAGTTTCCAAGCAATGCAACCAGTGAAAAGTTTGGCCTGGACAAAGGCAAAGTCAAGTGTTACAACTGTAACCTGATGGGCCACTTTGCTAGAAAGTGTAAGGAACCTAGAACAAATGGTGGCCAAACACAGTCCAGACCCAACTACACTAACAAAGCTCCCCAGAATGAGAAGCCAAAACAACAAGCTGCTGTTGCTGTTGAAGAAGGAGGCTTTGACTGGAGCTTTCAGGTGGAAGATGCTTCTCCAAATCAAGCACTAATGGCAGATCATGATGAAGCCAAGGTATTGGAACATCTCTGTATTCCTGAATGCATTGCTAAAGTTAATAGATACAGGTCCTATAACTTGGAGATGAGATATGATCTTGAGTCTTTAAACTTTTTAAAATCTGATTTTAAAAGTCTGAAAATGATTATAAACTAAAGATAGAGGACTTAGAGAAAACCATTTCAGTTCTAAAACATGAGCATACAGATTTTAGGACTCAAATCAAAGATCTCATAACCAAGCTGACTGAGTGTCAGGCTGAGCTTGTGATAAGCAAAGCCAGGGCAGAAAAGAGTGTTCTTGAAGAAGAGACCTTCAAGAACATGATATCCTCATCCCTGCACAACAAGGTGTGTTATCAAAACAGGCAGGGACTGGGATCCAATGAGATAGCTCCTCCACACACAATCTTGTCTGTAAGATCTCCTAGGTGTGAAACTTGTGAAGATTTCCTCTCATAGATCCTATAAGTGAAGAGGATGAAGAAGAGATAGTGAAGAATTCCTCTGAGAAGAGTGAAGAGGAGGATTCTAAGAAGGGCCACTATCCTTCTGAGGAGAAGAAGATTACTATGATGACCAAGTCAATGAGAAAGAACCAATGATCAGGAAGAGCAAAAGAAAAGCAAGGAAGGCTCAAGAGATCAAGGCTACTTTTGACTCTAAGCAGATTCAAGTTTTTATCTCTGCAGGGTTTGAAGTAGTAAAGACTGAAGACAACAACCAAAACTCTTCAGCTAAGAGTTTTGGTTCTTGTTCAAATCATCTCAGTACCAAGAAGAAGACTAATCTGCTGTGTACCACTGCTACACAGCCTGGACCATCAAACTCCAAGAACAATTCCCAGCCCAGAAGGACTGTCTCAGCATCTGCAAAGATGAAGGTGGAGAAAGGATGTGATCAAAGACAGTCTTGTTCTCATAAGAAGCTCTTATGAAGAAGAAAATGGTGTGTGTCATGTGTGAAAGTACCTCTCACATTGCTAAGGATTGTCCATACAATCCTAAAAGTACTGTCCATATGACCAAGACAAAGACTTCAAAGAGTTCCAAGAAGATTCAAGCTTCGGAAGGAAAATCTGTTTCCTTCAGAAGCTCCAAATCTAAGAAGAAGGCAAATGGAAAATTACCTTCGGAAGTTGGTCTCGGAAGAAAGGAATTCTTCTGAAGCACTGAAGTCTGCTGCAGTGACTGCAGAATCTTCCAAGGTTCAGTCATCAAAACTTCCGAAGTCCCAAAAGCTTCCGAAGTTTTGAAGGTCAAGTCTAAGACTCCAAAGGTGGTGTGGAAGTCTAAGAAAGACCAAGTGACTAAAAATTCTCCATCAACAACAGCTCAAGATCCTCCTAGCACAACCATAGGATCTATTACTGTTTCATTACCTTCTGTTACTTAGTGAGCCCAAGACGAATAAGGCTTGAGTTTCCAAATGTAACTAATCATTTTCTTTGTGCAGAAACAGCTCAAGACAAACAAGAATGTCTGGATCATTGATAGTGGCTGTTCCAAGCACATGTCAAGCAATAGGTCACTACTCCATAACTTTGAAAGGATTGATGGAGGACCAGTTGCTTTTGGAGGAGATGAAGGTGGTTACATTTCTGGAAGGGGCAAGGTCACAAATAGTAAGCTCAGTATTGAAAAGGTAAACTTTGTCAAGGAGCTTGGTACAATCTTCTGAGTGTATCCCAATTTTGTGATCAGAGTCATAACATGCTCTTTACTGAGCATGAGTGCATTGTTCTCAAGCCTGGAGTGGTCATTCCTCATGAGCACATCCTGCTTAGAGCCCCCAAAAAAGGGAACATGTACAAGATGGACTTGCAAGAAACATCTCCCTCTGGAGAAGTTTCATGCTTTCTATCTAAAGCAAATAGTGATGAGTCTTTCCTATGGCATAAAAGAATGTGCCATGTAAACTTTAAGAACATGAATAAGCTAATTAAACATGATTTGTAACTGGAATGCCAAAGAAAGAGTTTACAAGTGATGATCATTGTGTTGCATGCCTGAAAGGGAAGCAGCATAAGGTATCTCACAAGCCTAAGGAAAGGAACTCTATCACTACTCCCCTACACTTATTACATATGGATCTCTTTGGCCCCACCAGTGTAATGAGTCTAGGAAGGACCTCTTATTGTTTGGTGATCACAGATGATTTTACAAGATTCACTTGGGTTTTCTATCTTAGAACTAAGGATGAGGCCCCTGAGATTCTGAAGAATTTCATCTTAAAAATTGAGAATCAAAGTGATCACAAGGTCAAAACCATAAGATGTGATCAAGGGACTGAATTCAAGAATCAAACTCTTGATACATTTTGTGATGAAAAAGGTATTACAAGACAATATAGTGCTCCCAGGACTCCTCAGCAAAATGGTGTTGCTGAGAGGAGAAACATGACACTAATTGAAGCTGCAAGAACTATGTTGTCTGACTTTAAACTGCCCATCACCTTCTGGGCAAAGGCAGTAAACATTGCTTGCTATGTGCAAAACAAAGTTTTAGTAGTTAAGACACACGGTAAGACTCCTTATGAACTTTGGCACAAGAGAAAACCTTTCATTGGCTTTCTCAGGTCATTTGGATGTCCTTGCACCATCTTGAATACCAAAGATCAAATTGTCAAATTTGCTGAGAAATCAGATGATGGACACTTCATTGGATACTCTTCCCAGGCTAAGGCTTATAGAGTATACAATCTTAGAACTAGAATTGTTGAGGAGTCAGCCAATGAGACTTTCTATGAACACACACCCTGTGTGGCTGGTTTTGGTCCTGATTGGCTATTTGATCTTGATTTAGTTACCAACTGTTTTAACAAATCTTGTGAGAATGTTTCAAGATCTGCAGAAAATTTAAATACAGGTGATCATGACCCAAGAGTTGAGCTAAGAAGACCTTCAACTCATACTACTTCAGCTTCAGTTGGAATTACTTCTGCAAATGAGGTTTCTATCAGTACTACAATGACAAACTCAGCTGATACATCTGGGGTGCCTTCAAATTCCAGCTCAGAGGCTCCACAACCAGATAAGGATACCTTAATTGTAGAAGAAAACAATGGTGGTGGTGACACTGATCAAGAATTCCTTGATGCTAATAATCACACCATAGATGATAACATCAATGATGTCACACACTCAGTGGATCAAGTCAATCTTGATAAGTATGGTGATGTGGGGGTGAAACATCTATGCCAGATCTAAATTTCTCAAATTTAGATCTTTCTCAGCAACTTGCTGTGATCCCTCAGCTTAGGATCCACAAGTCTCACCCCACCACAAACATCATTGGAGATGTTGTCACAGGGGTAAGAACAAGAGGACAAACCCATGAAGCAAATGTTTATCTTCACTCTTGTTTCTTATCCCAGATAGAGCCAAAGAAAGTTGATGAGGCTCTAAAGGATGGAAGTTGAGTTGAAGCTATGCAACAGGAGTTGCTTCAATTCAAAAGGCAAAAAGTTTGGAACCTTTGTCCTCTTTCTCATAGGAAGACTACCATTGGAACCAAATAGGTGTTTAGGAATAAGAATGATGATAGAGGCATTATTATCAAGAACAAGGCTAGACTAGTTGTTCAAGGATACACACAAGAAGAAGGAATTGACTACACTGATGTCTTTGCTCCAGTAGCAAGACTAGAAGCTGTTAGGATATTCCTGACATTTGCTGCATCCAAGAACTTCAAGGTCTTTCAGCTTGATGTGAAGTGTGCTTTTCTGTATGGAGTGATTGATAAAGAGGTGTATGTCAAACAGCCACCTGGTTTTGTAGACCCTGGTCATCCTGATTATGTCTGCAAGCTTGACAAAGCTCTTTATGGGCTGCATCAGGCACCCAGGAAGTGGTATGAGACATTGTCTGAGTATCTTTGCAAACATGGATACAGGAGAGGTACTATAGATGGAACTATCTTCATCAAAGGACAGGGAAATGACATATTGCTAGTTCAAGTGTATGTGGATGACATCATCTTTGGTTCAACTAATCCAAACCTCTGCAAAGACTTTAAGAAGCTGATGAAAGACAGATTTGAAATGAGTGCAATGGGAGAACTCAATTTCTTTCTTGGAATTCAAGTGAAGTAAGTTGAAGATGGTATCTTCATAAGTTAGTCAAAGTATGTTCAGGACATACTCAAGAGGTTCAACATGACTGATTGTAAGATTGCTAAGACACCCATATCCAGAAACCACTCCCTTGGACCTGATCTTGAGGGGGAGTGTGTAGATGAACACTTATACAAGGCTATGATTGGGTCTCTTATGTATCTTACTGCTAGTAGGCCTGATATCATGTTTGCTACATGTATTTGTGCAAGATATTAAGCCAACCCTAAGATGTCTCACCTCATCACTGTCAAGAGGATTCTAAGATACCTCAAAGGTGCTTCAACACTTGGTTTATGGATACCTCAAAGGTGCTTCAACACTTGGTTTATGGTATCCAAAGAATCTTGACTTCAATCTGTATGCTTATACAGATAGTGATTATGTGGTTGCAACATGACTGCAAAGTCTACATCTGGGGGATGTCAATTCCTTGGTGGAAGGGTTCTCATGGCAATACAAGAAACAATCCTGTGTGTCTGCATCAACTACTGAGGCTGAATACATTGCTGCTGCAAGTTGCTGTGCTCAAGTGCTTTGGATTCAAAATCAGATGCTGGACTATGAATTTAACTTCAAGGAGACTTCCATTCACATAGACAACAATAGTGCTATCTATATCACAGAGAATCATGTGCAGCGCTCAAGGACCAAACACATCAATATCAGGTATCATCTAATAAGAGATAACTATAAAAAGAGATTAATTAAACTAGTCAAAGTTCACTCAGATGAACAATATGCTGATCTGTTTACAAAAGCTTTTGATGAACAGAGATTTAAATATCTAATATCAGCTATTGGGATGATTAACTTTGAGTAGATTTTTTTTAAAACTAATTCTAATTATTTCTTAAAATATGTGTGTCCTAAGTTGTCTAGTTCATCACTTTCATAAGCTCATATTTCCTCTGGATAAAAATCCTTTTTGAAGATTTTCCTTAGATTCTTGAAAATTTTCTGATCCTTCGGAAGATACATTTTTATCTTCGGAAGCAAATCATGTTTTCAAAATAAATAATTGTCTAAGAAATTTTACCTTCGGAAGAGGTTTCAATCTATCTTCCGAAGCTTAAATACTTGTCTCAAACGCTTATTTGTTTTCAAGGACTATTTTCTTCCGAAGCAAAATTAACTCTCGGAAGCTTTGTTGTTTTATATACAAAGCATTCAAGTTTTTATTTCTCTTCCGAAGCAAAATTTTCAAAACTCTCAGGAAATTCTTCCGAAGTCATTTTAGCTTCGGAAGCTTTTTCATTAAAACTTCCGAAGATAATTTACCTTCGGAAGCTTTTCGACTTCCAAGAAAACTACTTTTTGAGCAAAAGTAAACTACTTTTTCAGAGGTGGGACCGACATTCGGATTTCAAAGTTTATTCTCTTTCATTAACTTTGGTTCAAATCCTTTTCACATAAATACCCAACGATTCCCCCTCTCCCTACTATCTTCTTCAATTCTACTATTCCTCAAACCTAATTTCTCCCAAACCACCTTTGCTTTTCATCTTTCTTCATCCTTAAGCTTCTAAAATGGCCAACCTTAACCGTAGAAACAACCCAGATTTCTCCATGCAACTTCACAGGCAACACAACCAGGTTGCTCTGTTAAGCTCTGAGAAAGATGATAGTTTTTCAGAGATTTGCCGTTTCTTAGCTTTATCAAACTACTTCACCTCCCTAACTACTTCACCTCCCTAACCATTGATCCTACTCTCTATGAGGATCATCTGCTTGAATTTTAGAAGACCTGCCAAGAGGTCATCATGGATAGGGAGAAGGCACTGTCTGCCATAGTGCAAGGGAGGACAATCTTCATCACTCCGGCCATCATCAACACTCACTTGCAGCTGGATGATGAAGAAGGTGAGTTGTCCTTCCCAAAGGAAGCTTTCAATCATTCTTTTGAGCAGATGGGCTATGAGGGAGATTTCTCTGTAAAGACCTTCAGGAAAGGGAAGGTCTCATCCCAGTGGAAATACCTGCTTCATGTGGTTATCCATAGCTTGTCAAACAAGCATGGAGGGTGGGACTAGATTCCTGAGGATCTCTCCTTTATAGTGCATGGAATGGTTCAAGGGGTCAAGTTTAGGTACTCTCAATTTGTCTATACAAATTTGCTTGCTAACTTGGACTCCTTAGAGTATTATATGTTTCCTAGATATGTTTAACACATTCTCAACTGTGAACTGGGCTCACAGTTGAGGGAAATAGATAATATTAGTAAATTGGGACAGATGAAGCCAGACATCTTTAAAATTATGAAGAAGCCAACTGTAGGCTTCTCAGGGTAGAAACAGCCCTTGTCCCAAAAATGTTAGAGCTCATTGTTCAAGGTGACAACCTAACAACACAAGCTAGTGTTGAACCCACACCTTCTACCTCTCAACCACCAAAAAGGCCCCAAGTCACCCTCACCTACCAAAGAAAATCCAAACGAACCCCTGCTCAAGCTATTGAGTCTATGCAGGTCCCCATATACTCACCAATACAGGAGGAAGTGGACACTAGAGCTCCCACTTCCCCTGAGGAGCAAACCACTCCCATCTCTTCAACAATCAGGGTTGAGGTTCCTCATGCTCACCCTGATGAGCTCACAAGCCCAACTTCCTTAAGCCTTCACTCTGAGTCTCAACACTCATGTGAACAACCTTCAGGGGACAGTTCCCATCCCCAGCCTTTAGATCTAAATCAACCCATTCCCAACCTTTCGTTCTATACTGATGAAGACTTAGGTTTCAGTGAGTACCATGAGTCTCTCTTCTCTTCCCCTACTCAAAGAGAGATGAGTACTCCTGAGTCTCCTCAGTCTAGCCCACATCAGTCACCTATCACTGAGGTGGATACTTCTGAACCTATTCAGGATATCCATATGGAAGAGGCTCTCACTTCTGCAAGTGATTACATTATTAAGACCTCAACCATGGCAACTCAGCCCATTGACACCTTAACTGAGGATATCAATGTGCAGAGGAAATCCAGCAGCCAAGAACCTGCAGCTGGTGGTGAGAGAGAGGACTTTGGTCTAATCATCTCATCCCCCAATGATTCTTCTGATAAATAAGAGGGGAATCTGAGACTAAAGGTGCAAAAACTGTCAACAACATGCTCCTATTTAGTCTCTAAGGTTAGTCACCTTGAATCTCAAGTGACTACCCTTTAAAATAGGATCAATGATCAGCAACTTGAGATATCACATCTCAGGGAAAATCTAGCTGGGAGACTTTTAAGAAGAGCTCAACCAGGAACACAAGAACCTGTGAATGTCGTTGACCTAACCTCTAGCTCACCTATGCAAGAGGGTGATGTTACCAAAAAAGGGGAGAAAGTCATTACAGTCACAGAACCTGGGAGTTCTTCAGAGATTATGGACATTGAGGACTCACCATCCTCACTTACAATTGTGCATACTCAGCAACTTCCTCAAGTTCATATTAATGTGGACTCTATAGACTCTATCATCAGGAGTCTCTTTGAGGAAGGAATTCCAAGGGCTATGTCATCCCCACCTCAAGAAACTTCAAACTACATTATTGGGTGGAGGTATGATGCTGATAGAAGAGCCCTCATTCTTCACAGAGTTCAACGGCAGCAAGAAGTATTTGATTTCCAGACCTTGAACTACTATGAAGGTCTTGATCTGATCAATATGCCACTTGTCAATCCAAGCAAATCAAGACAAGCTGACAGGTTAGCACTCAGAATTCAAGACAGAATTACTGAGATTAGATTCAAAGGGAAAACCTTGGTTGAAGGCCCAGTGATAGAGCCTGAGAGCCCTGTCACACCAACAACTGCTTCAGAAATTCATTCCCTCGGTGAAACACTTGCTGGTGAAGGTGTCTCACAGCCTCTCTCTGGCCAGAGCATGGATGCTACACCAAGCAATGAAGGCCAAAGCTCTCTCCACCCTGAGTCACAAAGGTCTATGGGTGACAAAGGGAAAAGGATTTTGACTCTTGAGGAGATTGAGGAGGAGGAGAGAGAGAGGAAGAGGAAGCTAAGGGGAGAAAGTTCCTCTGGGTCTTTAGGATTTATGCAAGCTGCAATCAGGGCTGCCCCAAGACCAAACACTCAAGATGATGAGTTGAGGGCAGTCAGGATTACTTACCTGCAGACCAGGAACTATGACATAGATGAGATTATATCTCTCCCCTTAGAGCAATTAAATGAACTGGCTGACATGAAAGTGTCAAGAGAGATGAAGGAAAAAGAGGATGCAAGATTACTTCTCCAATTCAAAGAAGAGAAGAGACTGAAAAGATTATAAAGCGTGCTTCAACTCTCTCCCCAGTTCAGGAAAGTCCTGTGCAAGAGGATGTGGCTGCTACACAAGAACCTCAGGTAGACAAGGAAACAGATAGGCAAAACATTATCAACTACCTGAGTGCCACAGGTCTCTACCAGGCATCTGCACTTCTTCCCTTGTCCTTTGAGTACATTGAGTTTGAGTATCTCAAACAGCTTGAACTTCAAGTGCTCAAAGAACAAAAGGCAACAAAAAGAAAGATGAGGGAAGATGCTGCAAAGTCAAGAGCTATCATCCAAAAGAGTATGAAAAAATTTGCTGACAGACAAAGGATGATGAGCTTCTTGAAGCTGTATGGATTCTCCGGAAGGAGACTTGGCCCTATGTCTCTATCCACAATGGATGAGCATATCAGGGTAATCAAGCAGAAGATCAAGAGTGGAGAGCTGATTGACTTATACTCTCATCCAAGTCAAATCCCACCTGAAGTGGAGGTTAAGGTTGAACAACCTGAGACAACACAACCCGGACCTCCTGCTGAGCCTCAGCAAGCTTCATCTTCTGATCCACAGCAGGGTCAAACTCCCTCTCCTTCTGAACCTGTGAGGGAGGAACACCCAACTAAGAAAGACAAGGATGATCAACAAGGTGCTGCAGACCAGTCTTCTCAGTTAAAGTCCTTTAAGAGGAAGAAGAGGATGGCTTCTAAACCAAAGTCTAAGAAGAAGAAGCCTGAATCATCCACCTCTACACCTCAGGCTGAGTCAGATCAACCTGAGGAAGTGCATGAAGAGGCAGCCCAATCAACTCCAATTCAAGTGGCTCCTCTTGCAGCTGAGACACCCATCTTATCTTGAACCTTCACTACTAATCCAGAAAGATGGCATGTGATCAGGGATCAAGGTGTTGAGAATGTCTATACATGGCAAGACATAATCAATTTACCTCTGCATGATCTATTTGAGATGAGAAGATATTATGAGAGTCTGAATAATCCTGACCATCTAATGAAGAAAGGTATGGTCATCATTATGTTGAAGACTACAAACATCTGAAGATCTTCTAAATGTTTTGGTAGCATCAGCCTAGGGGGACTTTGTAAGGATTCCTATAAGTCTGATGCAGCCAAAACATCCAAAGTCTCTCTACAAGCATGCACTAAAGAACTTAAGTAGAAATGCTTTGGAAGTTTTACACCATGCACTAAAAATATTCTAAGTGTAAAATCTTTCGAAGCCAAAAGTGAAGTCTTCCGAAGCTTCAAAGACAAAGTCTTCCGAAGCCAAAGAATGAAGACAAATTTCTTCGGAAGACTTTTAGAGATATGCCTTTATCTGATGTACTTTACCATAAAGCTGGACCACCTTTCTGCTGCAACTCTGTAAAGTCACCAACTTACATGAGTTGGTGAAAGGTCCATGCTTTTGGTAACTGTACATTGAGGTCTTGAGTCCATGCTTTCTACTTTATGTACTTTTATCCTTTTTGTAATATATTAGGATGTGAGCTATGGCATGTCATAGTCACAAGTCAAAGGGCAGATCTGCCTTTTGACTCTACAATTGATTTTGTAGTTGTCTAGTCAATTGTATCCAACTGGCTTTCAAAGTATGGCCGACTGTAGGATGTAGTATAAGTATTTCATGTTCTTGTATCTTTCCTTAGTGCTTTGTAACACTTGTAATAGAACTTGAGAAAGCAATATACTGCATCCTTGAAACCCAATCACTTGTGTTCTCTTGTTCTGTCTCTTACTTATTACTTGTGTTCTTAGTATCATACTTGTGGTTAATCCAGTTTACTGTTTGATTAAGTTTGGTTAATCTCCTCTTTGTGTTTTTGTGTTGTAAGTGACCACCCTTCAACGGTCCTGCACACTTTTTGTCACACCTTGGGTTTGGGTCACTAGGGGTTGTTTTGATTAAGTTTGATTAATCTCATCTTTGTATTGTTGTGTTGTAAGTGACCACCCTTCAACGGTCCGGCACACTTTTTGTCACACCTTGGGTTTGGGTCACTACGGGTTGTGTGAACCTATTGAGATCGTGTATTATTTTATTTGGAAATAATTTTCAAAGATCTTTGGTAGCGAAAATTCATTCCATATCAATATCATAATATTGCTTCAAATATCATGTCATACTTCAAAACTGGATCATTTATTGATTTAAAATATCATTTTGCAAACTCATATTCGTGTTTACAAGCCACAAGATTCACAATATTGAGATACGCCCATCTTATCTCTAATCTTGTGATATCCAAATTCTGACTTTAGATACATCTACAAATTATAATATAGCATGCTTTAAAGTTATATTTGTACTCAGACAGTCTTTACTTGTAAAAGATTTGAAAATACAACATCAGCAAAAAGCAGGTAAATAACGTTCATCATACTCAAAACATTTTCATAAGCAAGCATGAGAATATTAATTTAGATTAACCATACTAGGCAAATAGGATGAAATACATATCCAAGTCATTCGTTGTACACTGGTAATAGTTTGTTATCGGGTTGATCATTGGACCATCAATGCCTAGGAAGTTGTAATCCTTTGGGCACCAAACCATTACCAACCATGCTTTGGTATAGTACACCTTTTAGGGTCCTATCCTCGCATGTGTATCATTTCTGATGGACCACATGTATAATCTTAATCCAATACCTGACTTATATTTCACTAGCATGCATTATAAATTAACTATTGCTCATGCTAGTTTTTGAAAATAATGGTGAATCTCAAGGATTCACAAGTTTCATTTCAAAAGACACACATGTTGACCTTTTTAATCAAGTAGAGCCTTGTCTTAGGGTTCTACGGTTAGTTCCAATTTGCTTGGGCTGCATCTCAGCTTAGCACTATGTCAAAAATGTACTGCAGGAACTTGGTGAAAGCTTTGCGTCTTCAAAAATCACGCGTTGGTTCATGAAATGAGTCAGGATAGGATCTTGGCATAGAAATCAAGGTTATGTGAGTGTTTTTGAAGGTGTGGAGTGAAGAAACTGGGCACAGGGTTCACTTATTTATACTTAGGGTCGAGGACCCGATGTGCCCCCTAACGTGTTTGAGTGTTGCGATCCGCATCGCATGTATGTCCCGCATGTATGACATATGTCACACATGCATATCCTCGAGCCTGTTTTTGGTATTGCGGCCTGTCACGCCCTAATCCCAAGCATGGGTTATATGTGATTGGATGCCATTAGAATAATGCAGTGAAAATAAACTAACCTTTATTAAACCTCTGTAATGTATAAAATTGTTTTTGATACAACATGATCTAGAGATCTATAACCTAAGTCCACACGATTTTTATCTGCTCCAGTTTCAAAAACTATATCTTTTAAAACTTTCAAACCTAAATCACATGGCACCTTGGATGTGTGCCAAAAATAATATGACATCTTACGCCAGTGAGTTCAAGGACACGAGTTGAAACATGTATTCACTTGGTATAACCGAGCATTTGCATATGTGATAAGTATACAACACATAGAACATATAACATAACAAAGTCATATACATTAAAAACATCACTAGACTAGTAACATCAAAGTAAACATGAAAGTGCCAGCATGTTACCCAACATTCTATCCACCATTGTCATACTCATCACAGATGTTATATGGTTGTCAAGCAATTACCAATAATAAGACAACACATCCCGTTTTGTAAACAACTCTTCATGGGCATGTAGCTCGTGCCCTACGGATATCCTACCCGCATACCTGTCGGGTTCTCGACTCGACCTACCCCCTAACGTAGGAGAGAGGAATAGAATTTACCTTACAATTCACTAATCTTCGGCTAAGCAGATACTCTTGAAGTTTTCATAACTCAAATGAGAGGCCAAATGCCTCTATCTATAGTTGAACTTGACCATGACCGCAATAGAAATAGATGACGGGCCACAACCACTTGAGTTGGTAACAAAGGACACGTGGTGGTTTCTTAGCCACAAATGAATCGATTTAACATCATAGACTATAATAGAAATGTGTTGCAGGATTCTTCAACACCTTCTCCCTAACTAAATCTTCTTATGCAGTTTTTTAGAGCTTTTCGTTGATTGGTAATGAGTCTCATAACCCCATTCCTAGCTCAAGTTATGATTGTCAGAAGTTTGGGAACTTTATCGTGTTAGGTTTTCGAGGTGTTACACGGCCCGCATCCATAACTGATGATGTTTGCATTCGCATCCACATTTCAGATTCTTTTCCAATAGTCAGCGTAAAAGTGTTAAATCTATACCATTTCCTTAGCGTGGTTCTTGTGGCCTACATCCTAGCTTCAATGATGCCCCCACATCGGCAGTTGTTGTTCGCATCGAGATCCGACTATCAAATTCTTTATTTTTCTTTGAATCCATGTTTCGAGAATGTAACACTTTTTGGTATCCAACTTGCACAAAACCAAATGTACTATAAAAGATAACGCATGCAAGAAAATCTAAATTTTCTACGAACATAATGTCCAAATGTACTATAAAAGATAACGCATGCAAGAAAATCTAAATTTTCTACGAACATATTGTAAGGAACCCTTTTCACATTTTCTTAGCCAAATTATGTGATATCCGCCAATCTTACAAGACGTTTAGTTGGCACTAGGGTGTAAACAAGTCAAGCACGAGCCCAAACTAAGCTTGTTTAACTTTAAATGGCTTGAGCTCGAGCTTGGCTTGTATATATAATTGATCATGTCGTGTGGCTGGTAAAAAATACAAATTAAAGAGTGCCTAATCACCCTTAATAGTAAAGGGTAAGAAGGGTGTCGAATCCACATGGAATCACAGGAAAGTACTAGTAACGATTAACCTAAAATTAGTAAACATTAAAAAGTAAATTGCTTGATTAACTGAATTTAGAAATAATCAAATTAATGAATTAAAAGTTTAGGTTTTTAACAATCTTGGGGAAAAAATCAATCCACTTCAGGATTTCGGTTTGGCAAAGTTATTTTTTTAGTGAAATCTATTGAGAAGTTATTAATGATAACTTACACATGATAAGATCTAAGTGACGATTATGGATTAAAGTTTAATGGACTTCATTCACACAATCACCGATTTGAATTATGTAACCCTAATTCTAACAATCAATCACACTATGATTAAACGAAAACCAAAGTTATAGAAAACTAAAATTAGATTTAAACATAATCAAATCGTTTAAATAATCAAATCATAAATTGAATCCAAAAGAACTTAAAAGGTTCAAGATCCAATCTCAAATCTAGGTTACAAACTTAATTGCACAAACCCGTCCCCCCGAAGTGAATCACAATTGATTTAGCCTTGCATCATCGTCGTTTCTTCAACACAATTGTAATTGATCATGTGAATTCGGATGAATTTGATGTTGAAAAGCTTTGGAATTGTAACACCCGGATATTTATTATTTTGAAGCCGACGAAGGAAGAAAAGAAATAAAGTCCAAAGTCGAGGGACCAAACTCGCCAACGAAAGAAAGTCGGGCGAGTGGGAGTATATAAGGGAGAGGTCAGCCCTTACCCTCTCCCCCACACTCATATTTCAGCCATATAGAGAGGAGAAGAGAGAAAGAAGAAGAAAAGAGGAAAAAGGGTCGGTTCGGGTGATTCGGGTGGCCAAACTCGTTGTGTAGCAAGCCAAATCGAAGCCCTTGTCGTTGTGCTTGTTTGTGTAAGTTCTAGGACCTCACTTTTACATGTTTTCAACCGATTTTGGGGCTGGAGAACATTAAAACCCGTTTTGTGTGTGTATGTGTTTGACCTATTTGGGTGTGATGTGTGTGACGCGTTTCAAGTATGTTTCCGGGCTTGTGTGTGCTTGTATGGTGTTGTGGTATGCATTCCTAAGGTCTAGGATGGTTGATTTAGGCTTAGAATGGGTTTGGATGAGCTTGGAGGCCGAAAATGGCAGATTGAGTTCGGGATGAACTCCATTCTGCATCAGCTAGGGCTATGCGACCGAATGAAGGCCATACGGCCGATTGAGAGGCGATTATAGGTCATTCGCACGATTGGGATTCATTCGCACGATTGAGGGTTCAATCGCACGACTAAGGTTTCAGTCGCACGACTGGGAGTCCAGTCGCATGGGGAGTCATACGACTGAGGGTCCAGTCGCATAGGTGCTTAGTCGCATGAGTCCATTCGCATGATGTTAGTCGCATAGGTGCCCGTTCGCATTAGTTCCATCCGCATGAGGTCCATACGCACGACTGGATGTCCATTCGCATAGATGTTCATCCGCCTGAGTCCAATCGCATGATGTTCAGTCGCATGAAGGCCATGCGATTGAAGGGTGTCCATACGCACGAATAGAGCTGTTGCACCCGAAGGAAAGTGTGGTTAGACTTCTGGCTTTCGGGGGAAAGTACAGATGTAAGTTTTGACGTAAAGTTTCCCGTAAGAGCAAGTAAGATGGCTGTTATGGCCTTAGAGAGTATGTAGGGCATGATGATGATGATGTTGCATGTTTATGCATGATGCATGTTATGTATGTATGATGTTGCCCTGTATGACGTGATGTTGATGCATGTTAATGATCCTTAGTATGATGTATGTTTATCTTTCCTATGGCTTTACGTATTATGTTATGAATGAAATGAAGTATTATGTAACGTAAAGTGGAAAGAAATGAAAAGTCTTGCATGCATCAGATAACGGGTCCTTCTTTGTGATTGACCATTAATGTAGAACCTCTACCGCTTACCCCTAGTACTGTGGCATACGTTTAGCTGTTCATTTATTGACTTCGGCCCAGTAGCTAAGACTGATCGGGGTGTAGCACATGGTATTAGTATGGATGATGTCCGATGCGCAAGTAAAGTTATATGGAACCAATGAACGAATGAATGAATGAAGAAGATAATAATGATATTATCTATGCGTACGTATGATGTGTGATCATGCAAAAGTAACGAATGGTTTTATATAAAAGTAAAGTATGTTTTATAATAAAACTAGAACTCACTCAACAACGCTGACTTTTTATATGTTTTCCAGTTGGCAGGTAATGTTTGCTGAGGATGGCACCGCGAGGCTACTCAGCTCTTTTGGGATGGCATCCATTTATAAAGCTTTTGTGTTATAATGCAAACATGTATTTTGTAATCGGATAATGATGTATTATTGGGCAAAAGTGTTTATAATGAAATGAGATGTCATTTTTGAATGTTTCCGCTGCAATATTTTTATGAGACAAATGTAATTATATGTTTTATGCGTAATGAATGACCAATTGTAAGCAGCCCGGGAACGGGGCCTTACAAGTTGGTATCAAAGCCAAAGTTTAAGTGAAATGGGTAAATTTTCAAAATAAACCTTAACTTAAACTGAGAATGGGACGAAAGGGGAATGGGATGCCAAACTGAGTAGCTGTGTGCCATCAGGTATTTTCTTAAAGATAACCGGTTTTATGTGCGCATGGTATGTGGTTATGTGTTGTATGTAGATTTAAATACTGATGTAGTCAGGACAGGTAATACTTGGGGTATGAAGAGTAAAGTAAGTGGCTAATCACAACTGGCCACTGTAATTAGGGATTGTTTCCTTGAATGACCGTGTTGGTGTTTGAATCTTTCAGTGTGAGTTAGAGAATGGCTGGAGGTAGATCTTCTAAAGCTTCTAGGGGTGGAGGCCGTGGCGGGCCTGATGTTGAGCCGCGACCCAAGAGAGGAAGACCAAGGGTCGAGAAGGTGGTTCCTGAGGAACCAGAGACTCCTCATCCGGAAGCTGGGGATGAGAGTGCAAACCTGAGGGCCTCGGTAAAGGAGGCTGTAGTTGAAGAAGTACACCAGGTCATGCAGACAATCTTACCATCTGTGGTGACCGAAGTCATTAAGGCGGTGAAGGAAGGAGAAAGAAAGGAGAGAAACAGGTCTTCGGGGGAACGAGAGCAACCAGAGCCCGAAACGATTTTCTCTGATAACGAAGACGAGGAAGAGGAAGATGAGCCTGTGCGAGAGGTGGCACGAGGCTGTAAGTATGGGGTGTTTATGAGATGCAAGCCCCCTACTTTTGACGGTAATGGCAATGCTGCTGCTGCTCACCGATGGGTGAGAGAAATGGAGGCTGTTCTCGACATTAGCGAGTGCCGGGAAGATCAGAAGGTGAAGTTTGCCACTCATTCATTTGTGGACTCAGCACTATGCTGGTGGGACAACATTGTCCAAGCGGAGGGTAACCGGGCAATCAGGAGAATGACATGGCCCGAACTGAAAAAGATGGTGATTGAGGAGTTCTGTCCTCACAGGGAGATGGATAGGATAGAGAGGGAGATCCTGCAGCTGGAGGCGGGATCCATGACACACCAGCAATACACTACCAAGTTCAATGAGATGGCACGGTTGGTGCCGGATCAGGTGACGCCTCTTTCTCGGTTGATCAAGAGGTACATTCAGGGCTTACCGAAGGATGTTCGCCGGCATATGATCGCCGCCCGGCCAAGCACTTTTAGGTCGGCGGTTGATTTGGCCGGAAGACTATATGATGAGTGGGAAGTGGTGGTGACTGAAGCAAATAAGAGGGGTGGTGGTGATCGGAACTGGAATGGGAGAAGGTTTGGTCGGGGTGATGCCTCGACGGGGAACAAAAAGGCACGGGTGGATGACCGCCGAGTGGCCACACCGGGAGCGGGATCGAGGAGGTGTGGCAAGACGGAAAGGAGCATGCGGGAGAATGCAGGCTGGGTTTGAGTGTGTGCTTCAAGTGTGGGAAGACAGGGCATATGGCGAAGGATTGCCTGTCGGGCAAATGTTTTAACTGTAGGGAAACTGGTCATATGAGCAGGGATTGTAAGAAGCCGAGGGCTGAGAGTTCCAGGGCGAAGAGGACGGGAGGTGAAGGACCGAGGGCGAGCGCCAGGGCATTCACCATGACACAGGAGGAAGCTAGGACGGACCCTGATGTTGTGTCCGGTACGTTTCTAGTGAACCAAACTTTAGCTTCTATGTTATTTGATTCTGGTGCTAGTAAGAGTTTTATTTCTGCTGCTTTCTGTGCTAATCTGCCTGTTAGTAGTAGATGTGTTGATGCGCCCTTTGATGTAGAAACTGCCATAGGTAAGTCTACCAGGATTTCTGATATGATAGAGAACTGTGATGTGGAACTTGAGGGTCATAAGTTTCCTATTAGACTGTTCGTGATGGCCTTAGGTGGTTTTGATTTGGTTCTTGGAATGGATTGGTTAGCGGACTTCGAGGCGAACATTGTGTGTCGCAAAAAGATGATTCAGTTGTCGGCGCCTGACGGTAGTTTAGTGACGGTTTATGGTGATCGGGTTACTATGATTACGAAGGTGATCTTGATGGCGGTGGCGGGAAAGTGTATGAGGCGTGGATGTAGGGCCTACTTGGCCTATGTAAAGGATGTGGATACGCCAACACCACAACTAGCCGATGTACCGGTTGTCCGTGACTTTCCAGACGTGTTCCCAGAGGACTTATCAGGAGTGCCACCTGACAGAGAGATTGAATTTCAGATTGATCTGATACCGGGTGCCCAACCTGTTGCTAAGGCTCCGTATCGGTTGGCTCCGACAGAGATGAAAGAGTTGATGGAGCAGTTGCAAGAGTTGCTTGATAAGGGGTTCATTAGACCGAGTATCTCACCTTGGGGTGCTCCGTCCTGTTTGTAAAGAAGAAGGATGGTAGTATGAGGATGTGCATTGACTACCGCGAGCTAAACAAGTTGACGGTGAAGAACCGATACCCCTTACCAAGGATGGATGATTTGTTCGATCAGCTTCAGGGTGCCAGTTGGTTTTCGAGGATAGATCTTTGATCTGGTTACCATCAGCTGAAGGTGAAGGAGCAAGATATCACTAAAGCAGCTTTCTGTACGCGCTATGGTCACTACGAGTTCCTCGTCATGTCTTTTGGTTTGACCAATGCGCCAGCTGCTTTTATGGATCTGATGAATCGAGTGTGTTGGCCGATGTTGTATAAATCAGTGATCGTGTTTATTGATGATATCCTGATTTACTCGAGGAGCGAAGCAGAGCATGCCGGTCACATTCGGGAGGTTCTAAAGACGTTGAGAAGGGAGAAGTTGTATGCTAAATTCTCCAAGTGCGCATTTTGGTTGCGCGAGGTTCAGTTCTTGGGTCACGTGGTGAATCCCGACGGGATTATGGTGGACCCGACGAAAGTGCAGGCGGTTATGCAATGGAAATCACCAAAGACGCTATCCGAGATTCGTAGCTTCTTGGGTTTGGCGGGCTACTACAGAATATTCATCCAAGACTTCTCCAAAATCGCTTCTCCACTAACTAAGTTGACCCGAAAAGATGTGAAGTTCGTATGGGGTCAAGCTCAAGAGAAGGCATTCGAGGAACTGAAGGCGAGGTTGACTCAAGCTCCAGTTCTGTCCTTACCCGATGGAAGCGAAGATCTGGTGGTTTATTCTGATGCTTCCTACTCGGGATTGGGGTGTGTATTAATGCAGAGAGGGAAGGTTATAGCCTATGCATCCCAACAGTTGAAGGTTCATGAGGTCAACTATCCTACTCATGACTTGGAGCTAGGAGCGGTGGTCTTTGCGTTAAAGATTTGGAGGCACTATCTTTACGGGACGAAGTGCACCATATTCACTGACCACAAGAGCCTGAAGTATTTCTTCGAGCAGAAGGATCTGAATATGAGGCAGAGACGATGGTTGGAGCTCATAAAAGACTATGATTGCGAGATCCATTACCATCCGGGCAAAGCCAACGTGGTGGCGGATGCCCTTAGCCGAAAAGAGAGACCCAAGCCGATTCGGGTGAAAGCTTATCAATTGATCATGACCTCTGATGTAATGAAGCAAGTTAAGGAGTTTCAAGATGAGGCATTGAAAGAAGATCATCTTAACTCTGAAAGAATGAGAGGTCTGGCCGCGGAGTTGGGTGAAAACACACTCGGTGTTAGAACCCGATTCGGTCGTGTGTGGATTCCTCGTTTTGGGGATCTACGGGTGAAGATCATGGATGAAGCCCACAAGACTCGATACTCCATTCAACCTGGTGCCACGAAAATGTACCATGATATGAAGAAAGATTATTGGTGGCCGGGTATGAAGCGCGACGTTGGTGGAGTATGTGAGTAAGTGTCTTACTTGCTTACAGGTGAAGGGCGAGCACCAAAAGCCGTATGGGAAGATACAACCCTTGGATATACCGGAATGTAAGTGGAAGCACATCACCATGGATTTCATCACAAAGCTGTCGCGTACCCTGAAGGGGTATGATGCCATATGGGTGATAGTTGATCGTTTGACGAAGAGTGGTCACTTCCTACCGATTCGTGAGACATATTCATCTGAGAGGTTGGATGATCTGTTCATCAGAGAAATTGTAGCTCGTCATGGTGTGCCGGTGTCTATTGTGTCAGATCGCTACACCCGGTTTACATCTAAATTTTAGAAGAAATTCCACGACGCTATGGGGACGAGGTTACATATTAGCACGGCTTATCATCCCCAGACTGATGGTCAGTCAGAAAGGACCATTCAGACACTGGAAGACATGCTTCGGGCATGTGTGATTGATTTTGGTGGAAGTTGGGATGACCACCTACCGTTAGCCGAATTTTCATACAACAACAGCTATCATGCCAGCATTGGCATGCCTCCATATGAGATGCTATACGATAGGAGATGCAGAACACCCGTTTGTTGGGGTGATATTGGTCAGAAGGAATTGGGGAACGTCGAGGTAATCGAGGCTACGATTGAGAAGCTTGAGAAGATTAAAGCCTTCATAAAGGCATCCAAATACAGACAGAAGTTGTATGCTGATAAACAACGCAGGCCGATTGAGTTCCAGGTGGGTGACCGGGTTATGTTGAAGGTCTCACCTTAGAAGGGTATCATTCGCTTCCGAAAGCGGGGCAAATTGAGCCCAAGGTATATAGGCCCTTTCCGAATCATCGCTCGAGTAGGAGAGGTGGCCTATAGACTGGAGTTACTGGATGAGTTAAGTGGAATTCACCCGACATTCCATGTATCTCATCTAAGGAAGTGCTTAGCTGATGAAGATATGATTGTTCCACTGGAGGATATCGAAGTGGACGAACGGCTCAATTATGTGGAGCAACCAGTGGCAATCATCGACCGAAAGGAGAAAAGGCTGAGGAATAAAATGGTTCCTCTTGTGCGTGTACAGTGGAAGCACAGGAAGGGATCCGAGTCAACGTGGGAGACTGAGGAAGAAATAAGACAGCACTATCCACGTTTGTTCGAAGAATAACAGGTTTCGGGGACGAAACCTATTTAAGGGGGGTGGACTTGTAACACCCGGATATTTATTATTTTGAAGCCGACGAAGGAAGAAAAGAAATAAAGTCCAAAGTCGAGGGACCAAACTCGCCAACGAAAGAAAGTCGGGCGAGTGGGAGTATATAAGGGAGAGGGCAGCCCTTACCCTCTCCCCCACACTCATATTTCAGCCATATAGAGAGGAGAAGAGAGAAAGAAGAAGAAAAGAGGAAAAAAGGTCGGTTCGGGTGATTCGGGTGGCCAAACTCGTTGTGTAGCAAGCCAAATCGAAGCCCTTGTTGTTATGCTCGTTTGTGTGAGTTCTAGGACCCCACTTTTACATGTTTTCAACCGATTTTGGGGCTGGAGAACATTAAAACCCGTTTTTGTGTGTGTATGTGTTTGACCCATTTGGGTGTGATGTGTGTGATGCGTTTCAAGTATGTTTCCGGGCTTGTGTGTGCTTGTATGGTGTTGTGGTATGAATTCCTAAGGTCTATGATGGTTGATTTAGGCTTAGAATGGGTTTGGATGAGCTTGGAGGCCGAAAATGGCAGATTGAGTTCGGGATGAACTCCATTCTGCATCAGCTAGGGCTATGCGACCGAATGAAGGCCATACGGCCGATTGAGAGGCGATTGAAGGTCATTCGCATGATTGGGATTCATTCGCACGATTGAGGGTTCAATCGCACGACTAAGGTTTCAGTCGCACGACTGGGAGTCCAGTCGCATGGGGAGTCATACGACTGAGGGTCCAGTCACATAGGTGCTTAGTCGCATGAGTCCATTCGCATGATGTTAGTCGCATAGGTGACCGTTCGCATTAGTTCCATCTGCATGAGGTCCATACGCACGACTGGATGTCCATTCGCATAGATGTTCATCCGCTTGAGTCCAATCGCATGATATTCAGTTGCATGAAGGCCATGCGACTGAAGGGTGTCCATACGCACGAATAGAGCTGTTGCACCCGAAGGAAAGTGTGGTTAGACTTATGGCTTTCGGGGGAAAGTATAGATGTAAGTTTTGACGTAAAATTTCCCGTAAGAGCAAGTAAGATGACTGTTATGGCCTTAGAGAGTATGTAGGGCATGATGATGATGATGTTGCATGTTTATGCATGATGCATGTTATGTATGTATGATGTTGCCCTGTATGACGTGATGTTGGTGCATGTTAATGATCCTTAGTATGATGTATGTTTATCTTTCCTATGGCTTTACGTATTATGTTATGAATGAAATGAAGTATTATGTAACGTAAAGTGGAAAGAAATGAAAAGTCTTGCATGCATCGGATAACGGGGCCTTCTTTGTGAATGACCATTAATGTAGAACCTCTACCGTTTACCCCTAGTACTGTGGCATACGTTTAGCTGTTCATTTATTGGCTTCGGCCCAGTAGCTAAGACTGATCGGGGTGTAGCACATGGTATTGGTACGGATGATGTCCGATGCGCAAGTAAAGTTATATGGAACGAATGAACGAATGAATGAATGAAGAAGATAATAATGATATTATCTATGCGTACGTATGATGTGTGATCATGCAAAAGTAACGAATGGTTTTATATAAAAGTAAAGTATGCTTTATAATAAAACTAGAACTCACTCAGCAACGCTGAATTTTTATATGTTTTCCAGTTGGCAGGTAATGTTTGTTGAGGATGGCACCATGATGCTACTCAGCTCTTTTGGGATGGCATCCATTTATAAAGTTTTTGTGTTATAATGCAAACATGTATTTTGTAATCGGAGAATGATGTATTATTGGGCAAAAGTGTTTATAATGAAATGAGATGTCATTTTTGAATGTTTCCACTGCAATATTTTTATGAGACAAATGTAATTATATGTTTTAATGCAATGAATGACCAACTGTAAGCGTCCCGGGAACGGGGCCTTACAGGAATGGTGAAAGATGCTTGCTTTTACGTCCTTGATTGCAGTGTAAAGAGGTTCTTTTCGTATTAGGATTAATCACTCTTTAAAACCTCTTAAATTAGGTTAAAATCCACCAAAGCGTGGCGCTCAGCGTCGGTGGCGCCACCAGTGGCGTCGGTGGCTCCATCTTGGCGTCAAGCTAGGCGTCAGAGATGGCGTCGGTCAGCAGGTTTTGGGTTTACTGACGCCGGTGGCGTCGGTGGCACCACCCTTTGCAGAAAGTTGATTTTCACTTGTAACTTTTCGAGATCTTTCCGTTGATAGGTCGTGGGCCCCGTAACTCTTTTCTTAGCTCAAGTTATGTCTGTTTTAAGTTACCATTGTCTTGAAACTTCTCTTTTACATATCTTCACCTCACGAGCTCCAATTTTCGTCCTGTTTCTTCCAACTTTTTCGTATTCTTCACGTTTATCCTACAAACACAATAATATCCCAAAACAAGTAACTCTATTTCCCATAATTTCACACGTAAACATGAAAATAAAGTTTTTAAACGTTGAACTTTCACCACCCGATCAATAATGCTCAATTTGTAAAGGTCTAGCTCAACTTGTGAATAGTTTTAAGCATGAGCTCAACTCAGCTCAGCTCATTTATTACTTATAAGTTATTTAATTGTTTTATTTATATATTTTTATAAATAATTATAGTTATAATTCTTATATATGACATGACACATATTAAATTTCTTTTATTGTAATTTCACTTATAATAGTTGTTATTATATAAATATATGCTTAATTATTAAATAAAAATTATATAAATAAATTAAAATCCTAGTCTCATGCCTACTTAAGTTTGATATGTGAAGTTCCGACTCAAGCTCGTTTATTACAAGATCCTCGATATAAGCTTGAGTTCGAGCTCATTTAAGCTTGTCTTGGTACAAATACTTAGTGAGACAATCTAGAGGAGCTCACAAGTAAACCGAGTCTTTTACACTCCTAATTTTTAGCATACTTTTATATTATTGTTAATCTGTAATTATTTGTTTATTTCTACGATTAACCCTTACAAAATTACATCTATTTGATTAATGTATACATATTTATTTAACGTGGCAAGTAGGCACACCCACGTCTTGTCTGGTCGCGTATTTAGTATTCATTAATATTCCGAGCAAAATGTTCACACCGGATTCATTGCTGCACAGTAATTATATTCTACACAATTATGGATTCTGCGTATCTCCATTTCAAATAATTTATTATTATCTACATCAGGTAATTCAAGTGTATGCACAGAATATGTATAATATATATTAATTAAATAAATGCCAGTTAATTTCACTATTTAATTTCATCAGATAAATAAGTTAATGCGGATAGGTGGGGAGATAGTATTGACTTTTTTAGTATTATATAATGTAAACATAAAATAGTCATTGTATTATTATGGGTTTTATTTAATTTCGAATTAAATTATTAGTATTTGAGATCATAATTATATTAATAATATATTTTCTTTAATTTTTTGTTTACACTCAACAAACGAAAGCCAATTAGCCAACTAATATCACATATAACTTAATTATGAACCATGTTCGATGAGACTTGGTTTGAAATTAAGTTTTATAGTCACATATAACTAATATCAAGTTTGATTCGTTTCAAGTCTCGTGTGTAAAGCTCAAGCTCATCTCCTGAATTACATTTGTATTTGTTATACTTTTTGTGTGTTAGTTCTATATATCGTAATATTTTAAATCTTTTATCTTAATTATACAGAAATAACTTTTATTCTTTAATGATTTACATATCGTATGTAAAATAAGCATCTTTAGGCATATAAGTTTAATTGACTTTAGTATTTGAAAGCTCATATTTGAGCTCGTTTATTATACAAAACTCTAAGTGGGCTCAGGTTTGACTCAAGCACGTTAAGACTTGATTAAGATTAGATTAAAATAATGTACAACTCACAGTAAATTAAACTATATATTATCATGGATTTAACAAATAAGTTTTATATCAAAATAATTGAATTGGGTTGATTTAGTAGGAGACAATGTGAACCTATGACAACTACCTTGTTATCAACTAATTATTTCCAATCACAACTATAAAAGCAACTAAATATTTGATTCAAACATACCACAAAGCCAATAAGCCTCCAAAAACTCAACCGGAAAACTTCCAAATATGGCTGAGGCGGAGCAATGGCGGCCCGAGGCAGAAGAAGAGGCGGAGCAATGGCGGCCTGAGGCGGAAGAAGAGGTGGAACCGGGGTTGAAAGATAGCGCCACCGTCGACGTTGGCAATGGTCACAATTTAGACAAAAGTGGAGGTAAAATTAAAGCAATGTTATGATGTTTTACCACATCACAAGTTGATATGTATAATGTAACACGGTAACATATGCAGATGTTATGGATATTTTGGGATTTGATCACATTGGTGCTGGTATTGATTGGACCAAGAATGGGGGCGAAAGCGGCACGAGTCACGTGGAAACCGGAGAGAGTTCGAAGAATGTTGGAGAAGTGGTCGAAGAGGAAGTAGTCGAGCTAGAGTTTGAAAAAGTGAAGCCAAAGCTCGCGACACATTCTATGCATTGTCCCAAATGCAAGTCGGAGATCACGAAAGTTATTCTTCGTAGAAAGGTTATCTCGTATCGACCCCGTGATGAGCAACCCGCTCCCGTAGTGCCGGAACCTGATCCCGAGCCGAAAAATCTACTTGGATGTTTTTCTTGCTTAAGTTTGTTCACTTGCTCAGGTAAAAGAATATTGTTACATTTGGGATATACTATATTCTATAAGCCATAACTAATATATTCTCTTTAATAATACTTTTGTGTTTCTTAACAGAAAATGGATGTTTCAAACTGTTTGACATCTTTAGAAGACCAAAACCAAGCATCGATCCAGTAATACAATCTAATGAAGAAGTAAAGGCAAAAGTTACGGTTCGTGAAAACGGTAAGGAATATTTTCTTACAACTCTAGATTTTGACTATGAAATTCATTATTTGTATTTTGTTGATCTTATTTTGTTAATTCTAAAAATTATAAACAGAATCATGTTTCAGCATGTTTTGGATCATCGGTAAGGAAAAAGAACCAAACGATCCTCAGCCATCGGAACCAAAAGGTGAAGTGTTTAATATCTCGAAAATACATTGTAATATTACATCATAATATTAGTAAATTCTTTTGTTTTGGAATGCCTACAATTTTTAAGATAAAAATCATAAATTTAAGTTATTAAATTTCATGTCATCATTCATATATACGTCTAAGTTCAATCTTTCTATTTTTCAGGTGATTCTCGAGTAGAAAATGAGGATACAACGATCAATATTGCGAATGAGCCAGGTAACGACTAGAGACTGAACAGTAGAAAGAGTTTAAATTGTTTATAAGTATTGTTTTTAACATAATCTTTCGTGTTTATAATACAGAACCCGTAGTTGTTGCACCATCTAGAGGAAGATCATGGCTTGGTTACGATGGTCTTCTTGCGGAGATCTTGAAGAGTATTGTTTATGGAGGTTTAATGGAGGTGATTGCAAGCTTAAGTGTTGTAGCATCTGCAGCTGCTTCTGATGCAACCACACGTAAGTTTTGATGATTCCTATTTAAAGATTCGATTATTTTTAAACAACACATGTTGATTGTTCAAAACGTTAAATCCTGACACTTAACATACGTTTTGATATAGTGACTATCATATCTGTGGCACTCGCAAGTCTTATGGGCGGGGTCTTCGTCATCGGACACAATGTAAGTAAAACTCTAATGGTGAATCAAATTACATATGTGTAATAGCAACTCTTTTGATCACAAAAACCATATCCACAGCTTTGGGATCTTAGAGATGATTGTAACAAAGAAAGCTCCAACAATGAAGCTGTTAGTAAGTACCAAGAGCTACTTGGGCAAGTAAACTATTTCCCGCTGCACGCATTTTTCGCGATACTATCTTTCCTCGTGTTCGGGATGATCCCACCAGTGGCATACGGGTATGCATTTCATGAGACAAATGATAAGGATTATACAGTTGCGGCTGTTGCAACCGCGTCTCTTATATGTGTAGCGTTATTGGCAATATTCAAGGCTTATATCAATAAGTGCATGGTTTTTGAGTACTTTAAAACCGTGGTGTACTATGTTACTACAGCAGTATCAGTGTCGGGTGTGTCTTATGTTGCTGGGAATCTGGTTACAAGGTTGATGGAGGAGTATGGGCTGTTCGGCCCAAGTTCAGGCGGTGGGATGTCCTTCTTCCCCGATGCCACTGCGTCTTTAGCATCTTTCTGATACTCCACAGTAAAGACCAATATTGTTTGAGTTTGTTCCGTCATTCATATTTTTTTTTCTGTATTCTTTTTTATTGATTGATTTGATTGTATTCGTACGACAAAATGTATTATTTATAAAAGTAACACAAAAACCAATTGATGATTAGGGTCTACATTGGCACTTTTTTCTATCAAATGAGGTTTGTTTGTGTTGTGAAATAAACCTTAATCCATTATCAATACGGATAGAACCAAGAGTTCTCAGAGTAAGGTTAGGATTTTAATAGCTATTGTGGGATGAATGCAAATCTAAAGGAATGAATACATAAATTGGGTAAGATAGAATGATTATAATGATAGAATTGGTGATGAGGGAATTACAGAGGAATATGAGATGAGAGAGAAGGACTAACAAACTTCTTAACAATAATTATACCCCCACCTAATGACAACCACATGACTCTATAAAGGACCAATAATTAATTAAATAACCCTGC
Organism: Flaveria ramosissima; assembly: GCA_025215565.1. Lineage (NCBI taxonomy): Eukaryota > Viridiplantae > Streptophyta > Magnoliopsida > Asterales > Asteraceae > Flaveria > Flaveria ramosissima. The sequence goes on along the minus strand of CM046029.1, from coordinate 61,357,772 downwards.
TCTATTTCCTCATGTCAAGTTGTAGTCCCTTAGCTTGGCAGGTAAAACTTTTTCTCTTTTGCTTCTTCGTTCTTTAGTTGGGCTCTTATCTTTTGAATTGGGCTTGTCAGTCTGATTGGGCTCATTCTCTGTGATCACAACATTACCCCCCTCTTTAAAATTAGCTTTGTCCACAAGGCTGAATGCTGGAAAGGATTGCTGAATGATAGAAGTATCTTCCCAAGTGGCCTCTGATGTGTCCAACCCATCCCATTGTATCAACAACTGAGGAACCGAAGTGGTGCCCCGCATCAGAGTTTGAGAGTCCAAAACCTGACGCGGCTGAAGAGCAAGTTTGGAAGATGAATCCACCAAGTGTAATGGAGTGATTTGCTGAACCGGCTTACCGGTGCATTTCCGTAACATGGAGACATGAAAAACATTGTGAATGTGAGCCTCAACCGGCAGGTTAAGCCGATATGCAACCGGGCCAATGCGATCCGTCACCTGATAAGGACCAAAAAAACGACGGCTCAGCTTATAATGGCGCTGGAGACGGACCGAGTGTTGGCGGTAAGGTTGTAATTTAACAAAAACCCAATCTCCGATATCAAATTGAACATCACGACGCTTAGAATCCGCATAGGTTTTCATACGGGATTGTGCTCGAAGTAAATTAGACTTTAATGTAGTTAAAATTGCATCACGGTCCAGCAATTGAGACTCCAACAGAGAGTTTGTAGTGGCACCTTTGATGTAGCGGGTCAAATTAGGCGGTTTACGGCCATACACCACTTCGAAAGGAGTCATTTGGGCAGCTGTTTGTAAGGATGTATTGTACCAATACTCAGCCCATGGCAAGTATTTAAACCAATCTTTTGGTCGATCCATAACATAGCACCGCAAATACATCTCGACACATTTGTTAAGGCTCTCCGTTTGGCCATCCGACTGAGGGTGGTACACTGTACTAAACGATAATGTGGTACCTTGTAAACGGTGGAGTTCTTTCCAAAAATCAGCCATAAAACGAGGGTCCTGATCGGTGACGATGTCGAGTGGTATACCATGTAATCGGACAAATTCTTGTACAAACTGATTAGCAACTGACACACTAGTGAAAGAGGTCGGAAAGGCAATAAAGTGAGCATACTTGGAAAGGCGATCAACGATAACCCAAATAACCGAATAGCCATGCGACAGTGGAAGGCCGATAATTAAGTCCATGGCAATGTGCTCGAATAACAAGGATGGAACCGGCAAGGGCTGTAGTAGCCTTGCTGGAGAAACTGATGACGATTTAATCTGCTGGCAAACCTGACAGTTTGCAACAAAGGATTTGACATCTTGTCGCATATGTTTCCAAAAGAAAGTAGAGGCCAACCAGTGAAATGTACGCGTAATGCCCGAGTGACCGCCCGAAATAGAAGCATGAAATTCGGATAAGAGGTGTTGCCGGAGCTCTGAATCAGTAGGAATAACCAGGCGACCCCGAGTAAGAAGCAGCCCATTCTGAATTTGATAATCAGGAAATCGCGAGGGAACCCGAAGTACTTCCGCGTACAATTGGCGAAGGGTTGGATCAACTTGTATTTTACTTTGAAGATCCGCCAAAAGGGAAGAGTCTTGCCTGGATAGAGCCAACATCTGAGAGGAGAAAACGCGAGATAAAGCATCAGCTGCTGCGTTCAACTTACCGGGTCGATAGAGAATGTCAAAATCAAACCCGAGCAACTTCCTCAACCATTTTTGGATCACTTGATCCTAAAGATTTTTCAGGGATTGTTGATCCGTTATGATTTGAAATTTGCGGCCGAGTAAGTATCGTAGCCATTTGGCAATGGCTTGTGTAATTACGAACATTTCCCGTTGGTATGCCGAGGCGGCCTGCATCCGGGGACTCAACTTCAAGCTGTAATAAGCGGTCAGTTGTTTCTCTTGAGACAAAATGGCGCCAATACCGGTGCCGGAAGCATCCGTCTCCACCGTAAAAGGTTTTGAAAAATCCGGAAGCCGAAGGGGTGTTGTACTAAGCAAGGTTTTCAAGTTGCAAAAAGCCTCATCTTGAAGGGAGGTCCATACGAACTGATATTTCTTCAACAAATCAGAAAAAGGCCCCGCAATAGATGCATAGTGGTGAATGAACGACGATAATATCCGGATAAACCCAAAAAGCAACGAACCTCCTTAACGGTTTGTAGGGTGGGCCAGTTTTTGATGCTTTGGATTTTATCAGGATCTACCTCAATGCCTTGGGCTGAAATAACATGGCCCAAATAACCCACTTTTGTTTGCCCAAAAGCACATTTAGCCAATTTAGCTACAAGTTTATTGTCAAGCAAAGTTTGAAAAACCAACCGTATGTGAGACAAGTGAGCGGACCAAGTCGGTCTATAAATAAGAATGTCATCAAAGAAAACAAGGATAAAACGTCAAAGAAACGGTCGAAACACGTCATTCATCAACCTTTGGAACGTAGATGGGGCGTTAGTGAGGCCGAAAGGCATTACGAGGAACTCGTAATGCCCATCATGTGTGCGAAACGCCTTCTTTTCAATTGCACCTTCTTGAAGGCGGATTTGATGGTAGCCCGACAGTAGATCCAACTTAGAAAAGTAGAAGGCACCATGCAATTCATCAAAAAGTTCATCAATGGTAGGAATAGGAAACCGGTCCGGAATAGTAATAGCATTGAGAGCTCTATAGTCCACACAAAAACGCCACGTTCCATCTTTCTTACGGACAAGTAAGACCAGGGACGAAAATGGGCTAGAACTCGGTCGAATGATGCCCTGAACCAACATATCATTCACCAGGCGTTCCACTTCTTGCTTTTGAAAATGCGGATACCTATAAGGACGAACCGCAACCGGCATTGAGTTTGGAAGTAAAGAGATAACATGGTCTTGTGGTCGGGTAGGAGGGAGCCATGTGGGTGGTTGAAACACTTGAGAGAATTCATCCAATAATTTTTGAATGTCTGGTGGAACCTGTGGAAGTGGAGTCTCGTGGGAGGGTAACAAATGCAAGTGGAAATAATGAGCAATAGCACCATTTTGAGCTAATTTCTTTAACCCGTGGAACTGAATCGGTTCAGCTGTGGTGGTAGTCTCCCCTTGCCAACATACACGGTTCTTCCCCATTGTAAATTTGAAAGTAGCAGTAGCATAGTTCGTGAGAACAAGACCCAAAGTAGATAGCCAAGACACCCCCAGTACCATATCCCACCCTTGAAGAGGGCGAACAAAGAAATCAACCAACACCAAAAAGCCTTGAATATATAATTCCACTTGTCTAGCGACCCTGGTACACGGCAAACGCTCGCCACTACCAACCAACACAGAAAATGGTGTAACAGACTCAATAGCAAAATTTAAGAACTTAGCAATTCGTGTTTGGAAAAAACAATAAGTGCTGCCACCATCTAACAAAACTTGTACTGATTGCCCTTTAACCATTCCCTGGAAACGTAACGTAGAAGCCGAACACCCACCCGCTAAAGCATTATAAGAAATGGCAGAGTATGATTTTACCTCATCCAATTGCAAAGATTCTGCTAAAACCGAGTCAGGTGTATCACCGCCACCGGACTCGGAAGTGGGTCAGGTCCCGAATCATCATCAAAGAATAACAACAGAGGAGCAGCTCTGCATTTATGGTCCGACGTGAATTTCTCGTCATAACGGAAACAAAGCCCTAAAGCCCGTTTTTGAGACATCTTGGCTGGAGATAAACGACGAAATCCCATAGTAGTTGGTGAAGGTTTAGGAGTAGCATTAGCAGGGGAGGGAACACTTTTAAAAATAGTAGGCTGAATTTTAGATGTAGGAAGAATGGACTTACCTGAGCCCAACGAAACGCGGCCCACTCCACGCTTCAAATTAATCCGATTCTCATGTAGTTAGGCTTTCTCCATTGCTTCTTCCAACGAATTGGGCTTATGGATTAATACAGACTGTTTAATATCCAACCAAAGCCCAGAAATAAAACATGAAATGAGAAATTCCGGCGGAAGAGCCACCGTAGTCCGATTGGAAATTTCTTCGAAACGATGCCGGTAGTCTTCCACAGTGGACGTTTGTTGCAACTTGGCCAACAACCCTTCCGGAGGTTCTAGGGTTTTCTGACAAAAACGTTTAATAATAGCGGCGGCAAACGGCCCCCAAGTAGCAATCGGATCATGGCGATCCACCCAATCATACCAATCAGCCGCAATATCATCAAAATAAAATGAAGCAATCAATAAACGGTCCTCTGCTTGAATACGATAAAAGTCGAAGTAACGATTTGCCTGCACAACCCAGCGTTCGGGATGTGAACCAGCGAATCGGGGCAGATTAATTGGAGCCGGTTTATGACGACCAAAAATAGAGGAATCACCGGAGTGAGAAGAACCAGAAGAAGAGAAATCAGATTTACCTGAAACATCGAACGTTGAGGATTTGTTTTTAGCCAATAAACCAACCTAAACACATAGTTTGTTAACTGCTTGCTTCGTATCCTCCAGTGAAGTACGCAATTAACGTCACATCCGATTGCTGAGCCGCGGTAGCCAATTGAGATGATAACTCCCGATGACTCTCCTGTAATTTGGTAATATGATCATCCAAAACCTTGAATCGAGTACCATCAGCCATAGCTAATGGCCAATGAAAGCACTAATGTTGTGGGATGAATGCAAATCTAAAGGAATGAATACATAAATTGGGTAAGATAGAATGATTATATTAATAGAATTGGTTATGAGGAAATTACAGAGGAATATGAGATGAAAGAGAAGGACTAACAAACTTCTTAATAATAATCATACCCCCACCCAATGACAACCACATGACTCTATAAAGGACCAATAATTAATTAAATAACCCTGCTCTATTTCCTCATGTCAATTTGTAATCCCTTAGCTTGTCAGGTAAAACTTTTTCTCTTTTGCTTCTTTGTTCTTTAGTTGGGCTCTTATCTTTTGAATTGGGCTTGTCAGTCTAATTGGGCTCATTCTCTATGTTCACAACAATAGCCTTGTTTGATCAAAGGGAACAAATATAGTAATTCACAGGCTTTGAGTTTAGAGAGTCTCATGGAATTGAAGAGTCCAAACATGGAACTTAATAATACGTATTCATTGATATGAAACATCCATACATAATTATTACAATCTTTAGGTATTTATAGTTATTCAAATTAACGGTGACTAATGGTAACTACCAAGATCTTTAGTTTAACCACCATTAACTAACTATTGCTAGCAAAGTTTACATACTAACCCTCTAACTATTTATAAAGACACTTTGACCCATAAAAAAATATAACAAACATAATTTATGCCAAGTTTAGTCCTTCAAGCATGATACGCTGAAATGTAAAGACTAAACGAAAGTATGATTTGAATGAATGACTTGAACCATCAAAGAATGTAAAGATTCTTGATATAATAAGAGTAAAAAGTGAGTAATTATGTTATGTATTGTAGATTGTATCAAAGGATTGTAGTTTGGCGGATATCAATATCTTTATTAAATGTATGGATTGTGTTCTTGACCTGTCCTTTAATTGTTGGTTCAAAAGTCGGGTGACCCGTGCTCTCACTGCTTCTAGAGTTCAAGGTAGTGAGAGAAGGGCTTATTGTAGCAGGCATCAAATCTCGCTTGCTTTTACAAGAATTCTTATATTTTAAATATAGAATTTGAATTCATAGGATATTTAACACCAAGTATGATCAAAAACTCAAAGAATCAAATATAATATGTATACGTCGAAAACAATTTGGGTCTTTGCTAAAACATTTGACTAATAATGTATAACGAGAAAAGTTATCTGCGAGTCGTAGCGTGGCAATATGATTATATCCCGTGTGTTACGGCATGGAGGTACGATTAACGAAAACATTTGAAGTTGTGGCGGATCAATTATTCAAACTAAAACGTAGATAGAAAATACAACTATGCATCATACTTTATTGTATAATAATTTAAAGAATACAGTTTTGGGGAAATACCTTACAATATAAGAATTTTAAAAATGTAATTGAATAGAAAAATATGAAAAAAAAAGTCAAAAGAAAAAATTAAAAAAAAAACAAAAAAAATTATTGTACGCCAGGGGATCGAACATTCCAACCCGCGTCATTAGCCAACTCAAAACCACATAAAAAAATCAGCATCATTATTGATCCGATTCATTTTCAAACAAAATTTACGTCGAAACGCAAACGAACCTAAATTTATACCATCCTACTTACACGTATTGTATTTGATCCAACTTATTTCCAAACAAATCACGTGAAATTGTAGACCAACTTGAAATGTATAATAAATAAGCACAAAAACATATTTATTTGACCCAAATTGTTTTTAAATAAAATTTACATCAAACACAGAGCAACTCGAATTAATGTCGACACGTACGTAAAAATAGCACTCAACAAATTAGCTCTTTGTTTTCTTTCTTTTAAGTTAACATAAGAAATAAAGGGGTCAAAACAACATTTTATAAATTGTTAGAAAGTGAAGGGGTAGGAAATGACTTGATGAAAACTTAAAAAGTTAGAAGTGGATTTTATAAAGTTGTTAGAGTGCGAAGGATAAAAATGATGATGAGTGGCCGCCATTGATGAACCAAAAGATAATAAAGAAACGTCTTAATTACCTTAGAGTAGCTAGGGTAAGCAGGAATATCAACCATAAGGAGTTGGTGGATGGTGTTTAACTCAAATTATTTGTTTTGAATAAACATAATGAAGAAGATTTGAATTTTGGTTGTTGATGGAAAACTAAACACTTAAAATTAATTATTTGGTTTCAATTAAATAAAAGATTGTCACACTTGGATTGAATCTAGAAGCATAATGTATACTTGAATTAATTATCAATGTTAATAAATTACTTAGAGATAATTTCGGTCAATGAGATAATAAAAGGGTAATTACAAGACTAGGAATCCGATATGTTGCTACTTAGCGATTCAAGATCGAATAAGGGCACATACTAGGATAGAGGTGAACAAACCAGTTTTTTTGCCAAACCGGTTCGGTTTGGGAACCGAACCGGTTTTTTTCTTTGTTGAGGGACAACATGTTTCGCTTTGTAAACCGGTTTGGGACGTATATCACCCCAACCGATTCGGACTGGTTCCTAAACCTATTTGGTTTTTTTTCTTCAATTAGAATCCCTATAGGTTTAATTTTACTAAATTACTTAAACTTGCAAACATGTAAATGAAATACATAAAAAAACATACACAGATTACAAAACAACTAAAATTAGAATTTCACATTTTGTAATTTTATTAAATATTTAAACTTTTTAACATGTAAATGAAATATATAAAAAAGAGTAAATTACTATTTGCATCCCTGATCTTTTCCAAAAATAACTATTTGTATCCCTAAAGTTTAAAAATGTCACTATGTCCACTTGTTTTTTATTATTTCATCCATTTGCATCCTGAATACTAACATAGTGATTTATTAAATTTTAGGGATACGACTAGTTATTTTTGAGAAAGGTTAGGGATGCAGATAGTGATTTACTCTATAAAAAAGATACAAAATTTTAATTATATTAAATACTTAAACTCTTAAACGTGTAAATGAAATACTGCAGGACCGATGAAGGGTATGCACTTACAACACAATGAGGAGAGTTGCTTAGAACACTTAACAGATCAAATAGGAAACTTGTTAACTTGTTAATGAAAGATACTAAGAACACAAGTAAATATGAGACAGAACAAGATTGCAAAACAACACAAGTATTTGGTTTTCAAAAATGCTATATATTGCTTCTCAAGTTCTATTACAAGTTACAAAGCATCGATAGAAAGTTACAAGTACTTGAGATACTTTATACTACATCCTACAACTGGCCATACTTTGAAGGCCAGCTGGATACAATTGACTAGACAACTACAAAATCAAATGTAGAGTCAAAAGGCAGAAATATAGAGTCAAAAGGCATATCTGCCTTTTGACTTGTGACTATGACATGTCATAGCTCACATCCTAATATATTACAAAAAGGATAAAATTACATAAAGCAGAAAGCATGGACTCAAGACCTCAATGTATAGTTACCAAAAGCATGGACCTTTCACCAACTCATGTAAGTTGGTGACTTTACAGAGTAGCAGCGGAAAGGTGGTCCAGCTTTATGGTAAAGTACATCAGATAAAGGCATATCTCTAAAAGTCTTCGGAAGAAATCTGTCTTCACTCTTTGGCTTTGGAAGAATTTGTCTTTGAAGCTTCGGAAGACTTCACTTTTGGCTTCGGAAGATGTTGGTCTTGGCTTCGGAAGATTTTACACTTAGAATATTTCTAGTGCATGGTGTAAAACTTCCGAAGCATTTCTACTTCTGTTCTTTAGTGCATGCTTGCAAAGAGACTTTGGATGTTTTGGCTGCATTAGACTTATAGGAATCCTTACAAACTCCCCCTAGGCTGATGCTACCAAAACACTGGAAGATCTTTAGATGTTTGTAGTCTTTAGCACAATGATGACAATACCTCATCAGATGGTCAGGACCATTCAGACTCTCATAATATCTTCTCATCTCAAAGAGATCATGCAGAGGTAGGTTGATTATGTCTTGCCATGTATAGATATTCTTAACACCTTGATCTCTGATCACATGCCATCTCTCTGGATTAGTAGTGAAGGTCCAGGATAAGATGGATGTGTCAGCTGCAAGAGGAGCCACTTGAATTGGAGTTGATTGGGCTGCCTCTTCTTGCACTTCTTCAAGTTGATCTGACTCAGCTTGATGTGTAGAGGTTGATGATTCAGGCTTTTTCTTCTTAGACTTTGGTTTGGAAGCCATCCTCTTCTTTCTCTTAGAAGACTTTAACTGAGAGGACTGGTCTGCAGCACCTTGTTGATCATCCTTGTCTTTCTCAGTTGGGTGTTCTTCCCTTACAGGTTCAGAAGGAGAGGGAGTTTGACCCTGCTGTGAATCAGAAGATGAAGCTTGTTGAGGCTTAGCAGGAGGTCCAGGTTGTGTTGTCTCAGGTTGTTCAACCTTAACCTCCACTTCAGATGGGATGACTTGGAGGAGAGTATAAGTCAATCAGCTCTCAACTCTTGATCTTCTGCTTGATTACCCTGATATGCTCATCCATTGTGGATAGAGACATAGGGCCAAGTCTCCATCCGGAGAATCCATACAGCTTCAAGAAGCTCATCATCCTTTGTATGTCAGCAGACTTCTTCATACTCTTTTGGATGATAGCTCTTGACTTTGCAGCATCTTCCTTCATCTTTCTTTTTGCTGCCTTTTGTTCTTTGAGCACTTGAAGTTCAAGCTATTTGAGATACTCAAACTCAATGTACTCAAAGGACAAGGGAAGAAGTGCAGATGCCTGGTAGAGACCTGTGGCACTCACGTAGTTGATCATGTTTTGCCCATCTGTTTCCTTGTCTACCTGAGGTTCTTGTGTAGCAGCCACATCCTCTTGCACAAGACTTTCCTGAACTAAGGAGAGAGTTGAAGCATGCTTGTATAATCTTTTCTGTCTCTTCTCCTCTTTGAATTAGAGAAGTAATCTTGCATCCTCTGCTTCCTTCATCTCTCTTGACACTTCCATGTCAGCCAGTTCATTTAATTGCTCTAAGGGGAGAGATATAATCTCATCTATGTCATAGTTCTTGGTCTGCAGGTAAGTAATCCTGACTGCCCTCAACTCATCTTCTTGAGTGTTTGGTCTGGGGGCAGCCCTGATTGCAGCTTGCATAAAGCCTGAAGACCCAAAGGAACTTTCTCCCCTTAGCTTCCTCTTCCTCTCTCTCTCCTCCTCCTCAATCCCCTCTGGAGTCAAAATCCTTTTCCCTTTGTCACCCACAGACCTTTGTGACTCAGGGTGGAGAGAGGTTTGGCCTTCATTGCTTGGTGTAGCATCCAAGCTCTGGCCAGAGAGAGGTTGTGAGACACCTTCACCAGCAGGTGTTTTACTGAGGAAATGAATTTATAAAGCAGTTGATGGTGTGACAGGGCTCTCAGGCTCTATCACTGGGCCTTCAGCTAAGGTTTTCCCTTTGAAGCTAATCTCAGAGTCTGCCTCAACATCCAGTTGACCAATGACATTACTTGATTGCCTTTGTCTCCTTCTAAAGCTGAACTCTTCAGTAATTCTGTCTTGAATCCTGCGTGCTAACCTGTCAGCTTGTCTTGATTTTCTTGGGTTGACAAGTGGCATGTTGATCAGGTCAAGACCTTCATAGTAGTCCAAAGTCTGAAAATTGAACACTTTTTGCTGCCCTTGAACTCTGTGAAGAATGAGGGCTCTTCTATCAGCATCATACCTCCACCCAATAATGTAGTTTGAAGTTCCTTGAGGTGAAGATGACACAACCCTTGGAATGCCTTCCTCAAAGAGACTCCTAATGACAGAGTCTATAATGTCCACATTAATATGAACTTGAGGAAGTTGTTGAGTATGCACAGTTGCAAGTGAGGATGGTGAATGCTCAATGTCCATACTCCCTGAAGAACTCCCAGGTTTTGTGACTGTAATGACTTTCTCCCCCTTTTTGGTAGCATCACCCTCTTGCATAGGTGAGCTAGAGGTTCGGTCAATCACATTCACATGTTCTTGTGTTCCTGGTTGAGCTCTTCTTAAAGGTCTTCCAGCTAGTTTTTCCCTAAGATAAGATATCTCAAGTTGCTGATCATTGACCCTATTATGCAGGGTAGTCACCTGAGAGTCAAGGTGACTAACCTTAGAGACTAAATAGGAGCATGTTTTTGACAGTTTTTGCACCTTTAGTCTTAGATTCCCCTCTTCTTCATCAGAAGAATCATTGGGGGATGAGATGATTGGACCAAAGTCCTCTCTCTCACCACCAGCCTCAGGTTCTTGGCTGCTTGATTTCCTCTGCATATTGACAACCTCAGTTGAGGTGTCAATGGGCAGAGTTGCCATGGTTGAGGTCTTAATGATGTAATCACTTACAGAAGTGAGAGCCTCTTCCATATGGATATCCTGAATAGGTTCAGAAGTATCCACCTCAGTTATGGGTGACTGATGTGGGCAAGAAAAGGAGACTCGGGAGTACTCATCTCTCTTTGAGTAGGGGAAGAGTAGAGAGACTCATGGTACCCACTGAAACCTAAGTCTTCATCAGTATAGAATGAGAGGTTGGGAATGGGTTGATTTAAGTCTAATGGTTGGGGATGGTAACTGTCCCCTGAAGGTTGTTCACTTGAATGTTGAGACTCAGAGTGAAGGCTTAAGGCAGTTGGGCTTGTGAGCTCATTAGGGTGAGCATGAGGAACCTCAGCCCTGATTGTTGAAGAGATGGGAGTGGTTTGCTCCTCAAGGGAAGTGGGAGCTCTATTGTCCACTTCCTCCTGTATGGGTGAGTATATGGGGGCCTGCACAGACTCAATAGCTTGAGCAGGGGTTTGTTTGGATTTTCTTTGGTAGGTGATGGTGAGTTGGGGCCTTTTTGGTGGTTGAGAGGTAGAAGGTGTGGGTTCAACATTAGCTTGTGTTGCTAGGTTGTCACCTTGAGCAATGAACTCTAACATTTTTGGGACAAGGGCTGTTTCTACCCCTGAGAAGCCTACAGTTTGCTTCTTCATAATTTTAAAGATGTCGGGCTTCATCTGTCCCAATTTAAGAATATTATCTGTTTCCCTCAACTGTGAGCCCAGTTCACAGTTGAGAATGTGTTGAACATATCTAGGAAACATATAATACTCTAAGGAGTCCAAGTTAGCAAGCAAATTTGTATAAACAAATTGAGAGTACCTGAACTTGACCCCTTGAACCATTCCATGTACTATGAAGGAGAGATCCTCAGGAATCTGGTCCCACCCTCCATGCTTGTTTGACAAGCTATGGATAACCACATGAAGCAGGTATTTCCACTGGGATGAGGCCTTCCCTTTCCTGAAGGTCTTTACAGAGAAATCTCCCTCATAGCCCATCTGCTCAAAAGAATGATTTACAGCTTCCTTTGGGAAGGACAACTCACCTTCTTCATCATCCAGCTGTAAATGAGTGTTTATGATGGCCGGAGTGATGAAGATTGTCCTCCCTTGCACTGTGGCAGACAGTGCCTTCTCCCCATCCATAATGACCTCTTGGCAGGTCTTCTAAAATTCAAGCAGATGATCCTCATAGAGAGTAGGATCAATGGTTAGGGAGGTGGAGTAGTTTGATAGAGCTAAGAAACGGACAAATCACTAAGAAACTTTCATCTTTCTCAGAGCTTAACAGAGTAACTTGGTTATGTTGCCTGTGAAGTTGCATGGAGAAATCTGGGTTGTTTCTGAGGTTTAGGTTGGCCATTTTAGAAGCTTAAGGATGAAGAAAGATGAAGGACAAAAGGCGGTTTGGGAGAATTTAGGTTTAAGGAATAGTGTAATTGAGGAAGATAGTGAAAGAGGGGGGAACCGTTGGGCATTTATGTGAAAAGGATTTGAGACAAAGTTAATGAAAGAGGATAAACTTTGAAATCTGGATGTCGGTCCCACCTCTGAAAAGTAGTTTACTTTTGCCCAAAAAGTAGTTTTCTTGGAAGTCTCGACATCTTCCGAAGGTTATTTGCTTCGGAAGTTCTGAAGAAAAAGCTTCCGAAGGCAAATTGGCTTCGGAAGAGATTTCAAAGGTTTTTCAGAATTTTGCTTCGGAAGAGAATTTTACACTCAGAGATTTTTATTCTAAGAAGAATAAATACTTCCAAAGGTAAATTGTTTTCGGAAGAAACTTGTTCTTTGAAATCATACAAAGTACTTAAGTTGATTTTACCTTCGGAATATTTCAGAAATTTCTTCCGCAGGTAAAATCACTGAAGCAATTATTTGTTTACTAAGACCTAAACTTCTTCCGAAGGTAATTTTGAACTTTCGAAGAGATCAAGATTTTCAAAAATCTAAGAAAAGTCTTTTGAAAATATTTTCTTCCAAAGAAAACAAGAGCTTATGAAGGTGATATAATAGACAACTTAGGACACACAGGTTTTAGAAATAAATATGATTAAGTTTTAAGAAAATCTATTCAAAGTTAATCATCCCAATAGCTGATACAAGATATTTAAATCTTTGCTCATCAAAAGCTTTGGTGAACAGATCAGCATATTGTTCATTTGTATTAACTTTGACTAGTTTAATTAATCCCTTTTCAAAGTTATCTCTAATCAAATGATACCTGATGTTAATATGCTTTGTCCTTGAGTGCTGCACATTCTCTGTGATGGAGATAGCACTATTGTTGTCTATGTGGATGTGAGTCTCTTTAAAGTTAAATCCATAGTCTAGCATCTGATTTTGAGTCCAAAGCACTTGAGCACAGCAACTTGCAGCAGCAATGTATTCAGCCTCAGCAGTTGATGCAGACACATAGGCTTGTTTATTGCATTGCCAAGAGACTACTCTTCCACCAAGAAATTGACATCCTTCTGATCTAATCTTTGCGGTCATGTTGCAACCACAATAGTCACTATTGGTATAAGCATACAGATTAAAGTCAGAATTCTTTGGATACCAAAGGCCAAGTGATGGAGCACCTTTGAGATATCTTAAAATTCTTTTGACAGTGACCAGGTGTGACATCTTGGGGTTGGCTTAATATCTTGCACAAATGCATGTAGCAAACATGATATCTGGCCTGCTAGCTGTGAGGTACATAAGAGACCCAATCATTGCCCTATAGAGATGTTCATCAACACACTCCCCCTCAAGATCATATCCAAGGGAGTGATTTCTGGCTATGGGTGTCTTAGCAACCTTACAATCAGTCATGTTAAACCTTTTAAGTATGTCCTGTACATACTTTGACTGACTTATGAAGATGCCATTGTCAACTTGCTTCACTTGAATTCCTAGAAAGAAATTGAGTTCCCCCATGGCACTCATTTCAAACCTGTCCTTCATCAGCTTCTCAAAGTCTTTGCAGAGCTTTGGATTAGTTGACCCAAAGATAATGTCATCTACATATACTTGAACTAGCATTATGTCATTTCCTGTTCCTTTGATGAAAAGAGTTCCATCTATAGTACATCTTTTGTAGCCATGTTGATAGAGATACTGAGATAGAGTCTCATACCACTTTCTTAGTGCTTGGTGCAGCCCATAAAGAGCTTTATCAAGCCTGCAGACATAATCAGGATGATCAGGATCTACAAACCCAGGTGGTTGTCTGACATACACCTCTTCATCAATCACCCCATAAAGAAAAGCACACTTGACATCAAGTTGGTAGACCTTGAAATTCTTGGATGCAGCAAAAGCTAGGAATATTCTAACAGCTTCAAGTCTTGCCACAGGAGCAAAAATATTTGTGTAGTCAATTCCTTCTTCTTGAGTATATCCTTGAACAACTAGTCTTGCCTTGTTTTTGATGACAAGTCCTCTATCATCCTTCTTGTTCCTAAAAACCCATTTGGTTCCTATGGTAGTCTTCCCTTGAGGAAGAGGACATAGGTTCCAAACCTTTTGCCTTTTGAATTGAAGCAGCTCCTCTTGCATAGCTTCAACCCAACTTCCATCCTTTAGAGCCTCATCAATTTTCTTTGGCTCTATCTGGGACAAGAAACAAGAGTGAAGACAAACATTTGCTTCATGGGTTTGTCCTCTTGTTCTCACCCCTGAATCAACATCTCCAATGATGTTTGTGGTAGGATGAGACTTGTGGATCCTTAGCTGAGGGATCACAGCAAGTTGCTTAGACAGATCTAGATTTGAAAATTTTGATCTGGCAAAGAAGATTCACCCTCCACATCACCACACTTATCAAGATTGACTTGATCCAATGAGTGTGTGACATCATTGATGTTGTCTTCAATGCAGTGGTTATCAGCATCAAGAAATTCTTGATCACTTTCACCACCACCATTTTCTCCAACATTTGAAGCTCCTTCTTCTGAGTTTTGTGCCTCTAAGCTGGAATTTGAAGGCACCCCAGAGCATCAGCAGGATTTGTCATTGATGTGCTGGTAGAAGCTTCATTTGCAGGAATAGTTACCACTGGAGCTGAAGATGTGTAACTTGAAGGTCTTCTAGCTCAAATCTTGGGTCAGGATCACCTGTTGGTAATATATCTGTAGATCCTGAAACATTCTCACAAGATTTGTTAAAACAGTTGGTAACTAAATCAAGATCAAATAGCCAATCCGGACCAGAACCTTTCACACTGGGAGTGTGCTCATTGAAAGTCACATTGGCTGACTCCTCAACTACTCTAGTTCTGAGATTGTATACTCTATAAGCTTTAGCTTGAGAAGAGTATCCAATAAAGTGTCCATCATCTGATTTCTCAGCAAACTTGGCAATTTGATCTTTGGTATTCAAGATGGTGCAAGGACATCCAAATGACCTGAGAAAACCAATAAAGGTTTTCTCTTGTGCCAAAGTTCATAAGGAGTCTTACCATGTGTCTTAACCACTAAAACTCTGTTTTGCACATAGCAAGCAGTGTTCACTGCCTCTGCCCAGAAGGTGATAGGCAGTTTAGAGTCAGACAACATAGTTCTTGCAGCTTCAATTAGTGTCCTGTTTCTTCTCTCAGCAACACCATTTTGCTGAGGAGTCTTGGGAGCACTATATTGTCTTGTAATACCTTTTTCATCACAAAATGTATCAAGGATTTGATTCTTGAATTCAGTTCCTTGATCACATCTTATGGTTTTGACCTTGTGATCATATTGATTCTCAATCTTTAAGATGAAATTTTTCAGAATCTCAGGAGTCTCATCCTTAGTTCTAAGAAAGAAGACCCAAGTGAATCTTGTAAAACCATCTGTGATCACCAAACAATAAGAGGTCCTTCCTAGACTCATTACACTGGTGGGGCCAAAGAGATCCATATGTATTAAGTGTAGGTGATTAATGATGGAGTTTCTTTCTTTTGGCTTGTGAGATACCTTGTGTTGCTTCCCTTTTAGGCATGCAACACAGTGGTCATCACTTGTAAACTCTTTCTTTGGTATTCCAGTTACCAAATCATTCTTAATTAATTTATTTATGTTTTTAAAGTTTACATGGCACATTCTTTTATGCCATAGGAAAGATTCATCATTATTAGCTTTAGATAGAAAGCATGAAACTTTTCCTGAGGGAGATGTTTCTTGCAAGTCCATCTTGTACATGTTCCCTTTCCTAGGGGCTCTAAGCAAGATGTGCTCATGAGGAATGACCATCGCGGGCCTGAGAACAATGCACTCATGCTCAGTAACGAGCATGTTATGACTCTGATCACAAAATTGGGATACACTCAGAAGATTGTACCCAAGATCCATGACAAAGTTTACCTTCTCAATGCTGAGCTTACCATTTATGACCTTGCCCCTTCCAGGAATGTAACCTCCTGCATCTCCTCCAAAAGCAACTGGTCCTCCATCAATTCTTTCAAACTTTTGGAGTAGTGACCTATTGCCTATCATGTGCGTGGAACAACCACTATCAATGATCCATACATTTCTGTTTGTCTTGAGCTGTCCCTGCACAAAAGAGATGATTAGTTACATTTGGAAACCCAAGCCTCATTGGTCTTGGGCTAAGTTGAAGACAATACAACAGTAATTGATCCTATAGTCATGCTAGAAGGATCATTTACTGATGTTAATGAAGAACTTTCAGCCACTTGATCTTTCTTTGACTTTCATAACACTTTTGGAAGCTTAGACTTGACCTTCAATATATCAGAAGTTTTAATGACTGGACCTTCGAAAGATCTTGCTTTCACTGTAGCAGGCTTCAGTGCTTCGGAAGTATTCCTTTCTTCCGAGACAAAATTTTCTTCCGAAGGCAGGTTTCCACTTGTCTTCTTCTTCATTTTGGAGCTTCCGAAAGAAACAGATTTTCCTTCCGAAGCTTGCTTCTTCTTCTCCAAACTCTTAGAAGTTTCTTTCTTGGTCATGTGGAGAGTACTCCTTGGATTGTAGACACAATCTTTAGCAAGATGAGAAGTACTCCCACACATAACACAATCCATTTTCTTCCTTCTAGGAGTTCTTCTTTATGAACAAGGCTAAACTTGATCACTTTCCTTCTCTATCTTCATCTTTGCAGATGTTGTGGCAATTCTTGTGGGGTTAGAACTACCTTTGGAGCTGGATGGTTCAGGTTGTACAGCAGCAATGCACAACTGATCAGGCTTCTTCTTGATAATGGGATGATTTGGACATGAACTAGAACTCTTGTTGATGGAGTTCAAGTTTGTGTCTTCAGCCTTTACCACTTCAAATCCTGCAGAGATGAAGACTTGTTTCTGTGCAGAATTGAAGGTGGCCTTGATCTCTTGAGCCTTTTTGGACTTTCTTTTAGCCTTCCTGATCAAGTTCTTTCTTCTTGACTTGGTCAACCCAACAGCTTTGCTCTCCTCAGAGGGATGGTGACCCTTCTTAGAATGCTCTTCTTCACTATTCTCAGAGCCATTCTCCACCATCTCCTCTTCATCCTCTTCAGTCACAGGATCTATGAGGGGAAGCTCATCTTCACAAGTTTCACACCTTGGAGATCTTACAGACAAGATTGTGTGTGGAGGAGCTATCTCACAAGATCCTAGTCCCTGCTTATTTTGATAACAAACTTTTGCATGCAAGGATGAGGATATTATGTTCTTGAAGGTCTCTTCTTCAAGAACAATTTTTTTTGCCTTGGCTTTGCTGATCACAAGCTCAGCCTGGCATTCAGTTAATTTAGTAATGAGATCTTTGATCTGAGTCCTGTAGTTTGTATGCTCATGTTTAAGAGTTGAAATGGTTTTCTCTAAGTCCTCTATCTTTAGTTTATAATCATTTTCAGCTCTTTTAAAGTCAGCTTTTAAAATATTTAAGGACTCAAATACAGATCTAATTTCTAAATTATAAGACGTGTATCTATTAACTTTAGCAATGCATTCAGGAGTACAAAGATGTTCCAATACCTTGGCTTCATCGTGGTCTGCCATGAGTGCTTGGTTTGGAGATGCATCTTCTACTTGAAAGCTCCAGTCAAAGCCTCCTTCTTCAACAGCAACTGCAGCTTGCTGCTTTGGCTTCTCATTCTGGGGGGCTTTCTCAGTGTAGTTTGGTCTGGTTTGTGCTTGGCCACCATTTTTCCTTGGTGCCTTACACTCTCTTGCAAAGTGTCCCATCTGGTTACAGTTGTAACACTTTACTTTGCTTTTGTCCAGCCCAAACTTTCCACTGGTTGCATTGCTTGGAATCTTTCTCCCTGTCCTCTTGTAGAACTTCTTGGCTCTGTGAGTGAGAATAGCCATCTGTTGGATTATCTCCATGTACTCCAGATCATCTGGATGGATACAGTCCAAATCTTCAAGAGTGAAGAGAAAGTTGCCTGAAGTTTCATCAGCAGAGACAAAGGCATGAGAAGAACTTGTCTCTTGGAAAGGACTTCCTTGAGTGTAGCTTTCCCTTGGAGTCTCTGGTAAGGTGATGAAAGGGCCCTTTTGTGAGTTGTCAGGTTAGCATATAAGATGATGTTGTGGTTCAATGCTTTCCCTTTCAACCACATGGAAGGCTAAACTCAGTTGATTGCTGGAGTTACCAGATGAGTTTTGCATGTTCATCTCCATCTGGTAGCCACTAAGAATACCATACAACTCAGTGAGAGTAAGAGTCTTAAGGTTCTTAATCCTCTTGATAACAACACAATAATGTATCCATTGTTTAGGAAGAGAGGACATAAACTTCCTAACAATGTCCCTGTTCTCAAGAGTTACTCCAACATTCATTAGAGTATCCACAATCTTAACATACCTGAAGTATTGTTGAGTCATGGTTTCATCTGCCTTGAAGGTGAAGTTTTCAAACTGTTGCTTCAGGAGATCTTTCTTGTTCTCCTTTGCTTCAGTAGACCCCTCATACATCAGCTTCAGTGCTTCCCATAGTTGCTTGGCAGTTTTGCACTTCTTGAAGCCTCTGTAGATGGAGTTTGGAAGAGCAGTTTGAAGGGCTGTCATGGCTTTCTGATCAATCTCTATTCTCTTTCTATCTACTTTAGAGTAATCAGACACAGCCTTAGGAATCATACCACCACCAGTAGCAGAGGTGGTGCTTGGTATGTAAGGTCGTTCAACAACAGAGTCCCACATCCTGGAGTCTTGAGACTTGATGAAGCCTTCCATTTTTGACACCAAGTATCAAAGTCTTCAGGAGTGATCAGTGGAGACTTTGTCATAGTTCCAGTTTCCATATCAACTTTGGTTATATCTGCCATTTGAGTTGTTAAGTATTTTGTGTGTGTGAGGGATCTTAAGATTGTGAGATCTTATATCAAGAGCCTGAAATGCTCTGATACCAAATGCAGGACCGGTGAAGGGTATGCACTTACAACACAACAACACAATGAGGAGAGTTGCTTAGAACACTTATCAGATCAAATAGGGAACTGGTTAACTTGTTAATGATAGATTCTAAGAACACAAGTAAATATGAGACAGAACAAGATTGCAAAACAACACAAGTATTTGGTTTTCAAAAATGCTGTATATTGCTTCTCAAGTTCTATTACAAGTTACAAAGCATCGATAGAAAGTTACAAGTACTTGAGATACTTTATACTACATCCTACAGCTGGCTATACTTTGAAGGCCAGCTAGATATAATTGACTAGACAACTACAAAATCAAATGTAGAGTCAAAAGGTATATCTGTCTTTTGACTTGTGACTATGATATGCCATAACTCACATCCTAATATATTACAAAAATGATAAAAGTACATAAAGTAGAAAGCATGAACTCAAGACCTCAATGTACAGTCACCAAAAGCATGGACCTTTCACCAACTCATGTAAGTTGGTGACTTTACAGAGTAGCAGCGGAAAGGTGGTCCAGCTTTATGGTAAAGTACATCAGATAAAGGCATATCTCTAAAAGTCTTCGGAAGAAATCTGTCTTCACTCTTTAGCTTCGGAAGACTTTGTCTTTGAAGCTTCGGAAGACTTCACTTTTGGCTTCGGAAGATGTTGGTCTTGGCTTCGGAAGATTTTACACTTAGAATATTTCTAGTGCATGGTGTAAAACTTCCGAAGAATTTCTACTTCTGTTCTTTAGTGCATGCTTGCTAAGAGACTTTGGATGTTTTGGCTGCATCAGACTTATAGGAATCCTTACAAATACATAAAAGTACATAGAAAGATTACAAAACAACTAAGATTCAATTATTTTATTTTACACAAATAAAACCAAACGTAGTGCTCCATTCGTTCCGTGTTGAGATATTTTTATTCTTCGCCCCTCAAACCCGAGCTATTTCGAAGGTAATCATCATATGCCGTTTTATCATCAGTTATTCTGGGTGTCAACCCGAGCTATTTCAAAACAACTTAATTGAAACTCATGTATCATATACATAATTATGAATTAGTCAGGGTCGGGTATTAACCTAAAATTATCGTGTGTCACATGTGATACCGGTGACGATACAATCATAAAACAGTTCAAGAGAGTTCAAAACATAACTGACATGAATATGATAATATTCACAATACAATCTAAAGGAAATTCACTAGATCTCAAAAAATAATTGAACCCAAATACAATACTATTCAGGGTATGTTAACTAAACAATTTGGGATGATTCGAGACAAAATCAAGCATGAGCACGTTGATAATCACAATACAAACATTACGAGTTGACTCATGAGACGTTAAAACATAACTGAGCATAGGATGCATAATTCATGAAAAAATATATGATAGGATTCATGTTAAAATCCTTCAGCCCCAACCAATTCATTTCTAATCATATCGCGTCGACATCTATCACCACTACAAAGAAAAATACGGCGTCTAACATGTCGACGTGGTAGAATATGCAGAAAATGTTGAACAGTCAAAACGTGCGGATAATTTCTGAATTTTTTAAATATTGTTTATCGAGTCGCTATGTTGACGCGAAAGAATTTCTGAACTTTTTTATTTTAAATTAATAAATAAGTATATTTAAGAGGAACGATGACATTTTGTGATACTTAATGACGTCGATATGTCGACACGAAAGGATTTCTTTAGAACAAAACTAATTTAAGCCTCATTTCTTATCATTCTGCCTCCCAAACCCTACCCCTCTTCTTTGTATGATTCCAGGTAACAAGTATTATCTTTTTACACTTTTTAACTTCATTTTAGTTGGTGTGTTGTAGTTTTCTTTTTTTCAGTCAACTTGTGTTCTTCTTTTGTGGATTGTAAGCATCATAAGATTGAAAATAAAGCTAGCATTGTGAAGAACATTGGATTTTAGTGGCTTAAAGGTATGTAGTAACATGCAAAGACATTTGTAAAGTAATTATTGAGGATACATTAAAGTTGTTATTTAGTTGTATTGACTTCTCAAAAGATGCAGAGTGTATACTAGTTTGGGTTTACTTTGATTTCGATACCAGAACCTCTATGGGTTCTTAGGGTTATTAGGGATGAATCCTCTAAGTGAAAGAGGTTTCAAGGGGGTAACGCCCTCTTGGCGGTGGTCGGGGGCATCCCCTGATAGCAAGGTTCAAGAAGCTACAGCCTCTGGTGGGGTCCAACGTTCAGCCCTTGGCTGGTAGCGGAATTTTATATTGATTAAAATTCCTTATTAAAAATGCATTAGAAATTAATTTTTTTTAAAGTTTTACATGTAAACTTCGGAATAAATTTGGCTCCAATTTGAATTTGAATTAGAATTAGAATTAGAAAACTATAACTACCCGAAGGCAGTTTTTGAGGCTTTGAGACCCTGGCATGAAATAGAAGTTCATATTTGAAAATGGTCATTTTCTCTCTGGTTCGAAATTCACAATAATCATACTTTGATCTTGACGAGTGAGTTTTATTCGATTGAGCATTTAGATTGAACCCCTAAATTGTTTCAATCTGAATGCATTGCGCGACTCCGATATTATTTTAGTTGTTGATCATCAGATTATGATTCCTCTACAATTAGACAAGTAGCTTGGAGCATCAATTAGTATCCAGATATGTAAAAGAGCAATAGTAGAACCATTAAATCTTCTTAGAGAACGACAACTTGTGTTAGTTCTAAATATCACTACTTAAATTAGAACTCATCACCAACGATTAATGATTTCTTCTTATACTGCATCAAACGATTACATAGAAACAACAGTGAAAACGAACTATAGATGTCTATATAAAATTTCCCTCATCACTAGGGGTGTGTAACCGGTTCGAACCGGGAAATGAATAGCCTAAATATGAAAACCGAAACCGAACCTTAAGGTAAATTAATCAATTCAGTTCCTAACGGGTAAACTGATTTCGGTTTTGTTGAAGAACCGGTTTTCTTGAAAAACCTAAAATAATGATATGACGTGATTATTTATTAAGGTAAGCAAATAAATATTCAAATTAAGCAACAATTCGGATACATAAACAATAATAAGATTTTAATGTGGTGTCGATGAACGTTGCTCTCTAATAGTGTATTTGGTTAGCTTTGTTTTTTGATTTATGAAAGCTTAGAAGTGAATAATATATTGGAGTTTTAAGTAGAAGATACGATAAGAAACATTTTAGATTAACTATTAGTAAACTTTTATCCTTAAATAAATTAGTATTTTATTAGCATTCAAACATTTAATGGCTATCGGTTTTTTGAATACATATCTGGGTTTGGAACCGGAACCGATTCGGAACCAAACTAGGAACCGTATATGCGAATTATAGAAACCAAGAACCAAACTTATATTAATACAACCGGTTCTAGACAGTTCGGTCCAATCGGTTCTTGTGGTTTCGGTTCAAAAAAACCAGTTATTGCTCACCCCTACTCATTACCACTTATATACTTTGTCAAACCGTCATGGGGATAGAAGCCTATGGAGTTGTAGGCTTAGTCGAAAATAAAGAGAGATGTGATTAGATTAGTATGAGGAAGGGAAGAATCTTGGTGTGGGATTATTATTTTTGAGTTAGCCTCATTAGACATTCAATATGTAGGAGATCAAGGTAGCTTCTACTTACAGGTCAGCTCTTAGGTCAGCTCTTTTGTCACACCCCGAAAATCGCAGCGGAAAGTCGCGTGACGTGGTAGTAACGGAAGTTGGACTTGACCCAACTTTCATGGTCAAACGTATACTAAAATGTCATTTGTTATTAAAACCATTAGTCATATCATACAAGTACTCGGTTATTCTACAACAATACACTTTTAGTAGTACGAATACTACTTTTTATTACACAAACATGGTTTTATTAAAAACATTTAATGTCTTAACGTTTGACCCTTCCAAAGACACAAATTCCGGATTCCATGTCAAGCTCACCTATAACCCTGAAAAGCACGAAGGGTAATAAAGTCAACATAAAGTTGGTGAGCTTTCGGGGTTTTGAAATCTTGCAACCATACATCTCTTTTTAAAAACCATATGATGAAACAAGGCATAATATATTCCACATAGACTAGCTAGGTACTATGTTATTTAGGTCATAAGCCCATAATCAAACCAAGAAACACGTCGTTGCCCCACAACTATCCAGACATATAAACTCCCTCGCCACAACCTGACCAGTGCGACTGGTCGCGAGAGCGGGCCATTCTAACCCGATAGATCTACCAATATATTCTGTGGCCTCATCCCCGAGGTTAATGATTATAGAGGGATTTAGATTTCAGTAGTATATAGATCCATACTACTGATTCAAACTTATACCCTCATATTATATATTATCCCGTTTAACTCATCATATACTTTAATAAATCATTTCATGCTTTTCCCCCAAACAATTTAAAATAATACATTTAAAAATGGGGCCGAAGAACTCACCTTGAGCGTAATCTTTGAAGTTAACCAATGTGAAATGCTTTTCAAATAGTATACCCTAATCATAAACATTATGATTATTATGCGATAACTCACATTATGATTATTATGCGATAACTCATGCTTAAGAATGCACTTCACCCATACTATATATGATTGTTTGAAATGGTACGTTTTGTTTTAGTCAAAAATAATTCTTTTTTTTTTAAAAATTACATGTTTTGTGTCCTTTATTATAAGTCCTGACTATAAACCACCAATTTCCTTGTTCCTGTCTTGTATTAATTTTTACTAACTTGTCACTAATAGTCAAAAGTCTTATTATACCATCATCTTGGGTGTCTAAAACCTTCTTAAACAGAGAGTCAATCATCTCTACTTTAGGTCATTATTCCTGAAAATGATTATCTGATCGGGCTTTCTTTTACCTGAGTTCATGTAGAATTCAAGAAGTAGTTTCCTCATTATATCTTTTTATAAAATAATTCTTTTTTTTAATATTATTTGATTATTAATACATCTATTATCTTTTTCTTACCTAGCTTACTAATTAGTCGATTAAAGTATATACTTATATTTTCTTTTATTTGTCGTGGTTTTGTCCTCGGCACGTTTCATTCTTAGCCTAGTATAATTTCGATGTTTCAACCGTCGTCTTAATCGGTTTTGTTTGTCGTGGTGCCTCCTTGGTCATTTGTTCGATCTTAATCATAAATCTTAGTCTCAAAGTTCTTTAGTAGTCTTTTTGTCTAAGGAAGTTCTTTAATTATGTCCAAATTTTCTTTTATTTCAACCTAATCATCTTTCACTAATATTATTACCAAAATTACCTAAAATCCTTGATCTACCTATTATTCTAAGTTATCATGTTAAGAATAACCCTTCATCCAATGAATCTCCTAATGTTCTTTTCAAGACCATATTTCATCATTTTTCCCATTCACAAGATTAAGCCTTCATACATACATAACATACCCCTATGTTCATACATTTTACCACCTAAATCCTAAACATAACATGTTTTCATCCACATAACCATCCATTTTCAGATTTATCAAACCATCATAATAGCCATTTTACATACAAAATCATCAAAATAACCATTTCATACAATACCTAAAAGGGTGAACTAGGGTTCATCAAGATTCCTTATCTTGATCATCCATGCATGAACATAAATATACATTGTCTATCTAATATACCTTACTAGATGGAATCCTTAACGGAATGCAAGCTCGATTCTTGATTTCCCGATGAAACTTCGGGTCTAACTAAGTTCCAACTAGAGTGTATAAGCAAATGAGGGTGGTTATTGTTGGTGTTAGCCGAAGGTAAAGGAAGGGGGGTTCACGGTGGTGTCGGATAAGGGTGACGGGGTGATGGTGTCGGGTGAGAGTGGTGGCAGTCGTGGCGGTACCGGGTGAAGGTGGTGATGGCGGTATCGGGTGAAGGTGGTGGTGGTGATGTCGAGTGAGGGCGACGGTGATGGTGGCTTCGGAAGAAGGCGACGGTGATGGTGGCTTCGGAAGAAGGCGACGGTGATGGTGGCTTCGGAAGAAGGCGACGGTGATGGTGGATTCGGAAGAAGGCGACGGTGATGGTGATGTCGAGTGTGAGTGGTGGTGCCGGTGGTGTCGGGTGTAGGTGATGGTGGTCGCGGTGGCGTGGTGTCCAGATGGTGGTCGCGGTGGTGTTGGGTGCGGATGGTGGTCGCGGTGGTGTGGGGTCCGGATGGTGGTCGCGGTGGTGTGGTGTCCGGATGGTGGTCGCGGTGGTGTGGTGATGTTGGTGGTGACGGCAGCAGGTGGTGGTGCGGTGTCCGGCGAAGGGGGAGGAGGAAGGGGGCGGCCGATTGGAAGGGTGGTGGTGGTGTTTGTGTGAGAGTGAAGTGGAAGAGAGTGGGAAAATGAAAGGGTGGTGTGTGGAAGATGGTTTTTAAACACACACTCAATGGTGTGTTGTCTTCCATGCACAACAATTAGATCATTCTTGGATATCCAAGAGATGATTCACAATATTATAAAAATTATTATTATTATTATTATTATTATTATTATTATTATTATTATTATTATTATTATTATTATTATTATTATTATTATTATTATTATTATTCAAGAATTTGCTAAATAATTGCTAGGTTTGATAAACGTTAACGCAGGGTTTTGTTTAATTAGACTTTAACGTTAAATAATCATAAATTAGTTATTGCGGGTGGTTTCGAAAGTTGACCTGATTTGACCGGGTGTCACAGTCTCCCCTCGTTTAAGAAATTTCGTCCCGAAATTTACGTTGTTGATCCTGAGTCAAATCTGGTTTTGAACAGGTATGGGTACTTTTGTTGCATTTCATCTTGGCGCTCCCAAGTAAATTCAGGTCCTCTTCTAGAGTTCCATCGGACTTTAACTAGCTTGATTTGCTTCCGCCTGAGTTTCTGAGTTTTCCAATCTAAGACCTCTATTGGCTCTTCGATGAATTGGAGTTTGTCGTTGATACTAACTTCATCTGGAGGGATAACTAGAGATTCATCTGTCATGCATTTCCTTAAATTAGATACGTGAAATACATTGTGCACATTACCAAGTTCCTCTGGTAGTCTGAGTCGGTATGCAACTTTCCCAATCCGTTCCAGGATTTCAAAGGGTCCTACGAATCGTGGACTCAGCTTCCCTCTTTTACCAAATCTCATAATTCCCTTCCATGGAGATACCTTCAAGAACACTCTATCGCCGACCATGAATTCTAATGGCTTCCTCCGATTATCTACATAACTCTTTTGTCGACTATTAGCCATTTCTAGCCTTTTTCGGATCTGAACAATCTTATCCGTTGTTTCTTGAATGATTTCTGGTCCGGTTAATTGTCTTTCTCCAATGTCGGCCCAACATAACGGCGATCGGCACTTTCTTCCATATAGTGCTTCAAATGGAGCGGCCTTGATGCTGGTGTGATAACTATTATTATAGGAGAACTCAGCTAGTGGTAGGTGAGTATCCCAATTTCCACCAAAGTCGATCACACAAGCTCTCAATAAATCTTCCAAAGTTTGAATAGTTCTCTCGCTCTGTCCGTCAGTTTGTGGGTGATAGGCCGTGCTCATATCTAATCGAGTACCCATGGCTTCCTGTAGAGTTTGCCAAAATCTAGAGGTGAATCGACTATCTCTATCTGATATGATTGAAATTGGTACACCATGGCGTGAAACTACTTCTTTGATGTATAAGCTCGCCAATTTGCTCATACTGTAGGTCTCTTTCATTGGTAGGAAATGTGCAGATTTTGTTAGTCGATCAACAATTACCCAAATGGTATCATAACCACTTGCTGTCCTAGGTAATTTTGTTACAAAATCCATGGCAATGCATTCCCATTTCCATTTTGGAATTTCCGGTTGTTGTAGTAATCCTGATGGTTTCTGGTATTCTGCCTTTACTTTAGAGCAGGTCATGCATTGGTTAACATAGGTAGCTACGTCTCCCTTCATGTTAGGCCACCAGAAAAATTCCTTCACATCATGATACATTTTGTCGATTCCTGGGTGAATCGAGTACCTTGTTTTGTGTGCCTCATCAAGAATTACTTTGCGTAACTCTCCATGCTTAGGAACCCACATTCTTCCGGCAAATCGTATCATTTTATCAGAACCTGTTGCTAACTCCTTGACCATCCCTCGGAGACCTTCTCTTTCTAGATTTTCTCCTTTTAATGCTTCGAGTTGAGCACTGGTCAGTAAGGTTCGAGTAAATGGTAAGTTTCAACGCTCGCACTCGTAGTGGCCTTTCCCTTTCTTTCCTACTAAGAGCGTCTGCCACAACATTTGCCTTGCCTGGGTGATATCGGATATCGCAGTCATAATCATTCAACAGCTCCACCCAACGACGCTGCCTCATATTTAAATCCTTTTGATTAAAAATATGTTGCAGGCTCTTATGATCCGTATAGATGACACATTTGGTTCCATACAAATAATGTCTCCATATTTTAAGAGCAAAAACGACAGCTCCTAGTTCTAGGTCATGGGTGGTGTAATTCTTTTCATGTACTTTCAATTGTCTTGATGCATAAGCAATGACCTTATCTTTTTGCATCAATACACACCAAGGCCTAATCGCGAGGCGTCACAATATACTACAAATCCCTCAGTTCCATCTGGTAGAGACAGTATGGGTGCGCTGCACAACTTCTGCTTTAGTAATTGAAAAGCTTTCTCTTGATCTTCGCCCCATACATAATTCTTGTCCTTACGGGTCAATAGGGTCAATGGTTGGGCTATCTTTGAGAAATTTTCTATAAACCTACGGTAGTAACCAGCTAACCCTAAAAATTGTCGCACTTCTGTTGGAGATTTGGGGACTTCCCAGTTCTTAATTGCTTCTATCTTGGTTGGATCCACGTGGATACCCTCCTTGTTGATAATGTGACCGAGGAATCGAACTTCTCGAAGCCAAAATTCACATTTTGAGAATTTTGCGTACAGCTTTTCTTTCTTTAACACGTTTAGGATTAGCCTGAGATGTTGCTCATGTTCTTCTTTGGATTGTGAGTATATCAGAATATCATCAATGAATACTATCACAAACTTGTCTAGGTAGGGTTTACAAATCCTATTCATGAGATCCATGAATATGGCGGGTGCGTTGGTTAATCCAAACGGCATTACTAGAAATTCGTAATGACCGTAACGTGTTCTAAAGGCCGTTTTTGGGACATCCTCTTCTGCTATCAACAGCTGGTGATATCCAGACCGTAAATCTATCTTCGAGTAGTAGCTGGATCCTTGCAATTGATCGAACAAATCATCAATCTTGGTAGTGGGTATCGATTTTTAATAGTGAGTTTGTTTAATTCTCTGTAATCGATACACATTCTGAATGATCCATCTTTCTTTTTGACGAATAGCACTGGTGCTCCCCATGGAGAAAAGCTTGGTCGAATGAACCCTTTTTCTAATAATTCTTGCAGTTGCTTTGACAACTCCTGCATTTCGGAAGGTGCTAGTCTGTATGGTGATCGTGCTACTGGTGCTGCTCCGGGTATCAAATCAATTTGGAACTTGATCTGTCTTTGTGGAGGTAACCCTGGCAAATCTTCGGGAAATACCTCTGGGTATTCTCGTACAATGGGAATATCTTCAAGTTTTCGCTCCTCATTCCTAGTGTCAGTGGCTTTTATTAGGAAGGCAGGATATCCTTCATTAAGGTATCCATATGCTTCCATGACACTTATAATTTTGAATGAAGGTTTTCCTTTTTCTCCTTGTACGATTAAGAGTTCTCCACTAGGAGTTGGCAATCGAATGATTTTCTCGAAACATACTATTTCAGCATGATTTCGAGAGAGCCAATCCATTCCAATAACCACATCAAAACTTCCCAGATTGACAGGTAATAAGTCAATACTAAAGAGATGGTTGTTAAGTTGTATCATGCAGTTCCTAATTACTTCATTGGATTCAATTTTCTTTCCGTTAGCTAACTCGATAATATACTTCTTTCTTAGCTTACATGGTTTAATTCCCAATGATGATTCAAACTCTTTGGATACAAAACTTAAATCAGCACCAGTGTCAAACAAAACAGAGGCATAATGATTATTGATAAGAAACGTACCGTTGACTACTGACGGCTCTTGCTGTGCTTCCTTGGCATTCATTTCAAAGGCTCTCCCTCTGGCCCTAGATCCATTCAGTCTTGGACAATCCTTCTTGAAGTGTCCAACCACACCACATTCATAGCAAGCTTGATCATTTCTGATCATCCTCCCATCAGGTTTTGCCCGACAATTCTGGCTTAATGTCCGAACTTATGACAATGAGCACAAATTTTACAGTCACCAGTATGGGGATATCCACATTTGCTACATTTTCCTTGAGGTTCTTTGGTTGATCTTCCATTGTTCGATGTTGCCACATAAACCCGTTCAGATCTCTGATTAAAATTCTTCCTGTTGTTTACTGGTCCCTTGGGGTTTTCGAACCACTTTCTCTTTCCATCAAATAATCTTCGGTTCACTCTAACCGTCTTCCTTTCAATTTCCATCGCACTCTTTCCTTGATCGTCCTTCTTGATTAGGGTTCCATTTCGTATTGCGTCATCGGTTAAGGTGTGTGCAATAGCGATTGCACTTTGGATGGTGGTAGGTTTGGAAGCCGTAACATTGCTCCTTATTTGGGCTGCCAATCCCCATATGTATCTTTCAATTCGAACATATTCCGGTGTGACCATTCGAGGTACCAACCTTGCAAGGTCATTGAATCTTGAGGTGTATGCCCGAATCTCAGCTCCTTTCATGGTATGATTCCAGAATTCGGTCTCAATCTTCTGGAGCTCATTGCGTGGGCAATATTCTTTAAGCAGCATCTCCTTTAATTGATCCCAAGTAAGTTCATATGCGTTAGTATCGCCCAAAATTTGGCGTTGGGAATTCCACCATGACAATGCTGCATCTTGGAAGGAACATGTTGCATACTTGACCTTTTGATCGTTGGAACAATTGCTTATCGTTATAACCGTCTCCATCCTTTCGATCCACCTGATTATATCTAACGGTCCTTCAGCGCCTGTAAAAGTTCTTGGATTGCATCCTTGAAATGTCTTATATGAACACCCTTGTGGTTGTCCACCTGATGAACTTCCTGGGTTTCCGTTCGTGCCGGATCCATTGTTTGCACCCATACCGGAACCTACGTTTGAACCATTTCCTGCTCCGTTTCCAAGGCCATTATCTGTATTTTCTTGCCTCCTTACTTGACCAGCCACTAGATTTGCATCATGTTGTTCTAAAGCTGATTTGACGTGTCTAGCTATCAATTGGGCTAGCTCCTCTGGGGTGGATGGTAAATTGGCGTTTCCACTTGAGGACGTATTTCGGGTTACAGGTGGCATGATTCAATTCTGTTCCGAAGGTAGGGAAGAAGATGTTTAGTTTACGTACGCTTGTTATTATATTATTATGATGGTATATTCTATATGAATATTTTATATAATTGGTTCCTTGAATAATCATACAATAATTAATTATTCATGCGATTAAACACATATCATCAAGACATAACTTTTTAAATTTTTCATAAGCGTCAAGTTCATTCATGGTTATCAAATACATACGAGTTAGTTATCAAAAGGATCATAAGTAAATCAGTCTACATGCATCATCGAGTTTATAACTCGGTCAAAAAGATAATGTTCAAGTACCCCGGCTAGTCTCAAAGTCATCCTAAAACAAGGTTCCACTACTAACATGCGTGAGGTAGGTAATCATCATCAAACATAAAGTAGCCATAGCCATCGATGTCTCCGCTCTCTCTCCCATCACTATCGCGTACTGCTGAGCTGTCACCAACGCTGTCTCAGCCACATCTGCCCTCTGCTCTGCCTGGGTCAATCGATCCCTAGTCTCTGCGAGGCTAGTCTCCAGGTCTGCTATACGGAAGTGCATCTGGCTCATAGCGCTGTCATCCAACAACCTTTCCTCCTCAATCGTCATCAATCTTCCATCCAAAGCTTGACTCACCTCCTCTTGAATCCTTATCTTCTTTCTGGTAGACAGTAGCTCCTTCTCAAGTCGCACACACTGGGCTACTAGGGTAATCATCACGCGCTCGATGGACTCACCACCCAAAGTGGTCCTGTGTGGCGCAGAAGACGACTCTCCTTCCTCAAAGATGGAAGGAATCCCATCCCTCGAAGCCCAGCCTCTCATGGCATCCATAATCCATCTCCACTGATCGTCTAAAAGTCTGGCCCGTTTGGGCATGAGCGTACTCTCCATGACATCATCATCCATCACTTTTCTCTTCTCTCTGCGTTTCCTTCGTTCATACACCAACTTAATCTTTGGCGGTGCATCATCCACAACCGCTTCTCTCTTCTCCCTGCGCTCCCTTCGCTCATACACCATCCTAATCTTTGGTGGGTGTCGCATGAGGGGAATAGTAGCAGCAGGAGTCACAGCAGTATGAGTCTCACTCTCTGAGGCCAAGCCAACTGGCTCCTCAGCAATGGGCTCGAGTGCGACTGCTGGTGGGGTAGGGCTCTCATCATCGGACTCAGATATCCAACCATTCCCCGAGTTTTCCATACCCGGGTACATGGTAGCTGCGAAGTATGGCTGAGTAGGGTGATACCATGGTGTCGAGGAAAGAGGCTCGGATGAACCATCGGTGCTACTGCTAAGGTCAGGTGCTCTCTCTCGGCTAACACGATCAGACATCTACAAATAGAGAAATGCATGCATGCGTACATATTAATTATTACTAAATTCTAGCATACAAAATTAGCAATCATAATTTTAATAAGACTATTATTATGCTTATGATACGGAATTGTCTTTGGAGTCAAATAATCTTTTTAAAGGTTATAGTCTAGATTTTGAAAATACTCTCTAGTTCACTATAACCGTTGGCTCTGATACCAACTTCTGTCACACCCCGAAAATCGCAGCGGAAAGTCGCGTGACGTGGTGTAACGGAAGTTGGACTTGACCCAACTTTCATGGTCAAATGTATACTAAAATGTCATTTGTTATTAAAACCATTAGTCATATCATACAAGTACTCGGTTATTCTACAACAATACACTTTTAGTAGTACGAATACTACTTTTTATTACACAAACATGATTTTATTAAAAACATTTAATGTCTTAACGTTTGACCCTTCCAAAGGCACAAATTCCGGATTCCATGTCAAGCTCACCTATAACCCTGAAAAGCACGAAGGGTAATAAAGTCAACATAAAGTTGGTGAGCTTTCGGGGTTTTGAAATCTTCCAACCATACATCTCTTTTTAAAAACCATATGATGAAACAAGGCATAATATAATCCACATAGACTAGCAAGGTACTATGTTATTTAGGTCATAAGACCATAATCAAACCAAGAAACACGTCGTTGCCCCACAACTATCCAGACATATAAACTCCCTCGCCACAACCTGACCAGTGCGACTGGTCGCGAGAGCGGGCCATTCTAACCCGATAGATCTACCAATATATTCTGTGGCCTCATCCCCGAGGTTAATGATTATAGAGGGATTTAGATTTCAGTAGTATATAGATCCATACTACTAATTCAAACTTATACCCTCATATTATATATTATCCCGTTTAACTCATCATATACTTTAATAAATCATTTCATGCTTTTCCCCCAAACAATTTAAAATAATACATTTAAAAATGGGGCCGAAGAACTCACCTTGAGCGTAATCTTTGAAGTTAACCAATGTGAAATGCTTTTCAAATAGTATACCCTAATCATAAACATTATGATTATTATGCGATAACTCACATTATGATTATTATGCGATAACTCATGCTTAAGAATGCACTTCACCCATACTATATATGATTGTTTGAAATGGTACGTTTTGTTTTAGTCAAAAATAATTCTTTTTTTTTTAAAAATTACATGTTTTGTGTCCTTTATTATAAGTCCTGACTATAAACCACCAATTTCCTTGTTCCTGTCTTGTATTAATTTTTACTAACTTGTCACTAATAGTCAAAAGTCTTATTATACCATCATCTTGGGTGTCTAAAACCTTCTTAAACAGAGAGTCAATCATCTCTACTTTAGGTCATTATTCCTGAAAATGATTATCTGATCGGGCTTTCTTTTACCTGAGTTCATGTAGAATTCAAGAAGTAGTTTTCTCATTATATCTTTTTATAAAATAATTCTTTTTTTTAATATTATTTGATTATTAATACATCTATTATCTTTTTCTTACCTAGCTTACTAATTAGTCGATTAAAGTATATACTTATATTTTCTTTTATTTGTCGTGGTTTTGTCCTCGGCACGTTTCATTCTTAGCCTAGTATAATTTCGATGTTTCAACCGTCGTCTTAATCGGTTTTGTTTGTCGTGGTGCCTCCTTGGTCATTTGTTTGATCTTAATCATAAATCTTAGTCTCAAAGTTCTTTAGTAGTCTTTTTGTCTAAGGAAGTCCTTTAATTATGTCCAAATTTTCTTTTATTTCAACCTAATCATCTTTCACTAATATTATTACCAAAATTACCTAAAATCCTTGATCTACCTATTATTCTAAGTTATCATGTTAAGAATAACCCTTCATCCAATGAATCTCCTAATGTTCTTTTCAAGACCATATTTCATCATTTTTCCCATTCACAAGATTAAGCCTTCATACATACATAACATACCCCTATGTACATACATTTTACCACCTAAATCCTTAACATAACATGTTTTCATCCACTTAACCATCCATTTTCAGATTTATCAAACCATCATAATAGCCATTTTACATACAAAATCATCAAAATAACCATTTCATACAATACCTAAATGGGTGAACTAGGGTTCATCAAGATTCCTTATCTTGATCATCCATGCATGAACATAAATATACATTGTCTATCTAATATACCTTACTAGATGGAATCCTTAACGGAATGCAAGCTCGATTCTTGATTTCCCGATGAAACTTCGGGTCTAACTAAGTTCCAACTAGAGTGTATAAGCAAATGAGGGTGGTTATTGTTGGTGTTAGCCGAAGGTAAAGGAAGGGGGGGTTCACGGTGGTGTCGGATAAGGGTGACGGGGTGATGGTGTCGGGTGAGGGTGGTGGTAGTCGTGGCGGTACCGGGTGAAGGTGGTGATGGCGGTATCGGGTGAAGGTGGTGGTGGTGATGTCGAGTGAGGGCGACGGTGATGGTGGCTTCGGAAGAAGGCGACGGTGATGGTGGCTTCGGAAGAAGGCGACGGCGATGGTGGCTTCGGAAGAAGGCGACGGTGATGGTGGATTCGGAAGATGGCGACGGTGATGGTGATGTCGAGTGTGAGTGGTGGTGCCGGTGGTGTCGGGTGTAGGTGATGGTGGTCGCGGTGGCGTGGTGTCCAGATGGTGGTCGCGGTGGTGTTGGGTGCGGATGGTGGTCGCGGTGGTGTGGGGTCCGGATGGTGGTCGCGATGGTGTGGTGTCCGGATGGTGGTCGCGGTGGTGTGGTGATGTTGGTGGTGACGGCAGCAGGTGGTGGTGCGGTGTCCGGCGAAGGGGGAGGAGGAAGGGGGCGGCCGATTGGAAGGGTGGTGGTGGTGTTTGTGTGAGAGTGAAGTGGAAGAGAGTGGGAAAATGAAAGGGTGGTGTGTGGAAGATGGTTTTTAAACACACACTCAATGGTGTGTTGTCTTCCATGCACAACAATTAGATCATTCTTGGATATCCAAGAGATGATTCACAATATTATAAAAATTATTATTATTATTATGATTATTATTATTATTATTATTATTATTATTATTATTATTATTATTATTATTATTATTCAAGAATTTGCTAAATAATTGCTAGGTTTGATAAACGTTAACGCAGGGTTTTGTTTAATTAGACTTTAACGTTAAATAATCATAAATTAGTTATTGCGGGTGGTTTCGAAAGTTGACCTGATTTGACCGGGTGTCACATCTTTGGCTCCTTGTTATAAAGAGTGAAGTGACATTAGGGTGAGGAGAAAGTTAGCAAGAATAGGTATTTATACCTAAACTTAATATGTCAAAGATGATAAACCATATTTTTATTAGTTTCGCATAGCGACAAGATGAACTTTTGAAAATCTTACCACACATTTGGTTGCAAACTTAGTGAAGTGTTTTTTTTCATATTTTCTTAACGTGACTTCAACAATCTTACAAGACGTTTGGTTGCGAGGTACTTGCAAAATATTTATTATTTATTTATATCTTTTTTAAAACGACAACCCACACACATATATAAACTTAAATCTACACCATAACTAATTTTCATCAAATCGTTATAGGGCAGGGCTCAAACTCTTAACCTCAATGGATGTTTCATTAATCTAACTTCAAATAGTTTTACGATTAGATCCATGCCCCACCCACATTTATTTATTCATATAATTAACGTTAACAAATTTACATGTATAGCTATTTTGTATGTCTCAAGTACTCATACTTATGTCTTCTCAGTCGGGGTATTTAGCATTCAACTATTTGTTAGGTTAATATCTAGGGGTGTTTAAATTTTGATATAAAAGTTTTGAAATTTTTAACAAAGATTCGGATAGTAAAATGGATATATGAAACAACAGAAAAATAGAAAATAAATATAGATATAATATTTTGAACATTAAAATAAGTTAAATTTTCTTTCTAAAAAATAAAACCATATAATATAACATTTCGAGTTACAGTTTGAATTTTGTTATATTTGAAGAACAAAAACAGTTAAAATATAGAGTTAAATGCATTTTACATCCGTGAGGTTTCATATAAATTGCTATTTGAATCCAAAAGTTTTAATTTTGCCAATTGCATCCAAAAGTTTCACAAAAATTGACATTTGAATCCACTTAACTACTCTTAATTAACGCCCTTAAGTTTTTCCGTTAAGTTTACTAAATTAGATGTATTTTAGTCAAAACAATTACATAATAAAAAATCAGCTCTACATGATAAGTTTTAAGCGTTAAGTCTCCTTTTTTAATCACTATTGCGATTTTAATTTACCAAGAATGATGACCAACATTTCTTTTTTTAAATCAAGAAAGACATCTTTGGATAATTATATTATATAAAATAAAATATAAGTATAACTTTTATTTCTAATTTTATAATACACACAAAACAAAAATATATATAAATAAACAAACAAGTCATATAATATAAATTATTTGATTTATTACCATAAAAGACAAATTATCATAAAAGTATAAAAACAATTTATAGAATAACATTAACTGCCCATGAATAATAATCATAAAACATCAATCATCGAAATCATAATTAAGCTTTAAACCAAAAAAATCTATGTTTAATTAATAAAACGAGTAAAAGTAACATGATTACTAAACCAAAATACATTAAGTAGACAAAATATTAAAATACAATTATAAGGTCGAATCATAACTACTATTATCAAAAGAGGCTAAACATGTAAAAACCCTCACGTGAGTTGGTTTTTTGTTTTGTAATTTTTTAATTAAAATAACTCTCGTGTTGGAAACTTAACGGAAAAAGTTAACCGTGTTAGTTAGGTGTTGCCAAATGAATTCAATGACAATTTTAGTCAAACCTTTGGATGCAAATGACAACATTTTAAACTTTTGGATTCAAATGACAATTCTATAAAACCTCGTGGACGTAAAACACATTTAACTCTAAAATATATATATAAAGATTTTTTGTATAATTCAAATATCTTAACTTCCTAAAATTACTAACTAAATCCGAATTAGAAAATTTTCAGATATCTAAATCGATCGCAACTTGGAAACATAAACCGATCAACCATGGAGTTGGTGACGAACCTGCATAAATCATCCACCATTAAAACCAAACCACGTAATTGTTGGTGCCGATATTGAAGTTACAATTGACGGAGACTAGATGATGACGAATTTTGATGGAGACTAGACAAAGATGAATTTTGAGATAAGTAAGGATTTCTATAAGTCTGATGCAGCCAAAACATCCAAAGTTTCTCTGTAAGCATGCACTAAAGAACATAAGTAGAAATGCTTTGGAAGTTTTACACCATGCACTAGAAATATTCTAAGTGTAAAATATTCCGAAACCAAGACCAATATCTTTCGAAGCCAAAAGTGAAGTCTTCCGAAGCTTCAAAGACAAAGTCTTCCGAAGCCAAAGAGTGAAGACAGATTTCTTCCGAAGACTTTTAGAGATATGCCTTTATTTGATGTACTTTACCATAAAGCTGGACCACTTTTTCGCTGCTACTCTGTAAAGTCACCAACTTACATGAGTTGGTGAAAGGTCCATGCTTTTGGTAACTGTACATTGAGGTCTTGAGTCCATGCTTTCTACTTTATGTACTTTTATCCTTTTTGTAATATATTAAGATGTGAGCTATGGCATATCATAGTCACAAGTCAAAAGACAGATCTGCCTTTTGACTCTACATTTGATTTTGTAGTTGTCTAGTCAATTGTATCCAGCTGGCCTTCAAAGTATAGTCGGCTGTAGGATGTATTATAAAGTATCTCAAGTAATTGTAACTTTCTATCGATGCTTTGTAACTTGTAATAGAACTTGAGAAGCAATATACAACATTCTTGAAAACCAAATACTTGTGTTGTTCGCAATCTTGTTCTGTCTCATATTTACTTGTGTTCTTAGCATCTTTCCTTAACAAGTTAACCAGTTCCTTATTTGATCTGTTAAGTATTCTAAGCAACTCTCCTTATTATGCTGTGGTGTTGTAAGTGCATACCCTTTACCGGTCATATAATATAAATTATTTGAATTATTACCATAAAAGACAAATTATCATAAAAGTATAAAAATAATTTATAGAATAACATTAACTGCCCATGAATAATAATCATAAAACATCAATCATCGAAATCATAACTAAGCTTTAAACCAAAAAATCTATGTTTAATTAATAAAACGAGTAAAAGTAACATGATTACTAAACCAAAATACATTAAGAAGACAAAATATTAAAATACAATTATAAGGTCGAATCATAACTACTATTATCAAAAAAGGCTAAACATATAAAAACCCTCACGTGAGTTGGTTTTTTATTTTGTAATTTTTTTAATTAAAATAACTCTCATGTTGGAAACTTAACGGAAAAAGTTAACCGTGTTAGTTAGGTGTAGCCAAATGGATTCAAATGACAATTTTAGTCAAACCTTTGGATGCAAATGACAACATTTTAAACTTTTGGATTCAAATGACAATTCTATAAAGCCTCGTGGACGTAAAACACATTTAACTCTAAAATATATATAACAAGATTTTTTGTATAATTTAAATATCTTAACTTCCTAAAATTACTAACTTAATCCGAATTAGAAAATTTCAGATATCTAAATCGATCGCAACTTGGAAACATAAACCGATCAACCATGGAGTTGGTGACGAACCTGCATAAATCATCCACCATTAAAACCAAACCACGTAATTGTTGGTGCCGATATTGAAGTTACAATTGATGGAGACTAGATGATGACGAATTTTGATGGAGACTAGACAAAGATGAATTTTGAGATAAAAAAACCCTCACAATAGAATCTGGGAGGGATGAATAACAGAGAAGAATGGTTTTGATAAAAAGTATGTGTGACAAATAAACTTTTTAATCAACTTTAACTTATTAATTTATAAAAAGTTAATAAGTAACTTTGAGTAATAGTTTAATAAGTTGATTTAAAAAGGTTAATAATTTAAATTTTAAAAAGTTAAAAATAATAAAGTTACTTTTAAAAGTAACTTTAAACAATCTCAAACATCCCAATGGTAAATGGGTAATATAGTAATTTAACTTTTAAAACTTTCCAATTCCTTTACTTATTTACAACCAAACACCATGTCATTTTTTAAAATATTCCATTCAAATTAAAATTCTAATTCCAATTTTATTTCTAACTTTTTACAAAAATATTTTTACGAACCAAACGACCCATAAATTTTCTAATAATTTAGGTTGGAAGTTTGGATTTGTCTTTCAAATACTCTGATTCACATATTTTGCACACCCTAAGAGCATTCACAACCCATTCCCCATCTTTATCCATATAATTACATTATAAATCATTACTTTTTCTCTTTTCTTTTCTACTTTATCATTACTTTTTCTCTCTCTTTCACTCACAACTACTTAAAATATATTAAAAACATTATAGGGTTTTGAACAGTGATTCCTAAAAATACAGATTGAACAGTAAATTTTTCATATCCTTTACTCACAACCACTTATAACCATATCATATAATATAGGGACTACACTCACATTATTTTAGGGAACGGGTTGTGAATGCTCTAATCATATCTATATCCTAAAAGAAATTAAGCAAACTTGATTCATGCGGAACGGTGATTATTTTACAAAATTATGGATTTTGCGTATCCTCGTTTCAAATAATATATTAGTATCAGTTTATAATTAAATCAGTAATTCAAGTGTATACACAGAGTCTATATTATTCAAATAAATGTCTGTTAATTTAACCATTTTATATCATAAGATAAATCAATTAATGTGGATAGGTGGGGACATGCAATATCATAGTAGGCATTTAGTATTATGTAATGTAAACATAAAATAGTCGTGTTATCATATGTTTTATTTTCTTTCTAATTTAAATATATTTATACTAATAATACAATTTCTCTAAATATCGTTTACGCTTAACAAATGGATACGAGTTATTCAAACTATTATGAAGAAAGTTACCACAGTACCACTTCTGAGAATTAATTATAAACCATTATACTCGTTTATTTGTATTGAAAGTGATCGGATTAATTAATATTAATATATTATATAATTCGTTTTATCGTTTACCCAGCTGTTTTAAAATCGAGTATTTATGCATGTGAATATTTATTTAATATAAAATGTATGTGTTTAAGTTCCAACTTAATTAAGGCTTTGACATTATCAGAAGTATTATGATATTTTGACTTTTTATCTTATATTGATAATAATGATATACATGTGATATTTTTCATATTTTGAATACTTTTGTTTGTTAGAAATATGAATGTAATAATAGATTCGATATAATATAACTGTAATAAATTAAGATTTTATTCCTTTGCCATCGCATTCCTCATAACACTCACTTATTCTCACGTCGAATGTCGATCGCAGGGGATCTTCCCTTTGCGGTGAGTCTAATGGTGTTAGCTGTCTTGCAGGTCACAACCTAGTCACCCGTAACATTTCACCTTTGTAGCGTCAGTACGAGCCTAGAAATACCATAACTTATCGTAATTCCTAGCTAACTTGCAGTTAGAGTATGTCAGATCGGTAAGTTATTATGAAGGCCCATTAGATGCACATCGACTAAATTTTGAGCTTGACATGCTTAATTAAATTCGAGTTAAACTCGAAAAAGCTTAAGCATAAGCTTGATTTGTTTCAACTCTTGTGTTTAAATCTCAAGCTGAGTTATGAGTAACTTTATTAGACTTTGGTTGATTTAGTAGAAGACAGTGTGAACCTATGACAACTACCTTGTTATCAACTTAATTCCAGTTACGACTATAAATTAATTAGGCAACAAGAGAAACATACCAGAAAGCCAATAAGCCTGCAAACACTCATCAAGGTAGAGCCTGCAGAAGCTTTTTGTTGATGTGGTGGTCAACCAAAAAACATCCAAACTAGAGGAAGATCATGGCTTCGTTACTCATTAAAACGATCATTCAAACTAATTTACCTATAACTTTATCTTGCAGGAGATTTTCCCGGTTTTTACCATCTTCCTGAGTCACCCATTGCTACAGAAGAAGATGACATCAAGATCAATACAAAGAATGAACCGGGTAATGACTAGAAACCAAATCATATACAGAGCTCGGATTGCTCATAAGTATCGTTTTTCACATAACCTTTGGACGTTTAACACGCGCCCATTCTGTGTTACGGGTCGAGTGCTATTTGTGATGTGCGGTTTGGTTTCTGGATCTGGGTTGTAATTTAATACCATGCGTCTACAAGGAAGATCATGGCTTCGTTACACATTAAAACCGATTAATCAAACTAATTTGCCTATATCTTTATGTTGCAGGCGATTATTCCGGTTTTTTCCCTCCTTCTGGGTCACCCATTGCTACAAAAGAAGATGACACCGCTATCGATATGGAGAATGAACTAGGTAATTACGACTAGCAACTGAACCATATACAGAGCTCGGATTGCCCATAAGTATTGTTTTTCACATAACCTTTGGTGTTATAATACACAACCGTAATTGACAAACTAGAGGAAGATCATGGCTTCGTTACTTATTATAAGCGAACAATCAAACTAATTTGCTTATATCTTTATTTTGCAGGCCATTTAACCTCTTTTTACCATTATTCTAGTTCAAATAGTTCTGCAGAAAGTTATAATACCATGATCTCGATGAAACAAGGTAACGACTAGAAACCGAACCATATACAGAGCTCAGGTTGCTCATAAGTATCATTTTTCACATAACCTTTGGGGTTCATAATACAAAACCCATAGTTGCACAACTTAAAGGAAGATCATGGCTTCGTTACTTATTATAAACGAACAATCAAACTTATTTGCTTATATTTTTATTTTGCAGACCATTTAATCGCTCTTTACCCTTATTCTAGTTCAAATCGTTCTAGAGAGAAGGGAAGGCGAAGATTATGGTTCGTGAAAACGGTAATATATGTCGACCATGATAACCAGAAGAATAGAGAAGCTACAATGTGTTTTGTGTATTAAACTTGTATGTTTACAATGATCCTACGTACTACATTATATAGTCTATACAAGGTGAGATAAAAGGAAACATAATAAATAGTAATGAAGAAAAAAGGCTGTCACTTGCAAGCTGTCATTCTTGATTTGTAATGAAGTCAATGGTCTATTTTGGGAGATAATTGAGACTGACTCAATTATATATTTCAACATTCCCCCTCAAGTTGAGTAGTGGGATTTCCAATACTCAACTTGCCAAGACAATTATTAAAGATTTTTTCATTGACTGCCTTTGTTAAAATGTCTGCAAGTTGGTCTTCTGAACGGATGAAGGGTAGTTGGATTATATCTGTTTCAAGTTTTTCTTTGATGAAGTGCCGATCTACCTCAACATGTTTTGTGCGGTCATGCTGGACTGGATTCTCAGAGATTTGAATAGCTGCTTCATTATCACACATAATCCTGCTGGGTTGATTTGGAGGGTATCCGATTTCTGTCAAAAGTTTTCGTATCCATAGTATCTCAGCGAGCCCACGTGCTATCCCTCGAAATTCCGCCTCAGCGCTGGAAAGGGCCACCACCTTTTGTTTCTTGCTTCTCCAAGTTACCAAATTTCCACCAACAAGTGTAAAGTAACCTGATGTTGATCTTCGATTCCCTTTATCACCTGCCCAGTCTGCATCGGTATACACTTGAGTTTCCAAATGCCCATTTGTTTTGAACAGAACTCCATGGCCAGGAGTCCCTTTTAGGTATCTGATGATTCTCCATACGGCTTCCATATGGGTGATTTGGGGTTGATGCATGAACTGGCTCACTACCCCTACTGCATAAGCGATGTCCGGTCGAGTATGTGATAGGTAGATTAGTTTCCCTACTATTCGTTGATATTTTTCCTTGTCTGCTAATTTTGCATTTTCTTCCATATAGAGTTTTTGGTTCACCATCATAGGAGTGTCTGCTGGTTTACAATCGATCATTCCTGTTTCTGCCAGTAGGTCTAGGACGTATTTCTTTTGACAAATAAATATCCCTTGTCTTGACCTCATGACTTCAATGCCAAGGAAGTATTTGAGGTTTCCCAGATCCTTCATTTCAAACTCTTTGAATAAGTTTGTCTTCAACCTTGTTATCTCTTCCTCATCGTTACCTGTGATTATCATATCATCAACATAAATAATTAAACATGTTATAAGTTCATTTCTTTGTTTAAGGAACAGAGTATGATCAGAGTTACTCTGTTTGAAGCCATATTTTTTCATGGCTAAGGTAAACCTGCCAAACCAAGCACGAGGAGATTGTTTCAATCCGTATAGGGACTTCTTCAAACGGCACACTTCTCTAGCACTAGATCTTTCCATGATTCCAGGAGGAGGATCCATATACACTTCTTCGTGAAGTTCTCCATGCAAGAAAGCATTTTTTACATCAAATTGAAGGAGAGGCCAGCCTTTATTTGCAGCTATGGAGAATAGTACCCTGATTGTGTCGATTTTTGCCACGGGAGAGAACGTTTCAGAATAATCAATTCCGTATGTTTGGGTGTATCCTTTTGCTACAAGCCGGGCTTTGTATCTTTCAATAGTTCCATCCGGTTTGTATTTTATAGAGAACACCCATCGACATCCTACGGATTTTTTTCCAGAAGGGAGGGTACATTTTTCCCATGTGTCACTTTTGTTGAGTGCATCCATTTCAACTTCCATTGCCGCTCTCCATTCCTTAGATTTAAGTGCTTGTTCAACCGTAGTAGGAATTTCTTCGGAACCTAGAGATGTAGCAAAGGCCCGAGCTTCTGGTGATAAATTTCCGGCTGCAATGTTTGCCATTGGATACCGGGAGCTTCTAGCTTCCTTCTCGGGAGAGTACCTTTTTGGAGGTATTCCTCTGTTAGACCTTGGAGGAAGGACATATCCGTTTTGTTCGAACTGTGAAGATCCCTGTTCTGTTACATGCTCATGAGTTTCACAGTTAGGAGTAATAGGGGTTTCAACTTCTTCATAAGTTTCAACATTAGCGGATGAATCATATTCTTGAGTTTGAGAATTACTTACCTCAGGCGTCAGGTTGGGATGATCATTGTTAGTGGTACCATCTTCTGGACTAGTGGACTGTGACTTGGTTTGGGTTCCATGAATGATTTCTTCTGAGGATGGCATCCATTTTACCCAACTCAATGGGTCATTGTGCATCGTTTCCCCCTGACCAGTGTGTTGGGTATTGTAGAAGTATTCGGTTTCAAGAAAATCACAGTTCATTGTGGTGTATATTTGACGTTTGGTCGGGCTATAACAGCGATAACCCTGTTGATTGACGCCATATCCGACAAACACACATTTTTCAGCACATGCATCAAGTTTGGAGCGTTCGGTTTTTGGTATGTGAACAAACACCGAACACCCAAAGACACGTGGTTCAAGGGTCAAGTTAGATGGGGGTGTGTGGAATTGAGCTAGTGTTTGGAGGGGAGTTTTAAAAACAAGTGCTTTTGTTGGAAGTCGGTTAACGAGATAAGTTGCTGTAACAAGTGCTTCGGGCCAGAAGGATTTTGGAACTTGAGATTCAATCATGAGTGCACGAGTTATCTCTAAGAGGAAGCGATTTTTCCTTTCAGATACCCCGTTTTGTTCGGGGGTGTAAGCGCATGAGGTTTGGTGAATTATTCCTTTTTCTTGACAAAATTGTTTCATGGAGGTGTTTACAAATTCTCCCCCATTATCAGATCTCAAAATTCGTATATCACTTTTGAATTGGGTTTTAATCATGGCACAAAAGTGTGTGAATTTTAAAAAAACTTCTGATTTATTTTTTAGAAGATAGATCCATGTCATGCGAGTGCAATCATCAATGAATGCCACGAAATAGCGGTAATTTTGCCCCCCCTCAACCTTTGCTGGCCCCCATACGTCAGAATGGATTAATAGGAAAGGGCTCTCGACTTTCGTGTCATTTGATTTGAAGGTGTGTCTATGACTTTTAGCTAAAAAACATGTTTCACAATTTAAGACTTTATTTATTGGAAATAATTTAGGAA
Source organism: Flaveria ramosissima (assembly GCA_025215565.1). Taxonomy (NCBI): domain Eukaryota; kingdom Viridiplantae; phylum Streptophyta; class Magnoliopsida; order Asterales; family Asteraceae; genus Flaveria; species Flaveria ramosissima. The sequence continues at coordinate 61,312,868 of CM046029.1, read as the reverse complement.
ATAAACGATGCAAATAACCACTGGATGGGTGGCCCATTCTCCGATGCCATAACCAAGCCTCCCTATCCGTAGATCCATGAGCTAGCATTACAGTGCCGTGTCTAATCACTTCATCCACATAGTATAGTCCTTGTCGTTCAGTACCACGCCCAATGATCTTTCCCGTCCTGATATCCTGTAGGATACAAAACGTTGGGTGCATAAGAACAACACAATTTAGCTCCTTTGTGACGTGACTGATAGACAACAACTTATGAGACAAAGATGGAACATAAAGACAATTGGACAATTTCATATTTGGAGAAACTTGAATGGTTCCTCCTCCTTCGACTTGGAGAATTTCTCCATTTGCAGTATGAATTCTAGATTTTTGTGGTTTTGACATGGTGCATATGTCGGATTTTTCAAAGGTCATAGTATCGGTCGCACCACAATCAAATATCCATATATTTTTATTTCTTTCAATTTTTGCAGCCATGTTAACTTCCCCACTATTTTGTGACTCTTTTTTATTTAAATTTGTCATTTGTTCAGAAAATGTAGTTTTCTCAAAAAAATGGGGATTTTTAAAAGCAAAACTTGAACTATTGGGTTTTAAATGAAAAGATTGAGAGAGTGGAGGGTTTGAGATGTAACTCTCAAACCCTATACCTGCGGTGCCCTCCTCTTTGCTCACAGCCGCCTCCTCCTCTTTGCTTACAGCCGCAAAGCAGAAAGTCTCCTTGGTGTTTTCGGCCTCGGAGCATCTGGCCGATCTGAGATGGTGATCACCACTGCTACCGCCGCTGCTGGTAGTCTCTTGATTGCCCACGGCGGCAGCGGCCTTGCCATCTCTCCCCTTCTTATGCCCGTCGGCCCACCATTCCGGGTAACCCACGATCTTGAAGCATTGTTCCTTCGTGTGTTTAGTCATGCCACAGTGCTCACACTTCAGTTTGCTTTTATCGATCCGGGATGATGACAGGTTGGGTCTCTGTTCTGACCGGCGGCTTCTAGATACGAGCCCTAATCCATCGGAGTCACCGGTGGAGTTCAGACCCGAAGCCAACCCTTGCTGTGAATGCCCGAAGATACCTTGATGCGCCGTTTCTTTTCGGACAGCAGCATAGGCGGCTTCGGCCGATGGCAATGGATCCCATCGTAGGATCTCCCGTCGAAGGGAGTCATACTTTCGGTCAAGAGCATTGAGAAATTGGAAGAGCTTATTTTCAGACCTGATTTTGTTGTACGCAGCGATGTCTTTCGAGCAAGTCATCGGGTTTGGATCTCGCCTTTCAATTTCTCCCCATATGCCCTGCATCACGATCCAGAACTCTTCTAACGGTACGCCATTCTGTTTGAACTCATTTGCTTTGACGTGGAGATCGAAGGTCTGAAGCTTGTCTCTGCCACTGCTATATGTGACCGAAAGAGCATCCCATAGCGTTTTTGCTGTTGGGAACTCTGTTAGGTTACTAGCGAGGGCCGGCTCAATATTTTGGATGAGCCATGAAAAGACAATCAAATCATCTTGTTCCCAATGTTCATCAATGGGTTCAGGTGGTGCTTTGGTAAGATGGTCAAGCAGGGCTTTCGATTTCCCCCCTATGGCGACTCGTATCATCCGAGCCCATAGAGGGTAGTTTTGGCTTGTGAGTTTAAGGTTGATTTTCAGGCTATCGGAAGGGCTCGGTTTTGGGTTCTGGGGTTGGGTTTGTACTCCATTCTTGAGGAGATTGGCGATTTGAATAGCAAGATTGTTGGTCTCTTCTTCTGCCATTCTTCTGGTTTGGGTAAATGATGAGCACCAAGGTATTCAGATCATAAACACTGCTCTGATACCATGTTGACCATGATAACCAGAAGAATAGAGAAGCTAAAATGTGTTTTGTGTATTAAACTTGTATGTTTACAATGATCCTACGTACTACATTATATAGTCTATACAAGGTGAGATAAAAGGAAACATAATAAATAGTAATGAAGAAAAAAGGCTGTCACTTACAAGCTGTCATTCTTGATTTGTAATGAAGTCAATGGTCTATTTTGGGAGATAATTGAGACTGACTCAATTATATATTTCAACAATATGTTCTTACGAGACAGTATTTTTTACTACGAAATTCGTTATGTGTGTTTTGTTAACTTATGTCGTTGATTCTGATGATCGTTTCTTTGCAATCAAACAGTATCATGTTTTAGCATGTTTTGGGTTATCGGGAAAGAGAAATTCCATCCGCAACCACAACCAAGGCTAGGTACTACTATCACATGGTTTGTTGATATATGTTTTAACTTTGTACCGTTTGCATACATGCAAATTATTTTACCTACACGTTTATTTTAAACGAACAATCAGACTAATTTTCTTATATCTTTATTATAAAGTACACAAATGTCTATGTGGATAAACATAGAAAGTCTTATAAATTCAAAGAAAAAGAGTAAAATACACATTTAATCTAAGAGCATTCACGGTGGATTACCAATTCATATCTTTATAATTACTAATAATCACTATTGTTTATCTCTTATTTTCAATTAGATAACGTTGGAGAAGTGGTCGAAGAGGAAGTAGTCGAGTTAGAGTTTGAAAAAGTGAAGCCAAAGCTCAAGACACATTCTATGCATTGTCCCAATTGTAAGTTCGAGATCAAGAAAGTTATTCTTCGCCGAAAGTTGCTCTCGTATCGACCCCACAGCGAGGAATCATTTCTGGTAGAGCTAGAACCTTTACACGAACCGCTAAATCTAGTTGGATATTTGTCTTGCTTAAGTTTGTTCACTTGCTCAGGTAAAACTATACTGTTACATTTGGTCTAGCACAAAATATACTATAAACTGTAACTAATATATTCTCTTTAATAATACCTTTGTTTTTCTCAAACAGACAATGGATATTTCAACCCATTTGACATATTCAGAAGACGAAAAACAACCACTGATCCTGCAATTCTATCTAGCGAAGAAGGAAAGGCGAAAGTTGTGGTTCGTGAAAATGGTAACATATTCTTACAAGACATCATATTAGATTTTGACTATGAACTTTGTTCTTTATATATCGTTGATCTTATTTGTTTAGTTAACTCTGAAAATTAGTATTTTGCAAAATTCAAACAGAATCATGTTTCAGCATGTTTTGGGTACTTTTGTTAAAATATTTAACAAAAAATTTAAACTGATTGGTTAAATACATCCCTTGTTGCTAAAGGCATCACCGATTGATTTTAAAATTATTTCTCAAAAGGTATGTGTATGTATTTGAATACCCGTATAGACTTTTAATCTCATGTTTACAACTTCTAAGGGCATGTAAACATCTTTAAATATCGTATATAACTTTTTAAACATGCAATTGAACAGTTGACAAGGGAGAATTACATTAAGTAAAAATATAGGTGAGGTAAGTTTAGCATACCTAAAATTACACAAATGGTCTACAAGAATATATATAGAATATTTTATAAATTAAAGAAATCAAAGTGTAATATTTATAAAAGTTAAATAGTCATTTCATCCATATTGAGTAACATCTAACCGGCTAATTTAAAAGCAAACAATGCCTACGAAGACTGAACATGTAAAAATCACGACTTAGGGCTTAAATTTTGACCCAAACACGTTAACCAGAAATACAATTACTCATTAAGAATATATTGTTTACTATTCACTCGTCTACTTAAGTTGTCTTTGTTACATTTTTCATTTCTAAAAAGTTAAAAGGAAAAAAAAAAGAGTTAGCCAATAGTTATACAAGGATAAAAAAATATTTGGTACTAGTTAAATACGCCAATTTCACGACTATCATTTCTATAAAGCTCAAATTTTATGTTACCATTATTAACGGTAACATAGGAGCAAATACGGGCCTAGGTGCGACCAATTTACGTTGTAGTATTATGCTATAATCTCTTTTTTAACATGAACACACCATTATACATCTTACAGGACTAGAACCCATTCATTTTTTTTAATTTCTAGGTGTGGTATTGTCACGTTTAAGTTCAATCCTTCTATTTTGCAGGTGCTTCTCAAGGAGAAAATGAGGATACAATGATCCACATTGCGAATGAGCCGGGTAACGACTAGAAATAGTTACCTAGAGACAGAACCATGTATAGAGCTCAAATTGTTTATAAGTATTATTTTTAACATAATCTTTGGTATTTATAATACAGAACAAGTAGTTGTTGCTCAATCTAGAGGAAGATCATGGCTTGGTTACGATGGTCTTCTTGCGGAGATCTTGAAGAGTATTGTTTATGGAGGTTTAATGGAGGTGATTGCAAGCTTAAGTGTTGTAGTATCTGCAGCTGCTTCTGATGCAACTACATGTAAGTTTTGAGCCGTTTCTTTTTAATGCTTCGACATCAATTCCTGACACTTTAACACTACAATTTGATATAGTGTTCATCATATCCGTGGCACTCGCAAGTCTTATGGGCGGGGTCTTCGTCATCGGACACAATGTGAGTAAAACTCTAATGTTGTATAATATTACATATGCTTAAGAGCAACACTTTTGATCACAAAAAACCATATCCTCAGCTCTGGAACCTTAGAGATGATTGTTACAAAGATAGTTCCAACAATAAAGCTGTTAATAAGTACAAAAAGCTACTTGGACAAGTAAACTATTTCCCGCTACATGCATTTTTCACCATACTATCCTTCCTCGTATTTGGGATGGTCCCACCGGTTGCATACGGGTACTCATTTCATGAGACAAATGATAAAGACTTTACAGTTATGGCTGTTGCAACCGCGTCTCTTATATGTGTCGCGTTATTGGCAATATTCAAGGCTTATACCAATAAGTGCACAGTTTTTGAGTACTTTAAAACCATGGTGTACTACGTCACTATAGCAGTATCTATGTCGGGTGTGTCTTATGTTGCTGGGAATCTGGTTACAAGGTTGATGGAGGAGTATGGGTTGTTTGGCCCAAGTTCAGGCGGTGGGATGTCCTTCTTCCCGGATGCCACTACGTCTCTAGCATCTTTTTGATGATCGAGAGTAAAGAACAATATTGTTTGAGTTTATTTCGTCATTCACGATTTTTTTGTATACATTTTAATGATTGATTTGATTGTATTCGCATGACAAGAATGTATCATTTATAAAAGTAACGCAAAAACCGAATAATAATTGATGATTAGAGTCTACATTTGGTCATTTTCTTTGTCAAATGAGGTTTGTTTGTGTTGTGAAATTGACCTTAATCCTTTACTTATATGGATAGAAATTAGAGTTCTTAGAATAAGGTTAGGACTTTGATAGCCTGATAGGCTAAAATGTACAGATTAAATGAAAGTATGATTTGAATGAACGACTCGAACAATCAAAGAATGTAAAGATTTCTGATATCTAATAAGAGTAACCGTGAGTAAATATTCTATGTAATTGTAGATTGTATCAAAGGATGGAAGATCTTTACTAAATGTATGGATTGTGTTCTTGTCCTTTGTTGGTTCAAAAGTCGGGTGACCCATGTTGCTCACTAATTCTAGAGTTCTAGGTAGTGAGAGAAGGGGTTAACGTAATAGATATCAAATCTTGCTTTGTTATACAAGAATTCTGATATTTGAAATACAGAATTTAATTCATGGGATATCTAATATCAAGTATGATAAACAAAACTCAAAGAATAAAGATAACACTAATACATAAAAAACAATTTTGGGTTTCGGCGTGGGGGCACGACTAAAAGAAACAATAGAAGTTGTGGCGCGATGGTTATGCAAACTAAAATATAGATAGAAAACACAACTATGCCTCAAAGGTTACGGTATAATAATTAAAAAATGCAGTTTTTGGGGAAATACGTTACGATATAAGAACTTTCAAAATGTAATTGAATAGAAAAAAATATAAGAAAAGAAAAAGGAAAAATTAAGAAAAAACCAAAAAAAATGTATGCTAGGGGATCTAACATTCCAACCAGCATCAATGGTGGTGACTTGAAAACCGACAGCGGGAGAGAGGGTGCCGAAGGATGGTGGTGGTTGTGGTGGTTTGTGGTTGTGATGGTAGTGGCCCCATGCGGCCGAGAGGTTGCAAAGAAGGTGGATAAGTCATCATTAACTCTAGTGTTTAGAGTGATGAGGTGTGGATTATAGGTATGATTAGTGGCTCATTAGTAGGGAGAGGTGGCAAGCTTCTAGAGTAATTAGTGTCATGGGTGCTAGGTGGCGGGTTTGGGAAGTGATTAGTGTCAAGGTTGTGGCTAGGTGGCGATCAATGGGATTAATGACTTAGTCATTAAGCTAGGATTAATTAGTAGTTTAGGTGTTTAATCGGGTTAATTAGTCTCCTAATGAACCGATATTAGGGTTAAGGTTGTGTTTTAGTTAGTGTTTTAGTGTTTGAGAATTGTTTGGTTTTGGTTTTTTATATAAAATTTCTAGATGTTAACTTGTTTGGTAAAGCTCGATTAAGTTTTGATCTTAATTCACTACATATAAATGAAAAACATTTATCATCCAAGTAACTAATCACATAATCTTATAATTCAGTAACTTGACACATATGATTCAATAATCACAAAGTTCACAAGAGTTGGGTACATGCACACGTAAACGTTTATGCATGCATGTATGCATGTTCACGTATCATAAGTGCATGTTCAATTAAGCATGCAAAAATTCATATAATCGAATAAAATCACCTTAATAATCTCTAATAAGATATAAGTTTATACTATCAATTTATAAGTATATAAGTATATAATCTATAATCAATTTACGTATCAATTTATAAGTATATAATCACCTTAATAATCTCTAATAAGATATAAGTACATAAGTATATACTATCAATTTATAGTAGTTCTTAAAATGTTAGGTTTACCTAACCTTATGTTAGGGTTGTCACATACACGTTATCACGTTATCAGTAAAATTCACAAATAGTACTTAAAATTCATAAATCACATAACCATGAACTAATAATCAACATTATTAATTAGCTTATTATTTGTTTATCATAGATCATTGTTATTGAGTCACCAATGTTCAACGACAACTAGTGTGCTCACGACACGTGTACGCAAGACCTAACGGAATTAAAGGAGTTTGGTAATGGAAAATTACTGGATGTTACATATGTTGGTAAAATAATATCATTTGTGTACTTTTAATTGTAAAACATAATAATAGATAACAAGTTTATATAGCTATAGGAACAATCACAAAAATAACAAATTATATTATCTTCAACACCATGAGTTTTAAACAAAAGTATATTATTGTGTATTTCTAATTATAAAACACAATGTAAATAAAAATTTTATATAATCTATAAGAAACATGATAAAAATAACATAAAATGATCTAAAACGTAAAACACAATGATGAATACATACAACAAATGATGTAAAATATATGGTACAATAAACTGATATTTGACACAATACACATATAAGAAATAATAAGCTGATATATTTAATATAATTACCAAAATATCCTCCTATTTAAAACAATAGAAGGACACATGTCAAAACCATAATCCTTCTTACACTTTTTAGATTAATTATACTTTTTAGTATAACCCTAAAAAGCTCTTAAATCTAAAAAGCGTAAGAATTATCTGAACCATCAATCATATCAATCAGTGGTTGAGATTAAATTTTAAAGAAAAATTTGTTAGAGAGCTATTTTAGTAATAGACACTTTTGTTGATTATTTGCAAGTTCACCCATTTTTTGTAAATGTTCGTAACTTTTATGTATACATTATGTTTTTATTAAAATTGCACCATACAAAACAAGCATTTTTTTATCTTTAAAAAGAGTACAATATTGTTATATAAAAAAATACAAATGTTTTTAAGCTCATATCTTATCATTATCTTTAGTGTAGTTCATTGTATTTTTTATTAGTTCTTTTGTTTTCCGAATGCAATTGTGTTTTTTAAATGATTAATTTAAAAAATCTAATGGTATAATAACATTGTTGTTTATATCTAATATGTAAAACATAATAATAAATTAATAAAATTAATCTATTAAATTGAAAACAATGACAAAATAGCACAAACGTCTCATTGTGTTTTTTGATCGTCATTGCGTTATCTTGAATACTATGAGTTTTAAAAATACATTGGTGAAATAGCATCATTATGTACTTATAATTTTAAATCATAATGATAAATTACAAGTTTATATATTTGTAAAATAATAGTGACAAAAATAACACATTGTGTCATCTTCAACACTATTAATTTAAAAAATACATTAGTTAGAGTATATCATTGTGTACTTTAATTGTACAACACAACAATGGATAACAAGTTTATATAATCCGTAAAAACAATGAAAAGATAACATAAAATGATCTAAAACATAAAAACGAATACATATAACAAATGGTTTAATTATACAATACAATGAATTGGTATGTGATAGAAGACATGATAAACTAAAATATTTAACACAATAATCAAAATATTGTTGTTTTTAAAATGACAGACAGAATAACATATGTAAAACCCATTATACTCGTTTGTTTGTATTGAAAGAGATTGAATGAATTACTCTATAACTAGTAGAGAAGGCAAATGATCATTGATAAGAATCATTGAAGGATATGTATATAATATCATTTCTTGATCTAGAGTCCTTCTGATTTTGATAGTCTGGGGTTAAGAGGTAACAATTTTAGCAAATTTTCTTCAATTAGGAATTTTTGTCTTCTTAACTAAAAGTTTTATGTGTTGGTACAGGTTAATCAGTTTCCTTCAACTACACTAATGCAGATTCTTTTGGTAAGGGGCTTTGATCGATCTTTGATTTCTACCTGATGCTCTTTTTCTTAGCTACTTTGTTTAGTTTCTGCTAAAAAGTTTTTTGCTTGCTTTTAGCTTATCTTAGAGTCGTTTAGTTGATTATTCACATGTATTTGTTGAAATCTTATGGTGGTAGTTGTTGGGTTAATCTTGATCGGGTCAAGTCGGGTCATGGGTTATTAGAAAGTTTATTGTGTCACATGTTTTTAATTATTAGTGGGTCATAGTTAGTTAGCAAGATTAGTGGGTCTAGATAATGGAGTAATGGGTTAGTGGGTAAGTTAATTTTCTTTTCTCTATTTAATGTACATTTGAGAATTAATGAAGAGTATGAGTTTATATGTAGCTTATCTTAGAGTCGTTTAGTTGATTATTCACATGTATTTGTTGAAATCTTATGGTGGTAGTGGTGACATATGATATGTCATAAATGGCAAATTGCATGTGTTTTGTGCAGAATAACGTTTAATTTTTGTTTTACAGGAGCTAGGGTTTTTTTGTATTCGAGATTTAAGAAACGTTTTGGTTTTCTCTTTGACAGGGACCTGGGGACCTATGTATCTTTTGAAAAAAAAAGTAAACTTAAACCCTAATAAGATAATGCAAAAGATGGAATGAAGAACATGTATAACTGTTGTAACACTCTGAATTTTGGTCATCTTCAAGTAGAGAATAAAGGTTTTAGTTTAATTTGTATGACTAATAGCAACCGAATTAATCCAACAAATGTTTAAGAACCAAATATTAAAGTGCAACCCTGATAAAGTTTACAATATAGGAGACTTTGAGAACTGAAGCTCATCAGGCTTATCTTTGGTTAGTGACTATTATGAACACCCGTGCACTCTGCATTTTGACATATTACCTAAATTTTCTATTTACTCATGTAATCTAAGTGTATATTTATATAGTTGAAGTTTACATTTGCTTATTTGAAACTATCGTTATATATGTGTTGGGAAAGATATATACTTCAAAGTAAGCAGTTGGTATCTTGACTTATTAACTAATTGTAGTTTATTTGCTTTTTATAACATTGATTAACATTTCTATCAATTACAAAAAGCTGAAAGCTAAAGCGTAAGGTTGAAATAAGCACATGTAAGAAAGCTTGAGCTTTTCTTTTATCACATATCAGTTGAACAAAAACCTAACTGCATGTGGGTTGTACTTTTCAATTACATCTTGCTTTCTTACAAAATGAGTTTGCACGTCAATTTGGTTCTCAAATAAGAAAGCTTATAGGCTTACAAAGTGGTCAAGCTTGACCTGTTACCCTCTATACCTTGCCAGTCATAGAGGATTTATTCCTAAATTATAATTATGTATGTTAAAATTGCAAGGTATTAATTTTTGGTTTATACGCGTTTTCATTTAAGGAACTATGAATAATTTTATCGGACAGCGTTTTCTTAATAGCTAATGACTTTTAATGCATTTTTGCAGCATAAACATTAGTATGTTGGTATGAATCTCATGTGATATTGCAGAGTTATGATGACTACTTCTGATTTCATGCCGATTATTGGTCCTAATACTTGATTTGCAGTTATCTAATAGCTTTGTGGGACTGTATAGTCTTTAACTTCTCTGATTGTGATGTTTTAATAAATATTTTAGATGCTCCTGTAAGGACGGGAGTAACACACACAAACGGTTCTCATTTTTTGAAGATTTTTTGGTGTTCAATATATTTTACTTCACTTTTGCATGTGAGATGATAGTTGTAAGATTTGATGTTAGTATTGCTGCAAGTGTAGCTGATGAAACAAGTTTACACCAAACTTAATGATTGGATCAATCCTGTTAGTACCGAGTCACGTGACACAGGTGTACTGATCTTACGGATTGTTTATCACAGGTTTGCAATTGATTGGAGATTTAACAAGGGGATTATGTAACCAGTAGATTTGGCATCAAAGTTATATAGAATTTTTAGTTGGACTTATGCAACAGTTTGGACTGATCAATAACCTACTGCAAGTATCATGAATTAACATATAAACTACCTTTAAAGATTGTTACGATTTGAAGAACAAGTTATAACCTACACAGACTCAAAAAATAAGTAGGAACAAAAAAGTTTTAAGCTTTAAAACTCATTTGAAACCCACGTTTAATTAATCCAATAGCAACAAGTGCAGCGATTTAATTAAGGAGTTGATTGAAACAAGGTAGTGTAGAGCTTAAGCTACGGGTGTGAACAAAGAAACAACTACCAACTAACTTACAATCAGATAAATCTTTTTTATAAATTTCTAATAGGTTGAATTTATATCGATTGGATAGTTTTGTTTGGATCTATAAATACAGCGCATGTATATTTGCTGTTAGTGGAAAAATTATTGAAGTTGTTTTATGGAAAGAAACCAGCAAATAGGTGAAAGGAAGAAGCTCCTACACAAGGATCCGATCTTTGCATACTAGTTGTGGCAAGTGTTTACAAGTATCAAAAGAGAGTTGCACTTCTTTTGGATGAAGTCCTAACATCGTTGTTGGGTATCTCAGTATATGGTTGTGACACAACACGACACCGACAATCAACAAACTAGCGCACCTGTTAAAGAGTGAGTTAAGGAGTTCCCGCGCAACGGAAAACACTCCTAGTTAAGATTGAAAATAAGGCTAGCATTGTGAAGAACATTGAATTTTAGTGGCTTAAAGGTATGTTTTAACATGCAAGGACAATTTAAAGTAATTATTGAGGATATATTAGAAATTGTTATTTTAGTTGTATTGACTTCTCAAATAAAAAAAAACCTGGAGACTTAAAAAATAAAAAATACAAACATAAAATTTCTCTTAAACTTTTGAAGAATAAAGCCCAACTCATTAAACAAGAGCCATGAATAGTTAAACATCAAACAAAAAGAGCAAGTACAAAAATTACACAAGCTTGCTATCAAACACCCAATAAGAATTCAAATGTCAAAAAATATTATTAGTGCCAGATGTTTTAGTATACCAGATCACTAATATAATTATAATAATTGTCAAACTAATCGGGAGATATAGAGTGTACACTAGTTTGCGTTTACTATGATTTTGATACCAGAACATTTATGGGTTCTTAAGGTTCTTATGGATGAAGCCTTTAAGTAAAAGAGTGCAGGATCGGGTTTGTCACTTAAACACTTGTGTTTCTCTCAAACTCACTTATAATAACACTTAAATCAGATGAAACAATGCCTTTAACAAAAGTTGATAATAATATAATAAGTAATCAAAGGAACAAGCAGAGATATATTTTCAAGGTACTTGTATATATTACTTCTCAACTCAAGATTACAAGACACTTACAAGCATGAAACAAGAGTTACAATGAGAAACTATATATACTAGATCCTACAGCCGGTTATACTTGATACCAGATGAAAACCTAGGACTAAAGCATATACTACAATGCTAAAGTTAAGGTATCTTAGATAAAGTATTATCTAAGATATGGTAGTCATGACATGTCCATGACTTACCTTTTGTCACCAACTAAAGATAGCAACTATACTTAACATAAAAAGGTAAGCAGTGGATTAAAGTATGGTCAACTACATGGCTTTTGAGAAAACGCCATGCAGTATCTCAGAGATTTGCAGCGGAGTGTCAGAGAGGCCATACTTATGTCCACTGGATAATAGAAGTGTCTTCCGAAGGTTAACTGGCTTCGGAAGAACTTGTTCTTCCGAAGCCACTTATACTTCGGAAGATGCTTCTATGCTTCTGAGGCTTTGAGGACTTCTTGTACTTCGGAAGTTGACTTCAGATCTTTATCTCTAAGTCTTGATCTTCGGAAGTAGGTTCTTTGTCTTCGGAAGTTGGAGTTTTCCTTCGGAAGTGTGTTTTACACTTAGTCTTCGGAAGAACTCTTTATTCCTTCGGAAGTTCCATACTTAGCTTCGGAAGTCCTTTTTATGTTGTACTCAAAATCTTCTAAGTGACTTGGTTTTGGTTGCAACAGCCTTTCTAGATCCAACAAACTCCCCCTAGACTGATGCTACCAAAACTTCTTACTTCTATTTCTGCTTCTTAAAACTTTCAGCACCAGGGACAAAAGGTATTTATCTGTCTCTTTGTTCTTCCCTGAAGTGGTGCTGAGAAGCTTGTACAAGTCATTCGTGGATAGGAGATCCAGTCTATCGCTTTGAATGACATGTACCCTCTGTTGTGTCCCCCTGAAGAGAGTTAGTTGACGGGAGTTATAGTCATACTCCCATCTAACTATGGTCTCAAGTTCAGGACCTTCAACCATTTATAAAAAGGCTTTGCCTTTGGTTGCAGATCCTTTCCTTTCCTCCTCCTCTCTTAGTTTCAACTCCTCTTCAACCATTGCTTTTAGCAGTAAGCTCAGCCATATGAAGGCTGCCTAGATGATAACTGATGTGGGCAGCTACATCGGAGTTTGAAGGGTTGAAGAATGGTTTCTCTGCTATCTCTCTGCTAACTCGCAATGTCAAACCTGTTTAAGTGTAGCAGAGATGAGGCACTCAGCCTGTTGAGCTCTCCATTCTCTCTCTCAACAAAAAAGTTGTAAGAAGAGTCTTCGAACCTCCACTGGATGATCTTCTTTCTGGGTGCAAGAGGTTGTCTTGGTACCCTGTCTCCTTTCTTTGTATCCAGTAGAGTCACCAGCTTTCTCCTCAGCTTCTTTTTTCCTCATTCAATGTATCTGAATTGAGGCCAAGGAGTTTTGCAGCTTGGTCCAAAGTTCCTCGGGCAGATTAAGAAATTGATCTCTTATGAGGGAACTTGAGGATCCATCAACATAAGTCAAGTTGACTGAATCCTCCTCACAGGAGATGTCGCTCAGAGTAGTGCAATTGATGAGCGTAGTCTTGACTGCCTTGAATTCCTCCATGGAGAGATGTTTAGAAGGCTGAGGGGATGGTTTGATTGGTTGTTGGGTAGGTTGAGGTGTTTGGGTTCTGGCTAAGGTTTTGGGTTGGAGGATGGGTAATTTAGGTGGTTGAGGTGAAGAGGTTGGTAGGTGTGTGATGGTGTAGGTTCAGGGGTGAATGGTTCAGAAGTTTGTTCGGTTTTGATTGGGAAGGGAAAGGTATAGGTTTAGGTTGAGGTTGGGTTTGGATTTTGGGTTGAGAGGTTGCTTTGAAGGTCATCCCCTGTCCCCTTCTATACATCTCCTTTCTTTTCCCCGCGCGAATGTCAGCCTTGATGTCACTGACATGTCGCTGGAGAGTCTTTTCAGACATGGGACCCACCTGCCTGCCAGAGAATCCATGAGCTTTGAGATAACTCTTCATCCAGGCTTTCTCACCTATCTTCTTGGCAACAGTCAGTCCAGCTTCTTCTTCTTTCTTCTTCTTTTCCACAAGCTTCTCCCTTGCAGCTCTCTTTCTTTCCTTCTCCATTTGATCTTGCTCTTTGTTGAAGAGCCATAAGATCGTATCACTGTTATGTGGAGACAACTCCTCTTGAGAGAATCCTCTTGAGAGTAGAAAGGTGATCCTTTTCTCTCCTGAGCTGCAGATCAGCTTCTCTTTCCTTTCTCTCCCTTTCCTCTTCTAAGGCCAACCTTGCAGCCTCTTCTTTTTGTTGTTTTAGCAGCAAGGTTGCCTTTTCCAGCTCTATCAACTCCTCTAATGGTAGCAGGAGTACATCTTCAGTTGCAGCCCCTAGACTGACAAGTCTGTCTATAACCTCTATCCTTCTTCGGTTGTTGTCTGCCTCCTGGTTGGTTGCAGCTGCTTTGGTACTTGCAGCTAACAGTTTTCCAGTTGGTAGCCTACCTTTCCTTTTGAGCTTCTCCAACCTTTCTTCCTCCTGAAGCTCTTTCGAAGTCATCTTCCTCTTACCTTTGATGTCTTCGGAAGTGCTAGACTTTGGGGGTTCTTAGATAGAAGATCCAGGTTGGGTAGTAGAGGTGGGAGCTGGAGTCAATGCAGATGTCAGAGCCAATGGTTGGCTGAGAAAATCCTCCCTATTAACCTCAGATGCAAGTTCCAGAATTGCATCTGTGACTATTAGATCATCGGATAGAGAAAATAGTCCTTCCACAGCAGCAATCTCAGCTTCAGAAGTTTGAGCTTGTTCTTCCGAGGCTTTGAATTGTGCTTCGGAAGTCTGTGAAAATACACTTTCTGTCCCAACTGTTTCGGTTGCTGGGCCATCAGTCCTTGTTTCCCCTTCGAAGTTAATCTCAGGTTCCACTTGGACCTTAGGTTGACCAACTTCCTCGACAGTGGTAGAAGGTGCATTCAACCTCTGAAGCTCTTGAGCTCCGAAGTAAATCACAGACATATCAGGGCTGGGCTATTCTATGAGGGATTCCAAAAGAAACTTGTTGAAGAACCTATTGAGATCCTGGAGCATCCTTTGATCCACTTGGAAGACAACTGGAGGAGGCTCAGGGAAGATAGCAGCTTGTTGCATTGGATACCTTGAGCTCAAAGAAGTAAGAGCTTGACTTTGGGTTTCCTGTCTTTGGCTTTGTCTCTCAACACTCTCCCTCTTTTTGGTAGCATCATCCTGAGAGCTTGATGAGCTAGAGGAAGAGGTCAAGGAGACTTGAACTGGTACATGCCTAACAGATCTCTCAATCTGTTTCTCAGCTAGTTTGGCCTTGAGAGTTTCAATCTCAAGTTGCTGAGTGGCAGACCTATCCTCTTAAGTCTTAACCTTTGATTCAAGGTTTGAGACTTTAGAAGTAGGTCTTGAATGGTGAGTTGCATACTTCCCTCATCTTCTTTTGAAGAATCACGGGGAGATGAGGTAACATACCTGGTATGTTCATCCTCACCACCAGATGTGGTTTCTTGGCACCTGATTTCCCTTGCACAATGATGTCTCTTTCAGAGTCATCAAAGGGCATGGTTGCCGTAGATTCAGTCTCAGTTTCGTTACCACTGTCCTGAGGATCCATTGAGGCTCCTTTAGTAGTGGCAGCTGAATCTACATGAGTCCCCTCCATATCAGTGGGACTCACCTCAGTAAGGCTTTGCTGGTGGGGGCTAGAGATAAGGGGTCTCTCTAGGCTCTGTTGATCCTTGAGAGGGTGTTGTGGATCAACTTCATTGCCTTTAAGAGACATAATCTCTTCACCAGCTCCGGTCAAAAGGTCAGTAAAAGATAAGGAGTTAAAACCTAATGACCCGGGACTTTGATCAATGTCAAAAGGCATTGAGCTGTCCCTTTGTGGCTGCTCAGGGGAGTATAGAGACTCTCCCTGAGGGCTATCAGTTTGGGTTTCGGGCTCATGGGTCTGAGACTGAGGAGACTCAAGACCCATATTGAGGTCAATTGTGAAGGATGGGTGGACCTCTGGCTGAGTGGGAGCCCTTTGTTCCACTCTAGCCTTTTTGGATTAAAGAGGAGGGGCTTGTTCAATCAGAGTAGATTGAACAAGGGTTCGTTTGGGACGTCTCTGGTATGTAACAGTAATGGGTGGAGAAGGTAGATTTGGGATGGTGAGGGTAGTTGCTGGTGTGGGTTCATCACCTGTGGGGTGAACAGGGATGTCACCAGAGCCATTGGCTCAATCATACCTGGAAGTAGTGCGGTATCTCTTCCAGTGTAGTTGGTAGACACTCTCTTCAAGATCTTGAAGATGGTCGGCCTCATTTGGGGAGCAGTTAGAGCAGCTGCACAGACAAGCTTACCCTGATCCAGCTCACAGTTGTTGATGTGTGCTGGAGAAACCTTGGGATACATGAAGAATGTGTCCCTTTGAAGATTTCCCATAAGGTTAGTCAGCACAAACCTTGAATAGTTGAAGCGGAGGCTTTGTACCAACCCATGAACTAAGCACCCCAGTTCATACGGGATTTGATCCCAAACCCCAATTTTATTAGATAGACAGTGAAGAACCACATGCAGCAGGAACTTCCACTTGTAGGAGAAGTTGAATTTGTAGACCGTTGACCTGCTAACATCTCCACCGTATCCCATTTGGAGATAAGAACTGTCTAAATTTGTTTTGGGGAATTCCGTTGGCGCCCTCATCATGGAGCTCGAGATGCTCCCTGATGATCTGTTCAGAGATGACCAACTCTTGGCCACAAATGCTTGACCTAATAACACGAACCCCGTTAAGGGTTTCAATCCGACCATTTGCCCAAAATTCGGACATTTGGTTTGAGTAGATTGTAGGGTTTACAGTCAAAGCAGTGTATGAGGATTGGGTCAGAAAAAATGATATCTGAGAAGTCAGCATCCCTTGAAGAATCAAGGAGTGCGACCTGGTTATGCTGAGGGTTTAGGGCCATTGAAGATATGACAGAAGAATAGTTCGGAATAAGGTAAATTGGAGAAGAAGAAAGCTTTTAGGGCAGTAATTTGGGTAAAAAGAATGTAAGTGATTAACCGAAGTATTTAAATGGGTGAAATGGCGGTTTAAAGGGTGGTTTGGATAAGATGATGTGAGGGTTCAGTGGATGATGTGACATGGGCGGTAAGGTTAGACCATTTAAATAATCCGACATCATTAACAAAATCTTTACTTTTTTCAGTGTGGGGCCCAAAAGATTTCTGTTACATAGTAAAATCTTTCTTCCGAGTATAAGGCATTTCCGAGGTAATGTTCTTCCGAAGGCAAATCTACTTCCGAAGGTAATTTGATTACTTCCGAGAGTATATGTTGCTTTCAGGTGGAGAGTGTTAAATGCTTCGGAAGTAGATCTGAGATGAACTCAATCGCTTCTTCCGAGACTTAACACTCTTCCGAGAAGAAAATTATCCTGGGAGAAATATGCTTCGGAAGATATGCAAGATATCTTCCGAGGGTTAATTTCTCTTCGGAAGAATTCATACTTGGATAAAATTTAAGAAAAGATCTTTTGTAACAGGGCTTAGATTGTTTTGACATAAGACTTAAGGCTTTCAAATGAGATTAACTAATCAATATTTATCATCCCAATAGCTGTAATGAGATATTTAAATCTCTGTTCATCAAATGCTTTGGTGAACAAATCAGCATATTGTTCATTTGAATCAACTTTGATTAGTTTTGATAAGATTTTTTCTCATGAATATCTCTAATGAAATGATACCTGATATCAATGTGCTTTGTCTTGGAGTGTTTCACACTGGATTTTCAGTAATGGATATAGCACTGTTGTTGTCAATGTGGATAGGAGTGCTCATGAAGTTGAATCCATAGTCTATCATCTGGTTTTGAATCCACAGCAGCTGAGCACAACAACTAGCAGCAGCAATGTATTCAGCTTCAGCATTGATAGAGACACAGGATTGCTTTTTGCATTGCCATGAGATGATCCTTCCACCAAGAAATTGACATCCACCTGATGTTGATTTCTTGTTGATGTTGCAGCCACCATAATCGCTGTCAGAGTAACCATAGAGATTAAAAACTATTTCTTGGATACCAGAGACCTAGTTTAGGTGCTCCTTTGAGGTATCTAGGATTCTCTTGGCAGCAATTAGGTGAGACACCCTTTGGAGCAGCCTGATATTGCACAAATGCAAGTTGCAAACATGATATCAGGTCTACTTGCTGTGAGATACATCAGAGAACCAATGATTGTTCTCTATACTGATGTTGATCAGTATCCTCCCCCTCAGAGTCAGGGCAGAGATCGTGGTTTCTGGTATAGGTGTCTTTGCTGCTTTACAATCCTTCATATCAAATCGCTCTAAGATATCATTGACATACTTAGATTGATTGATGAAGAACCCTTCCTTCAATTGCTTTACCTAATTCCAAGGAAAAAGTCCATTTTTCCCATGGAACTCATCTCGAACTTCTTCTTCATAATGCTCTCAAAGTCTTTGCACATTTGGTCATTTGAGGAACCAAATATGATATCATCAACATAGACTTGAACAGCAAATGTCTTTCCCAGACTTTTCTATGAAAAGAGTCTTATCAATGGTACCTCTAGTGTAACCATTCTTCAGGAGAAATTGAGACAATGTCTCATACCACACCTAGGTGCTTGGTGCAAGCCCATATAGAGCTTTATCCAACTTGCACACATAGTTTGGATGCTGTGGGTCTTCAAATCCTGGAGGCTGGCATACATAGACTTCCCTATCTATATCCCCATATAGAAAGGCACACTTGACATCAAGCTGGTAGAACAGTGAAATTCTTGGATGCAGCATAAGCAAGGAAGATCCTAACTGCCTCAAGTCTTGCAACAGGTGCAACATCAGTATAATCGATTCCCTCCTCTTGAGTGTATCCTTGAACCACCAGTCTTGCCTTGTTCTTGATAATCAAGCCTCTATCATCTCTTTGTTCCTGAATACCCATTTGGTGCCTATAGGTACTTGACCAGATGGTAGCGGACATAGGTTCCAAACCTTTTGTCTTTTGAATTGAAGCAGCTCCTCTTGCATTGATTCACCCAGCTACTATCTTTCAAGGCATCTTCCACCTTCTTGGTTCCATTTGGGATAGAAGCATGAGTACAAGCAGACATTCCCATTATGAGTTTGTCCTCTTGTTCTCACACCCTCAGAGACTTCCCCTATGATGTTTTCAGCTGGATGAGTATTATGAATTTGAGTCTTGGAATCACCTCCAGTTGCAAAGATAAGTCCAAGTTGGACATATTTTGCTCAGGAGCTTGAATACTTGGTCCAGCTGTTGTTTCAAACTCATTCAATGAGGACTGATTGAATGAAAGAAACATCATCATTTCTCTTTGTGAAGCATCATTAACAGTTGCCCTGTTCCTTCAAGATGGTGCTTCCATCAGCTTGGTGTTGTGCAGGATCACCTGAAGAGATTTGAAAATCAGCAGGTGAATCCCTTGTTGAAGTACCACTTTCTCTTGAAATAGTTATGCTGTCAGATCTTTCAATAGTGAATTGCTTTGTCAGCTCTTACTTTGAATAGGTCTGGGAAGCTCAAACAGTTGATCTTCATCAGAATTACTTTGAACACCTGTTCCAGCTGAAACATTCTCACAAGATGGTTTAGAATAGTTTGGAAACAATTCTAAATCAAAGATATGATCAGGGCCATTCCCCCTAACACAAGGAGTGTGCTCATTAACTACAATGTTGGAAGATTCCTCAAATTGTTGGTTTTTAATATTATAAACTCTGTATGCTTTAGAATAGGAGGAATATCCAACAAAGATAGCATCATCTGACTTTTCAGCAAATTTTGCCAAATTGTCTTTTGTGTTAAGTATGGTACACCTGCTGCCCAAAGGACCTTAGAAAGCCAATGAACGGTGGCCTCTTGTTCCATAACTCATAAGGGGTTTTTCCATGTGGCTTACTACAAGACTCTGTTCTGCACATAGCATGCAGTGCTGACTGCCTCTCTGCCAGAATGTTAGAGGCAGCTTTGAATCAGCTAACATTTCCGAGCAGCCTCAATAAGTGTCCTATTTCTCCTCTCAGCAACACCATTTTGTTGAGGAGTTCTAGGAGCACTATATTGTCTGGCAATCCCTTTTGAGTTACAAATGAGTCAAGAACTAGGTTCTTAAACTCAGTCCCTTGATCACTTCTAATTATTTTAACCTTGTGATCAACTTGATTTTCTATTTTAAGAATAAAAGATTTTAAAGTTTTCAGCAGTTTCATCTTTAGTTCTTAAAAAGAATACCCATGTAAATCTAGTAAATCATCAACACCACAAGGCAATATGATTTCCTTCCAATGCTCATATACTTGTGGGACCAATAGATCCATGTGCAATAAGTGTAATGGAGTGGTGATAGAGTTAACAACTTTGGATTTATGAGAAGACCTGTGTTGTTTCCCTTTCAGGCAAGCAACACAGTTATCTGGCAGAAAAATTCCTTTTTAGGCAAACCATGTACCAAGTTATTTTTAGCCAATTTATTCATTGTCTTAAAATTGACATGACACATTCGTTTATGCCATAGTGTTGACTCATCACCATCAGCTTTGGAAAGAAAGCATGATACTTCTCCCATTGGGGAAGCCTTGTTCATATCAAGCTTGTACATATCCCCTTTCCTCGGGAGATCTAAGAAGCACCAATTCCTGAGGAATTGTCATCCCAGGTTTGAGGATAATGCACTCATGTTCTGTGAAAGCATTTGATGCTTTTGATCACAGAATTGAGAAACACTTAACAGATTGTGTTCAAGCTGTTTGACAAAATTAACTTTGTCAACTTTTAACTTTCCATTGGATATACTCCTCTCTGCCAGAAATATATCCTCCGGCCTCACCTCCAACTGGACAGGACCTCCATCATAATGTTTGAAATTGTTGAAGGAGAGATCTGTTCCCTGTCATGTGCCTGGAGCATCCACTATCTACAATCCAAATGTTGTTATTCTTGTCATATGGATGTCCCTGCACATAAGGTGAGATAATTAGTTTTGATTGGAAACCCAGCCTTATTGGTCTTGGGTTCTTCCAATGATAGTGACATAATTGAACCAAATTTATGCATGGGGGTTCAATGGATGTCTTTGAAGAAGAGTTTTGGGCTACAGCATCTTCCTTGATCTTCCATTCCATCCCTTGGTTGATCATAGAGGATGAGCTTGTTGAAGCTTTTGTAGCTTGGCATTCTTCCGAGCTTCTTTCTTCTTTTCGGAAGAGACCTTCACCACCTTTTCTTCCGAAGCAGTCTTCTTCTGGGATGGTTCAAGGGGACTCTTTTGGTTTTCTGAGTCTTGCAGCTTTAACTTCCGAAGCCTTTTTCCTTTCGGAAGAAGAGTTTTCTTCCGAGAGAAGCCTTGCTTCGGAAACAAGCTTTCCCTTTTTCATCACTTGAACCATTTGATATGGTCCAAATGTGAAACCTTCCCTGACTCCTTCTCTTTTAACATTATTTGCATAATGTGTGCTAGCAGGATTGTAGTAACAATCTTTAGCCATGTGGTTTTGCAGACCACACATTATGCATGCAATGTTAACTTATGGGAATGAGGATTGTGTTTCTTGTTCTTTTTCTCTTCATCAGCAACCTTTCCCTTTAATTTCTGATCCTTTGGTAGGATAGGAGTACTGGTACTGTACTCTTTTCCTGAATCAGAAGTCCAACCACCTGGAATCCAGCTGATATGAATACACCCTTTTGCTTTGGGTCTATTTAGCTTGGATTCAGCCACTTCTTGGCAGTTTTTCTGGCTGCCTTAGCTCTGCTTCTTCTGCTTTGGTGGTCAGGGTTTGATCATCATTGGCTGGGGAGGGCACATTACCTGTTCCTTCCCCCTGTGATGGTCATGTCTCCATAGTTGCATCATTCTTTGACTCTTGAGAAGTGGGTCACAAGATGGAACCTCTTGCTCTTCAGTACCACACCTTGGTTGTCTTATAGACTCATAAGAGTGTGGTGGAGCAATTTCATTGGTTCCAACCCACCTTTGTTTTGATAACAAAGTTTTGAGTGAGAGGATGATGCAAGAATGGCTTGGAAGTTTTGCTCGGAAAATAGCATACTTCCTGGCTTGAGCCTCAGCAGTGACAAGCTGGGCTTGAGCCTCAGTCAATTTGGATATTAAATCCTTGATTTGAGTCTTGTAGTTTGTAAGTTCATGTTTTAAGAGGGACACAGTTTTCTCTAACTCCTCAATTTTTCTTTGGTAGTCAGATTCAGCCCTTTTAAAGTCAGATTTTAAACATTTAAAGACTCAATATCAGATTTTAATTTCCATATTGTAGTCCTGATACAGTTTAACCTTAGCAATACAAGCAGGGGTACAGAGATGTTCATATACCTTGTTTTTCATCTGTTCCTGCCATGAGTGCTTGAGCAGGAGTCACATCTGAACCATGAAGCTCCATTCAACTTCTTGAGCCTTGCTGCAGTCTCTGTTGACTTTCCGTGGGCTTTGGTGTAGAATGATGTGTGGAGGCCTGTGAGGTTCCCGGGTTGGACTTGGGAGCCTTGCATTCCCCTTGCAAAATGACCAAGTTGGTTACAGTTGTAACATTTGGCCTTGCTTTTGTCAAACCCAAATTGCTGGTGATTGGGTTCTGAGGGAATTGCCTTCCAGTTCTTTTAAAGAACTTCTTTCGCTCTAGGTTAGAAGAGCCATTGTTGGACTATGTCCACATACTCTATTTCATCCGGGCTAAGCACTCTAGATCATCAAAGCAGTATTGATAGTCATTTGAGTGCCCACTCCCTGAGACAAATGCACAGCCCTCCTGAAGGAGCTTTGCTGAGCTTGTTGAGACCTTGGAGTCTCAGGAAATGTGATGTAAGGCCCAGAGGAACAAGATGGCTGCTGGGTGTAGGTCAGGTATTGCTGAGACTTGGAGATGCCTGAGCCTTCAGCAACCATTAAAGCGTTGCTAGCAGGAAGACTCAAGGGTCTGCTTGTCTGATGACCCCTCCTTGCTTTCCATTTCCAAACGGTATCACTCAAGGATCCCATAGAGTTCGGTCATGGTGAGTGTATTAGATTCTCTGTTCTCTTGATGGAGACCTCACAGTAGAATGTCCACTCATTGGGTAGAGCACTCATAAAGTTTCTAGTAAGGTCTCTGAGTTCATGAGTGATTCCCACAGATTGAAGGGAAGAGATGAGATCCATGTACCTGAAATATACGGCTAAGAGTCTCTCCAGCAACATAGGTGAAGTTCTCAAACTGCTGCTTCAGTGAGTCCTTCTTTGAATAATTCGAGCTTGAGTAAATTTGAGCAAGAGCATCAAAGAGTTCTTGGCAGACTTACAATGCTCAAACCCCAACATGATGGAGTTTGGGATTGCAGTCATAAGAACAGTCATAGCATTGCTGTCTATGTCAAGCTTCTTCCGTCTTCATCAGAATAATCTTCAACGGCTTTCTCAATAATGGCACCGTTTCCACCAGCTACTTTTGGCTTATACGGGGCATTTACGATGGATTGCCACATCTTGTTATCCTGGTACCTGATGAAGCCTTCCATTCTTCTGCTCCAAGACCTGAAGTTTTCAGGGGCGATGATGGGAGCTTTGGTCATCGTTCCCATCTCAACTTCAGATTTGTTGAGGGCCATTTTGAGTGAGGTATAAGGAGGAGTGAAAAAAATGGTTGATTAGGATGGTAAGATCTCACAATCAAGAGCCTAAAAAGCTCTGATACCAATTGCAGGATCGGGTTTGTCACTTAAACACTTGTGTTCTCTCAAACTCACTTATAAAACACTCAATCAGATGAAGCAATGCCTTTAACAAGAGTTGATAATAATATAATAAGTAATCAAAGGAACAAGCAGAGATATATTTTCAAGGTACTTGTATATATTACTTCTCAACTCAAGATTACAAGACACTTACAAGCATGAAACAAGAGTTACAATGAGAAACTATATATACTAGATCCTACAGCCGGTTATACTTGATACCAGCTGGAAACCTAGGACTAACGCATATACTACAATGCTAAAGTTAAGGTATCTTAGATAAAGTATTATCTAAGATATGGTAGTCATGACATGTCCATGACTTACCTTTTGTCACCAACTAAAGATGGCA
This sequence comes from Flaveria ramosissima, assembly GCA_025215565.1. NCBI lineage: Eukaryota > Viridiplantae > Streptophyta > Magnoliopsida > Asterales > Asteraceae > Flaveria > Flaveria ramosissima. The sequence continues at coordinate 61,288,728 of CM046029.1, read as the reverse complement.
ACGGTACTTAACATAAAAAGGTAAACAGTGGATTAAAGTATGGTCAACTACATGGCTTTGAGAAAAACGCCATGCAGTATCTCAGAGATTTGCAGCGGAGTGTCAGAGAGGCCATACTTATGTCCACTGGATAATAGAAGTGTCTTCCGAAGGTTGACTGGCTTCGGAAAAACTTGTTCTTCTGAAGCCACTTATACTTCGGAAGATGCTTCTATGCTTCCGAGGCTTTGAGGACTTCTTGTACTTCGGAAGTTGACTTCAGATCTTTATCTCTAAGTCTTGATCTTCGAAAGTAGGTTCTTTGTCTTCGGAAGTTGGAGTTTTCCTTCGGAAGTGTGTTTTACACTTAGTCTTCGGAAGAACTCTTTATTCCTTCGGAAGTTCCATACTTAGCTTCGGAAGTCCTTTGTATGTTGTACTCATAATCTTCTAAGTGACTTGGTTTTGGTTGCAACAGCCTTTCTAGATCCAACAAAGAGGTTTAATAGGGGTAACACTCTCTTGGCGGGGGTCCGGGGGCAACGCCCCTAATATAGAGGTTCAAGAAGCGGCAGCCTCTGGCGGGGTCTAGCAGCCATAGCCCTTGGCTGGTATCGGAATTTTATATTGATTAAAATTCCTTATTAAAATGCATTAAAAACTAAATTTTCTAAAGTTTTACATGTAACCTTCGGAATAAATTTGGCTCTAATTTTAATACAAATTTGAATTAGAAAACTGTCACTACCCGAAGGCAGTTATTAAGGCTTTGAGACCCTGGTGTGAAACATAAGTCATCTTTGAAATTGGTCATTTTCTCTCTGGTTCGAAATTCACATTAATTCATACTTTGATCTTGACGATTGAGTTTTATTCGACTGGGCATTTTGATTGAACCCCTGAATTGCTTCAATCCGAAAGCGTTGCGCGAATATGATATCGTTTAAGTTGTTGATTATCAAATTACGATTCCTCTACAATTAGACAAGTAGCTTGGAGCACCAATTTGTATCCAGATATGCAAAAGAACTATAATAGAACCACTAAATCTTCTTAGAGAATGACACCTGGTGTTAGTTCTAAATAGCACTACTTAAATTAGAACTTATCACCAACGGTTAATGATTTCTTTTTATACTGCATCAAACTATTACATAGAAACAACAATGAAAACGAACTGTAAATGTCTATCTAAAATTTCCCTCATCACTAGGGGTGTGTAACCAGTTCGAACCGACCAGAACCGGTTGGACCCGGGAAGCAAATAGCCTATATATAAAAATCGAAACCAAACCTTATGGTAAATTAATCATAATAACAATCTAATGTGATGTCGATGAACGTTGCTCTCCAATAGTGTATTTGGTTAGTTTTGTTTGTTTTGATTTATGAAAGATTAGTAGTGAATAGTAAACTTTTCTCCTTAAATAAATTAGTATTTTATTAGCATCCAAACTTTTAATGGGCTATCGGTTTTTTAAGTACATATATGGGTTGGGAACTGGAACAGAATCAGAACCAGAGCAGGAACCGTATATGCGAATTATAGAAAGTGAAAACCAAACTTATATTAATACAACCGCTTCTAGACAGTTTGGTCCAGTCGGTTCTTGTGGTTCCGGTTCAAAAAAAACCAGTTCTTGCTCACCCCTTATTATCTGTCAAACCGTTATGGGGATAGAAGCCTACGGAGAGCTAGGCTTAGTTGGAAATAAAGAGAGATGTGATTAGATTAGCACGAGAAAGGGAAGAATATTGGTGTGGGATAGCGGTTTTTGAATTAGCCTCATTTGACATTCAATATGTAGAAGATCAAGACAATTTCTACTTATAAGTAAGCTCTTCGACTCCTTGCTATAAAGAGCGAAGTGACATTCAGGCCAAGGAGAAAGTCAGTAAGAATAAGTATTTATAGCTTAAACTTAATATGTAAAAGATGATAAACCATATTTTTATTAGTTTCGCATAACGACAAGATGAACTTTTGAAACCTTATGTTAGGTCTAGGATCAGTAGATCTAGTTCATTATGTATAGGCTTAGTACTTGAATTAATATCTGTAATGAATATTTGTAATTCATTAATGTGTATGCATTAAATATATAGGTTAAACCCCATTTATGTTTGTGTTGGTTATGTATGGTTGCAGGTAAAACATTATAATGGTCAATTTATGAAATTGACCAAGTGTAAGAAAACATCTACGGATGAACATTTTGTTCTTCCGTAGATATATTTCTTACAAGTAATTTACATCCGAAGATCTTCTGCGGATGAACAACCCGAAAAGTTTCCTTTCGGAAGAACAAGACTCCTTCGGAAGAACAAATCATCTACGGAAAACACATCATCTACGGAAGAACAAATTCTACTGAGAGAAGACACTGTTTCTGCGGAGTCCAAACACTTGTATAAAACAAGTGTTACAAGTCAACAAGTCAACAAGGCAGTTATGCGAATCCCGAGAAATCCGATGATTCCTTAACTGAAACAAATCAAATCCCAAGATATCCGGTGTTTCCTATAACTGAAAATCACTGTCTATATATATGGATCCTAGGTTTCAATTCAAGTACGATTGTGTTAGACGATTGATTGATCGACAACAGCAATAGCAATACGATAATCACTTCAAAGTCTCTTAATCAAACCCTAGCAACCGTCACATCATAGCATACTTTAATATCATTCATTCATTATATTGTAATCATTAACATGTTCTAATGAAATACTGATTAATCATTAATTGTGTTTTGTTACGTGTGTTCTTGATCATTTATTGATATTTAAAGATATTTAAAACAATTAAACCAAATCAACGTTGATTCCGCAAACGTTGACTTGACATCAACCGACACTGATAATTCCTGTTGACGATCCTTGGATTCACAGGTGGTATCAGAGTGGACTTCTGCTCAGTTATCTCCCTCACTATAGTCCCAAGTGGCCATACTTTGCCAGGTATTACTTCTCTTGGCTCTCTGATCAATTTGTCCTTCCCTTTGTGCTGATCTTTAGATTCAACTGTTATAGGTTCAGCAGGAAGTTTGCTTTGTTCCATATAAGATGGATGTGGAGCTTCAGTTCTGAATTTTACACCAGTATCCAGCTCAACTTTCATCACATGCTCCATCATCCTTCTAAGTTCTCCTACTGATCTTCCTTTAAGCTCATGTGGTTTGTAATTATGACCTTGTAACCAGCAAGTCATGTTGTATTTGCTCAGCTTAGCTGTGTCACAATGTCCCAACTCTTCTTTGTCTTCTGAATGGATTGAAAGGTGTGAAAGCTTCATAGTCACAATTTGGAATCATAAAGCATGAAAGCTCAAATTCTTTCAAGAGATTCTTCATCTCAGTCATGTTTAGTCTCTCAACCATGTCATAAGGGAAACCATGGTTTATAAGTGTCATGAACATGGTTGACTCAGGCCTCTCTTCTAATATGTCTTTTGTAGTCAGAAGATCATCAGCCTTGAGACTTCTTGTTCTGGTGGAGAGTCTTCATTGATCAGCTCTTTCCACTCTTCATCACTTTCATCATCCTGGGAGAGATAGACTTCACAGTAGATAAATCTACTGAAGGTGTGTGTTCAGGAGATGTGAGCTTTTGTTTCTTGGAAGTACTTTCATCAACAGTCACCTTCTTCTCTGCAGTACCAAGATACTTTCTCTTTCTTGAGTACAGAATCAGCTCTTTTGATGCCTCAGTAGATTGTTTTTTGTTTGAGCAGTTGAAGCATTAGCATTAGATTCTAATGTACAGATCTTCATTTTCAGCTGCTCAATCTCTTCTTCTTTTCTCTTTATCACATTTGATTGAGCAGTCATAGTGCTATTTGCTTGTTCAAACTTCATCATCATCTTTCTTTTTTCTCTTTCAATAGCTGCTGACTCTTTAAGCTCAGCTTCCTTATCAAGTAAAGCATCAATTACTTCCTTATCGCTTTGAGCATCTTCTCTCAAGCCTTTTATTCTTGCTTGTTGTCTCATCAACTCTTCATCATTTTCTCTATCATTCCCTTCAACTCCTGTATTCTTTGCTTTCTTTTGTTTGATTTTAGCACTAGCTTGTTGTATCAGCAACCAGATAGCTCTTGCTGACAGGGATATCATTATCACTTAGATCATCTTCATTGTAGGCAATAATACCAACATAGTCTGCTTCTACATCTTCTTCCTGATGTTGAGAATCAATCTCATCATCTTTAACTTCTTCCGGGATCAACACTGCTGAGCTTGAACTGGGTTCAATGGCTTGATCTACAAGTTCTTGATGAGATTGTTGTGGTTGATGATCAGTCACTGGAGATACGTGTTCAGTTTCATTTGAGAGCACAGGGGATTCAGCTTTGGATAATGACAGTTTAACTGTACTTGCTTTTGAGACTAACTCTGTCTCCCCAGTGTAAATACTCTCAGTGGCTGAATTTTCAGGATTTGGAGGTTGTTGATAAAGTTGCATTTGAAGCTGATTTTGGTGATTGGGGTTGAATGGGAGAGATTGGTCTGTGTTTTGGCTGGCTCGAGATTGTTGATGGGGTGTTTGTTGTTGATTTGGTGATTGAAGGTGGATAGGTGAGATTGGTTCTGTGTTTTGGGATGGCTGGATATTGTGTTGGGGTGTTGTTGTTGTTTTGGTGATTGAGGTGGATAGGTGAGATTGGTTCTGTGTTTTGGCTGGCTGGAGATTGTGATGGGATGGGTGATGTATCTGGTGAGTGAGTTTCTTGAGCAGAGTTGGTTGGAGAGTTCTCTTGTTCAATTTCCACACAAGCTCTTGAGGATGTTGACAGTAGCATCAACAACATGTGCAAACATGTCCATGTCAACTCTTCATATTTCCCAGAAATTTTGTTCAACACTATTGCAAGGTGTGCTTGAATAAACAACACACCACTCCACAGAAGTTCCAGGCAAATCTGCATTAATGATTAATTGAATAAACCTTGGAAACAAATACATCTTATCAACCTTCTGTACTTAATGTGATCACATAGACAGTTGAAGATGTACTTTGAGTAATTGTATGTTCTTCCCTCAAAAATACCAATGATACAGTGGATAATGTCTTGAAAATCTATCAAGCCCAGATTTTCTGTTTGAAATGCACTTCAGATAAGTGGGACACAGAAATCTGTATGGCTTACAGAGTCTTCCCTTCTTGATTTTCTCCTTTTCAAAATCACTATCATATCCCATTATGAGAAAAACCTTTTCTATGTATTCATTTTTGAACACCTCAGGTGTCCGGCTTCAACATCTCCCAGTTCAAGAACCCTTCTTATTGTTGTTCATCAATTCTCAGCCTTCGATTTTAATTCAGCAACAATACCTTCACCATCTTCTTCTACATATGCAGAGTTCCAGAAATCAGTGATGTGTGATCGATAAATCACAGGCTCTGCTGATAGGGCATAGAACAGCTTGATCTTCTTAGATATCTGATATTTCTTGACCCCTTCTGAAACATGATTGTCAGGATTTAAGAAGGCACACACATTGTGTTCTCTCGCGAATCGATTATACATTGTTCATAAGAAAAAGACTTCGTTAAAATCACATTATTGATATGAGAATACGAACAGTTGTGAGATAAAACAAGAATCAAATGGTTCATTCTTGAATATTACAACATGTTTTACTTAATAATAGCGGATTAAGAACACAGATATAGGTTGTTTGTTAAGGTTTTGATTTGGTAATTTTGAATGCTGAGGAAGTGGGAAAAATTTTGTTGAGTGAGTTTTTCTAGGTCTGAAAAGTGAGCTGAAAAAGCGAATAATGAATTTGACAAGTCAAACCACATTATTTATACTCTCAGACACATTAATTTTATCTCATTTATTAAGTGGGACCTCAATGTATTCTTTCGCAGAATTAATTTATCTTATTTATTAAGTGTGATCCTCATGTATTCTTCCGCAGAACATCTACGGATCAACAACATCTGATGATGATGTGAAATTGTAACATTAAGTTACATTTGTTGATCTTTATTCATCCGTAGTTTACCAATCTACGGATAAATATTTAAGATTGATTTCCACATTGTAGCTTCTGCTGATGCTTAAAGTAGCACAATGCAGGGAAATATTGTTGTATGTATGACCCAACTCCATTGGTTAGAACCATTTATGTTTTAGGACCTTGTTGGCTTGGTATACATGGCAATTTAGTACAAGAAAGTTTAAAATGATTTTTACTAAACTTTCATGTATCTAGAAGCTAAGATGATGCTCAGATTCCATTCCTTCAATTTGATATTGGTATAGACATTGCTGCTGCTGATTGAGACACTTTTTCATGTATTCTACTCCCCCTAAATTTGTGATTAATGGTGAACTTAAGCATTTATCATAAATTTCTTTAAGAGGAATAACATGATTTTTTTTAACTGTATGATAATGATCAGATATATATACACATATGATGGGATCATACTATAATACTAAGCCTCTTCCTGATGAGTTATTTTGTTGATTTGATATCTGAACAAGTTCTGATTGCAAGTATATTGTCCACATAAATCCATACAAGAGCTCATGTATCAACTAGGCATGCTGTTTATCATGTTTTCATATTGATTTGGAAATAACTGTTATGGACTTCACATTCAATTCACAAAGGTTTTGTCCTCCCTTTGCAAGTCAAATCATCACTTTTCACACTTAAGACTATGTATTTTAAGTTATAAGATCTATCTTGAGATGCATTTGACATCTCATTGATGCATTTATGTAAAAGCTCAAGATAATATACAGATAATATACATCTCATTGTTCGTTCCTGATATGAACGGGATCGTTGAGCTTGGATCTTAGGATTCAAATTGATAAGAACAAAATTTGATGATTAGATGCTAAAATATAATTATGATGAACACAAAAAGTGTTTAGTGATTGATGTTTATTGATTTGATGATGAAATCATCATCCATGAAGAATGATAATATGATGTTGTTGGTGATGGAACTAATTTCCACACTTGGTGGAGAATTATTCACTCTTTACAATGATGATATATGTTAATATTTATACTAATCTAGCATTTACAATAATCACAAAATAAACCCTAGACTTTATATTTTATTGCTTTTGTTCTTCAAGTCTTCAACTTCAATAATATTGGAAATCTTCAATTTCTTCAAAGGTAGAATACTGAACAATACTCCCCTAAATTGTAGATTTCCGATGTGAAATGAAGCTTGACTCTTGTTTTGTTGAATAGTTGTTCAAGCCAAGAATTTTGCTGTTGATGCGGAAGCGAGATCTTCAAAACTTTAGAACAACCAATTTTTGTTTTTGTTTTGTTGTTATAGCTTGCTTTCATAGCTTTAAACTAAAACCCGAGTCCGCCTTTTCTTTTTGATGTTAGCGGCCCAAACAAATAAACCCGAGTCCACCTTTTCTTTTTGTTTTAATGATCACAGCCCACTCCGTGAATGCTTGAGCCCAAGTCCACATCTAATACATTCGAAACCTTACAATCGATCTTCCAAGAACCCTAATTTGCAAACCCTAATTCGGCATCCCTATTCGGTTCGCAAGAGACACCTAATTGGCAACCTCTTCCATTCGTAAACTCTAGCGACGGCAGCCCTCAACCATCCGCAAGAGACACCTACAGCAGCTTCGATTGACCACTTCTTGATGAGCCGTGCGCACCAAGGGTTATAATGTTTCGATCGACTGCAAATATTAATGTTGATTCCGCAGCCATGCGCACCAATCATTGATTCGAACCATGATGTCTGCATCGGATCTTGTATTGTTGAATTGATTGTTGAATTTTTGATGAAATTGCTATTGTAGCATCATGTTGATGAATCCAAATCATTGAATTTCTCATGAAGAACACACTAATTTTTTCTTCAAGTTTTTTTCAGATCTTCAATAATTTTAGCAATCTAACCATGAAATCTCATCAAAATCAATATGAATCCATCAACTCCGGCTCTGATACCAATTGTGCGTTCCCGATATGAACGGGATCGTTGAGCTTGGATCTTAGGATTCAAATTGATAAGAACAAAATTTGATGATTAGATGCTAAAATATAATAATGATGAACACAAAAAGTGTTTAATGATTGATGTTTATTGATTTGATGATGAATTCATCATCCATGAAGAATGATAATATGATGTTGTTGGTGATGGAACTAATTCCCACACTTGGTGGAGAATTATTCACTCTTTACAATGATGATATATGTTAATATTTATACTAATCTAGAATTTACAATAATCACAAAATAAACCCTAGACTTTATATTTTATTGCTTTTGTTCTTCAAGTCTTCAACTTCAATAATATTGGAAATCTTCAATTTCTTCAAAGGTAGAATACCAAACAATATGGTATCAGAGCCAAGTGCTCATTGATTTAGATCGATTGATCTATCAGTGTTAGTTGTGTTTAATTGAGTTTAATTTCGTTTAACTGTAATTGTTTTAATTAAACTTGTTTTTATATTCAAATTAATTGAATAGCAGATCTTTTTAATTTTTTTTTCATCAATTAACATCATGAGCAACTTCAGTGGTTCATCTTACCAACCTCCGAAGTTGGAAACAAAAGCAGACTTCAAGTCGTGAAAAATCAAGTTTAGGAATCATGTAAACTATACTGATTCTGACTTATGGGTATCCATTACTGAAGGTCCTTATATTCCACCCACTCTTGGGCCGGATTATAATGACAAAAATCAACCAATCAGTACCAAAGATCTATCACCTGATGATGTCAAAAAGGTTAAAGTTGATATAAAAGCATACAGTTTGCTTAGTATGGCTTTACCTGAAGAGATATTGATCAGGTGTGAGAACTATAAAACAGCATACTCCTTATGGAAGATACTTCACACTCTCTGCGAAGGGAGTGATGAGATAAGAAGCATAAGGAGAGACACCCTCAGGTCGCAATATGAAACATTTCATCATATTGAGGGTGAATCAATTCCTCAACAACTCCATAGATTCATGCAATTGGTCACTGAGATGAATATTCTGGAGTTGAAGTATACAAGTGAGGAATTAAACAAGAAAATGCTCCACACTTTGCCAGAAAGTTGGAAGCATACTGTATCCATGTTCAAGAACACTATAGATCTGAAATCAACTGGTCTAGATACTCTAGTTGCAAAAGTGGAAGCTCTTGAAATGGACGAAAAATCAAGAAACAAGAGTGTGAGAACTCATGTCTCACCCTATCACTTCAAAGAAACAAATAATGTTGGAAGTGCATTTATTTCAAACAATTAAAGTGAATACTCTTGTGCTAGGAGTGATGATGAGGAGGAAGTTAGCTTTTATGCTTCAAAACCCTCAAAGAAATCATCTCAAGACAAGAATCAAAAGAATAAAGGAAGAATTGCTGATAGACAAGATACAACTGCAGCAACAGCTAAGTCTTCACATTCAGCCAATCAGTCAGAACCAATAACTATGATATTGGACTCTGAAGAACAAAGAGCAGCCTTTGCAGCGTTTAGTTCTAGTTTTCAAGCCTATCTGGGAAGCTCTCTAACTTCAGCAAATATCTGCCAACAAGACTTAGAAGAACTGCCTCCTGATGTAGTGGAAGAAATGGATCTACAATGGCAGATGGCCATTATTGCTTATAGAGCAAAGCAATATCTCAGGAGAAATAAGAACTTGGCTTCAACAAGCAAAACATCAAAGATTGGTGTTGACAAATCAAAAGTAAGATGCTACAAATGCAATCTCTATGGACATTTCTCAAGAGAATGCAATCAACAGTCATATCCAGAGATGAGACAACACCAACAGCATCAGCAACATCAGATTCAAGCTCATCAACAATCAACTTCTCAAAGACCTCTGCATAAACAATCTCAACTGATCAATGCATCCCCACCAGCCACCAAAGAATCAGCTGGACCTAGCAACCCAAAGGAGTCAGGGCTGATCATACTTCAAGATGGAACGTGTGACTGGAGTGTGTATGAAAAGGAAGTTTTAGAAGAGAATCAAGCATTGATGGCTCATATGGATCAGACAGTTCCACCAATGGCAAGAGAGGTAAAAGAAAGATTATGTTCATCAACATGTGTTGAGGAAGTTGAACGATATAGAGTCCATGCTCAATAGTTGGCTGACAAAGTAAAAGAAACAATGATTTTGAATGAATCCCATGTTAGAAAACATAAATTGTATCAAATAAAAATTAACTCTTTGCAAAAGTATTTAGAAAAATTTGTTTCTTAAAATTATAGCCTAAAAGCCCAAGTTGAGCATCTGACCACTTCCTTAACAAAATCCATGGCTGATCATGCATCAACTGAAGTGAAACTTTAGAAGTTTCAATTATCATTTCAGCAAAATGAGAAATTACTAAATTCTCATATTGAATCAAAGAAAAGGTCTGGGTTGGGTTATAATGCGGTTGCACCACCTACAAATGATAATTACACATCTTTACCTACAACAATGACCAACACTCTGTCAAATCATTTTGTGCCTAGCACCAAGTTTGAAAAAGATTCAACTCAAATCAAAATTAATGATGAACCTGAGCTGAGTGAAACTGAATCTTCTGAATCAGAATCTTTAAATCAAAATGATTCAGAATTTGATTATGATAATTGTGATGACTTGGATGATTCTGATGAACATGATGTTGATCGAATAACCACTGGTAAGAATGTTCATCTTAAAACTCATATTCCAAAAGTGATTGAAGAAACAAAGTTGCCATATCCTCCTAAACAAAGAAACATGCTGAAGACCATCTGCAAGAGAATAGCTCAATTGAATGAAGGTCTTCAAGAACTAAGTCAGCAACAAGACTCCTCCAAGAAATTGAATGATAAATCTGTCATCACGAGGAGGAAAAAGAGAAATTTAAAGAAAAAGGAAGGAAAAAGGTATCAGGATCAAACTGAAAAAGAAAACTTCAGCTGCTGATCTACGGAAGAGGAATTCAGCAACAAACAATCAAAATGTGCATAAAGTGAAAAAGGAGAAGCACATCAAAGCTGAAGAAGAAAGAACAACATCAAAAGTCAGCAAACCATAAGAATGATTCTGAGAAAGAATCAGATGAAAAGTATTGCAAATGGTGTGACTTGAAAAATCACAATACTGAAGATTGTTACTTCAGTAGCTACTGTTTTACTTGCAATATGAACAATCACATGACTGCTGATTGCTACTTCAACAAACATTGTGCTATCTGCAACAAAAATAATCATTCCACTCAGGAATGTTATTTCAACAAAAAGAACAAGACAAAAGGCACAAAGAAGAAAGATTCAGATAAGTCTGAATCAGATTCTCAATCTACTGATTGTGCAAAGGGTTCAAAACTGAAGAAGTCTGAACAAAAATCAATCAAAGTCAAAATCAAGGACAAAACATCATCAAGTGCTCATACATTAAGAACGACCAACTTTCCAGCAGTTAAAAACACCCCACAAAAGGGTAGATCTGACACATAAGGAATCAAAGGATGATGATTCATTTTTTGATAAATTTGAAAAGGGCATTCAAATACCTCTTTCAAAAACAAAAGATAGTGAGACATTTAAAGGCTCATTATCAAAACAAAAGACTCAAACAAATGAAGTTGATCTGAGTCAAGCAGAAATTGAGAAACAAGAATCTACTTCATCAACATCCCATTCAGCAGAATCATCCTCATCTAAATCAAATCAGAATGAATCAACCAAATCTAAAACTGAAACTTCAAAAATTATTCATGAAGGAGTAACTGTTTTAGACCCTGTTGACAAACCCAAGATCACTAAACACTGGGTTGTCACTTCTAATTGATTTTCTTTTCTGAATTCAGGAACAATATTGGAGAGCTGACAACAAGTGGTATGTTGACAATGGTTGTTCCAGGCATATGACAGGAAACTGTTCTCTTCTCCATGATTTCAAACATAAAATGCTTCTTATGTGGCATTTGGTGGGGATAAAATAGGAGGTAAAATTGTTGGTGAAGGGATGATAACAAATGGTGTACTCAAATTGATTAAAGTAAACTACGTAAAAATTTGCAGTATAATCTACTTAGTGTGTCTCAAATTTGTGATCAAAATTACACTACATTGTTTGATGATACTAACTGTTACATTCTTAAGCCAGGATTTATTGTTCCAGAAGATTGGATCCTCATCAAAGCAGCAAGAAAAAGAAACACTTATGTTTTGGATATGAACAACACTCCACTCACCAAAAAATGAAACATGCCTTATATCTAAAACCATCAGAAGATTTGTCTCAATTATGGCATAGAAGGCTACATTCTAACATGAAGAACATGAATAAATTGGTGAAAAATGACATGGTCATTAGATTGCCAAATAAAGAGTTTCATTGCTCAACTCACTGTTCTTCTTGTTACAAAGGAAAACAACATAGAGTGTCACATAAATCCAAAACTATCAATACTAATACTACACCACTCAAATTGCTTCACATGGATCTGTTTGGTCCTACCAATGTAATGAGCATTGGAAAAAGGCAATATTGTTTGGTGATAGTTGATGATTTCACTAGATTCACATGGGTCTTTTTCTTAAAACAAAAAAGTGTAACATCAGAAACATTAATGGACTTTGTGATCAAGATTGAGAATCAACTTGATACAAAAGTTAAAATTTTTAGGAGTGACAATGGTACTGAATTTGTAAATTTTGAACTGGATTCCTTTTGCAGGAGCAAAGGTATTGCAAGACAATTCAGTGCACCAAGGACTCCATAACAAAATAGAGTTGCTGAAAGAAGAAACAGAACTCTCATTGAAGCAGCAAGAACCATGCTAGCTGATTCACAACTACCTATCACTTTTTGGGCTGAGGCTGTGAATACTGCATGCAATGTTCAAAACAGAACATTAATTGTCAAAGAACATAAAAAAAACTCCTTATGAGCTCCTATTTAAAAGAAAACCATACATAGGATATCTAAGAGTCTTTGGATGTCAAGTAATTGTTTTGAACATAAAAGAGTCATTGGGAAAATTTTCAAAAAAAGCATATGATGGTTTCTTTGTTGGATACTCTTCAACATCAAAATCATATAGAGTGTATATTCCACAACATAACATTGTGGAAGAGACTCCTAATGTATCTTTTGATGAAACTGTATTTACAAAGTCAGTTAAAGGTTCATCATGGTTATTTGACATAGATGCTTTATCGAAATCATTTAACTATGATCATTTGAACAATGCAGGATCTGATGAAGTATGTTATCCATTTGTTCCACCTCTTATGACTGAAGTAACCTTATCTGCTGATCCTCCAAGGATACATCCATCTTCAGATGAAAACATTTCAGTAGAAGCAAATACTATATGTGGAAATGAACAGAATGCATCCGGAGCAGTTCCTACGGAAGACCAAAATGCATCCGGAGAAGTTCCTATGGAAGACCAAAATGCATCCGGAGAAGTTCCTACGGAAGACTAAAATGCATTCGGAGAAGTTCCTACGGAAGAACAAAATGCATCCGAAGAAGTTCCTACGGAAGAGCAAAATGCTTCCGAAGGAGTTCCTGCGGAAGAGCAAAACACAACTGGAGATACTTCTGTAGCCCAAACAACAGACTCTCATGATCATTCAACTCCCATTGAATATTTTGACTATTTCTTAAAGTCTCAACCTGAGCTGAATCAGTCTGAGGCGATGGAAATGACTAACCTGGAATCATCTATTCCAGTTGAATCAACTCCTTCAATGAGAATCCATAAGACTCATCCACTTGACAACATCATTGGAAATCCTGAAAAGAGAACTACAAGGAGCCAAAGTAGTACAGCCAACCTTTGTCTCTTCAACTATTTTCTTTCTCAAGTGGTGCCTCCAAACATCACAGCTGCTTTAAAAGACAATAGCTGGATTGAAGCTATGCAAGAAGAGCTTCAACAGTTCAGAAAGCAAAAAGTGTGGTCTCTTGTTGATTTGCCTGAAGGTCAACATCCTATTGGAACAAGATGGCTATACAAAAACAAACTGGATGATAGAGGGATTATTGTACGAAACAAAGCAAGGTTGATTGCACAAGGATTCCATCAAGAAGAAGGAATAGACTATAATGAAGTTTTTGCACCAGTTGCAAGAATTGAGGCCATAAAAGTATTTTTGGCCTATGCATCATATAAGAAGTTTACTGTGTATCAGATGGATGTCAAGTGTGCATTCTTATATGGGAAAATTGATGAGGAAGTTTATGTTTCACAACCCCCCGGTTTTGAAGATCCTCATTATCCTCATAGGGTATACAAACTAGATAAAGCCTTGTATGGTCTTCATCAAGCACCAAGAAAATGGTATGAAACACTATCATCTTTCTTACTCAAGCATGGCTACAAAAGAGGAACTATTGATCAGACACTTTTTCTCAAATAAGAACATCAAGATCTCTTAGTAGTTTAAGTATATGTTGATGACATTATATTTGGATCAACTAATAAGAGATTGTGTGTGAATTTTGAAGAGCTGATGAAATCTGAATTTCAGATGAGCTTAATGGGTGAATTAACCTTCTTCCTTGGCCTTCAAGTTCATCAAAAATCAGATGGGATATTCATCACACAAGAGAAATACCTACATCAAATTCTGAAGAAATACAATCTTGCTGAAGTATCCTCATGCAAAACACCAGCATCAACAATTGATAAGATTGCTCCTGATCCCTCTGGAAAATCTATTGATCAAAAATTATATAGATCAATGATAGGTTCACTTATGTATTTAACTGCCAGTAGACCTGATATTATGTTTGCTATGTGTGTATGTGCTAGGTACCAATCTGATCCTAAGGAGTCACATCTCAATGCTGTAAAAAGAATTTTCAGATACCTCAAGGGAGAACCAGGACTTGGTCTTTGGTATCCAAAGGATGGAGACTTTACACTCTACTCATACTCAGACAGTGACTATGGTGGATGTAACAGTAACAGAAAATCAACAACCAGTGGATGCCAATTCATTGGACCAAGGCTAGTGTCATGGCAGTGCAAGAAACAAACCAATGTTTCTGTATCCACAGCTGAGGCTGAGTACATTGCTGCTTCAGCTGGTTGCTCTCAAGTTGTTTGGTTGCAAAACCAATTGCTTGACTATGGTTACAACTTTCTTCAAACCTCAATCTATATAGACAATTTTGCTGCTATGTTTATCACTGCTAATCCTGTGCAAACAGTAAAACAAAACATATTGAGATAAGATATCATTTTCTGAGAGATTACTCAGAAAAGGGGTTGATTAAGTTAGTCAAAGTGGATACATCAAATCAGCTTGCTGATTTATTCACTAAAGCCTTTGATTCAGTCAGATTTAATTTTCTGATTGAGTCTCTAGGCATGATTAATTTAGATTAATCAAATTTAAACAAACAAAATGTTGTGTGTGATGATGCATCAGCATGACATATGTATGGGAAATGATAGTACACTACAGCTTTGCCTATTCCTGAATAAATAAATAACAATAAATCTCAGCAAGTTTCTTGATATGTGAGTAGATTCATCTTGAGTGGAAACTAAACTGAGTGCATGCCAAACATAATGCTAAAATGATTGTTTGTGGGAAATTTCATTTTGAGAATACAAAGTGAGTCTTATTCTAATGTGACCAAACCACTCATCTAAACACACTATGTAAAACACTTTATAATATCTATCTTTGCAAATCATACTCCCTCTGTTTTGTGTGAACAAAGACCTAGGTGTATGATCACCATACTGAATATCAGTTGCAAAAGGTGAAAAGATTATGATCCTCATCATCCCTCTGTTTTGTGTGAACAAAGACCTGGGTTAAAGGCACCTCTGTTTTACGTGAGTAAAGACCTGGTGACCTGATGATGATCATATCTAAAGCTCTCAAAAGAATCAACAATGTGTTAGACACACTCACTACTGAGGAAGATGTTCTAGGGATCAGTTTTGAGACTCTGAAGAAGTTCAGCAAGATGAAGATTAACTACAAGTATGATGATCAGAAGACTGCTGTGTCTTACTTCTACAACAAAATCATTGCCAGAGTCAAGGATCTTTCAGTTTTGAAGAATTGATTGCAAGTATCTAAGCCTAAGGGGGAGTATTGTTAGGTCTAGGATCAGTAGATCTAGTTCATTATGTATAGGCTTAGTACTTGAATTAATATCTGTAATGAATATTTGCAATTCATTAATGTGTATGCATTAAATATATAGGTTAACCCATTTATGTGTGTGTTGGTTTATGTATGGTTGCAGGTACAAACATTATAATTGGTCAATTTATGAAATTGATCAAGTGTAAGAAACATCTATGGATGAACATTTTGTTCTTCTGTAGATATATTTCTTACAAGTAATTTTACATCCGAAGATCTTCTGCGGATGAACAACCAGAAAAGTTTCCTTCGGAAAAACAAGTTTCCTTCGGAAGAACAAGACTCCTTCGGAAGAACAAATCATCTACGGAAGAACACATCATCTACGGAAGAACAAATTCCTACTGAAGACACTGTTCCTGCGGAGTCCAAACACTTGTATAATACAAGTGTTACAAGTCAACAAGTCAACAAGGTAGTTATGCGAATCCCGAGAAATTCGATGATTCCTTAACTGAAACAAATCAAATCCCAAGAGATCCGGTGTTTCCTATAACTGAAACATCACTGTCTATATATATGGATCCTAGGTTTCGATTCAAGTACGATTGTGTTAGACGATTGATTGATCGACAACAGCAATAACAATACGACAATCACTTCAAAGTCTCTCAATCAAACCCTAGCAGCCGTCACATCATAGCATACTTTAATATCATTCATTCATTATATTTGTAATCATTAACATGTTCTAATGAAATACTGATTAATCATTAATTGTGTTTTGTTACGTGTGTTCTTGATCATTTATTGATATTTAAAACAATTAAACCAAATCAACGTTGATTCCGCAAACGTTGACCTGACATCAACCGACACTGATAATTCCTGTTGACGATCCCTGGACACCTTACAACACATTTTGTTGCGAACTTAGTAAAGTGTCTTTTTTCACATTTTCTTAACGTGAATTTGACAATCTTACAAGACGTTTGGTTGTGGGGTACTTGCAAAATATTTATTACTTATATATATATTTTTTAAAATGACAACCCACGCACATAATATACTCTTAATTCTACATGTAGATACATGTGTACCTAGTTTCTGAGCTTAATGTAATATGTCGTTATTGTCTTACACATATGTAATTGAATGGGTACTTAATGAAATACAATGTGTGGTTGTGCTTATAATGTTTATTATTTCATTTATTAGTAGTTTAACGCTTATTGAACTGACTATATAGGTTTGTGGATGTTTGAATGAATCTTAATAATGTAATGATTAATAAATATATTCAAACTTAGTAATATGAAGTTCTCATGCGAATGGCCCATGCTAATGGACCATACGCATGAACAACTTCATGCGAATGACTCAGTCGCACGACTGAACCAGGAGACTGGATCAGTCGCACGAGTGTAACATGAGATTGACTCAGTCGCACGACTGAACACTCAGTCGTGCGAATGGATCGCACTAGATCGATTCCAAATCGTTCTTAACGTTTAGATTCAATCTATAATTGTTTCTACGTGCGTTCTCACTGATTGGATCGCCAATCAAATAGGATTCCGCACTATTTGATTCGGTATACACGTTTATCAGTTAGTATTTCGTTCATTACACGATCCTAACAAGTGGTATCAGAGCTTTGGCTCTTGATTTACGTGTGATTCAATCGTTTTTGATACAAAAATTGGGTTTTTTCACTAAAAACGCAATCTTTTTATGTCAAACGGTGTCTTAGACGTCTCCTGTTCGTAACGTTTAGTTTTTCCGGCATACGGCAATTAGGGTTAGTGAAAATTCGTGTTTTTGCGGCCAAAACACCTTAAACCTACTAATTTTTGAAATCCATCAGCTTTAGTCGCACAATTGACTCAATCGCACGACTGGATACATACGCATCCCTCATACGCACGATTGGACTCATTCGTATCTCCATTCGTACGACCGAGCAGTCTATTCGCATTGTTCAACCGCACTTGTTCATTCGTCCGACTGAGCCATCCGCATTAGTTCAGTCGCACGATTGAACCATCCGCATTGTTCAATTGCACGAATAGCCCAATCGCACACCTTCATTCGCACAAGTGAAACAGTTTGTTCCAAAGACTAAAGTTGATAGTAATGGAGGACCAATACTCAGCATTCATAGTAGGGAGAGATTCAAGGGTTCAAAACCTATTGCTTCTGGAGAATGAAGTGGGGAATCACAACAAACCCCCTAAGCTAATCACGTTAGATTAATTCCCACACTGGAAGCAACGTTTCGAGATCTACTTAAATGGAGTAGATCCCTATATGTGGGAATCAATAGAGACGGGGTATAGTATGCCAATAGGTGCTGATGGAGTCAAACTTACACTAGGTGGCATGACTGATGGACAAAAGGTCAAGTACAATGCTGAAAAGAAAGTTTATGCTCTGCTTACTCAGTCAATTCCGAAGGATATTTTCCATCAATTTTCTGAGTACACTCAAGCAAAGAAGCTATGGGATGAATTGGAAAAACAGTATGAAGGGAATGCGCAATTGAAAGCTCTAAAGGCTAAAGCGTTGAAGAAGGAGTTCGACAACTTCTCGTCAATGGGTAATGAGAGCTTGGATGACGTCATCGATCAGTTCTACCACTTGATGAGTGAGCTGCACACTCATGGAGTTACAACGACCATGGAGGACAAGGTGTCAAACTTTGCAGATGGGTTGCCAGAGAAGTGGGTTTCCTTTGTCTCCAATCTCAGACAGAATGACATGCTAACAAAGTTAGGTATAAATGATTTCATTCTGAAGCTGAGAGAGGAAGCATTAAGGATACAGAGCCCAAAAGTCTTTCTATGATCAGAATCCGGCACTGTACAACGCGACTCCACAAGCCAAAACGTCTGGAGCACCACTTCAGACGGCTTTTGTGTCAAGTTCAGCTGGTCCTTCTCAAGCCTCTACTTCAGGGTCAGAAACGTCAAGGTCGTCTGGTACCCAATACATTGAACCTGAAGCAAATGCTACAAAACTAAAGACCGAGAATCTAGGTAATGTGACAGTAGAAGTAGCAAGAGAGCACATGGATCTCTTAGCAGCTGTAGTCCACTCCTATGACGGACTAGTTGCTGGGAAAATTGGGAATTGCCATCTGGCAGATGAGGACTATGAGCAAGTGGACGAGACAGAGCTGGAAAGGATGGATATAATGTGGGCCTTAGCAAGTGCTGTCCGGAGAGCCAAGAAGTTTGTCAAGAAGACCGGACAGAACTTGATTGCTACTAAGGATACAACTTTTGGTTTTGACAAGACAAAAGTTACCTGTTTCAATTGTGGCGAAAAGGGGCACTTCAAACGGGAGTGTGTGAAGCCCAAGAAGACTGGAAACGGGAATCCTTTCTCATCCTTCAATCGTCAGGATAAACCCACGAGCAGTTCTATTTCGTCAAGCAAGGATCCTAAAGCCTTGACTGCCCATGATGACGAAGGACAGGACTGGAGCTTTCGGTTTGTCTCTCCGGGAGAATCCAACATTGCTAGTGTTGAGGACTTAGATGACGATTCAGCTAGTGAAGGAGATATTGCAGTGGAACTCGCGATGTCAAACACTGAAGAGACTGCAACTGTGGTAAATTACATGCCTGAAGAAGGGACAACTACAACAACGTCAGAATCACCAGAACCAGAAACACCAGACTCTGCACTGATGGCGGATTCAACTGAATCTTCTCAAGGTGTTCGCTATAGTGCTGAAACCAACACGTGAATTGTCGATAGCAGAGCATCCAGGCACATGACTGGGAAGAGGGCACTCTTATCAAATGTCAAACAAATAAAAGGAGGCCATGTTTCATTTGCTGGAAACAAAGGAGGGTATATCACAGCTCTAGGGGAAGTGGGGAATCAGAAAATAAAGTTTGATAAAGTAAATTACGTTCAACAACTTCAAAATAACTTACTTTTTGTATCCCAAATTTGTGATAAAGGCTTTAAGGTAATATTCGATAACATAAAGTGCTATGTCCTGAAAAAGGACTATGTGATCCCCGAGGACCAAGTCTTAATGTCTGCCTCAAGATATAATGACCTTTATGTCTTGGATCTTTCAAAGGCCTCCACAACGGATCATCAAGTTCAGTGCTTCTTGTCAAAGGCTACTGAGAAGGATTCCATCTCCTGGCATCGGAGAATGGGACACATTAATTCACGAAAGATGAATCACTTGATCCAGAATGATCTAGTGAGAGGAGTTAACGTCAAGAACTTCCAACTTCCGAATTTCTGTGTGGCGTGCAAGAAAGGCAAACAGACGAAGAAGTCTCATAAGGAAAAGAAAGTTCATTCCATCGAACTTCCTCTTGAACTTCTTCACATGGATCTGTTTGGTCCAGTCAGTACAAGAAGCATTGCATGCGACTTGTACTGCTTTATGGTTACTGATGACTACTTAAGATTTTCTTGGGTAATGTTTCTGAATCCAAATCAGAAACATTTGAGTCTTTCAAGGAATTAGTAACTACAGTGGAGTCTCTCTACAAGCCGAAGGTAAGACAGGGACGCTCAGACAACGGAACCGAGTTCAAGAATCAGTGGATGGAGGCTTACTGCAAGGAAAAAGGAATTGTGCACCAGTTCACCTCTTCCTACACACCTCAGATGAATGGCGTTGCTGAGAGAAAGAATCGCAGCTTGATAGAGACAGCACGGACAATGCTAGCGGACTCGAAACTACCTATCCAATTCTGGAATGAGGCAGTGGCAAATGCGTGTTACACGTTAAATCGAGTTCTTGTAGTTAAACGCCATGGCAAGACGTGTTATGAGTTACTACAACGATGTAAACCTAATCTAGAGTATCTCGAACCGTTTGGCGCACCGTGCACCTTACTAAAGAAGACTCAGAAGGGAAAATTCAGCGAGAAGGCTGAAGAAGGTATCTTTCTAGGATACAACATACCAAGTAAGAGAGTTTACAACAACTCAACGGGTCTAGTAGAAGTGTGGTGTAACGTGGACGTTCAAAGATACACCACCCCACCTGCTGGAAAAGGACCCGCCTTCTTTTTCGACTATGATGGATTCTTCAAGTCCTTCAACATACCTCTCTCCACTTCTGACGAAGAATTAGCAAGCAAGATGATGTATGATGTCTTAAACACACCGTCACACGATTCAACATCATCTGGTTCACAAGCTGACTCGTCTCACCACTCAGGGGGAGCACTCAAAGTAAGTGACTCCTCCTCAGAAGATGAAGCTGTGGATAATGACCAGAACAATCAGGAGGAAAAGGTTCCCATTCCTGCAAGTCCACAAGCATCTGACATTGATGCCTCTGCATATTCGGATCCTCAAATTCCTACTGCCTCAGATACAGAACCAAACGTTCATAATCTTGACTCTCAGGTAGTTGTTCCCACCACTCCTGGATCACGCTTAAATGTCTATCATCCCCTAGACAATGTCATTGGGGATGTCAGATCAGGAGTGCAGACAAGAAATCAGCTATATTCAGCTGATTATGCCTCGGTAATGGAAAAAGGATACCTTCATGACGGTGCTTATCGTTGTTTTGTGTCTCAGTTTAAGCCAAAATACGTTAGTGAAGCCCTGAATGATGAGGCATGGGTGAGTGCCATGCAAGAAGAACTTCTTCAGTTCAAGAAATTAGGTGTATGGACTCTGGTGGATAGACCTAAAGGTGCTAAGGTCATTGGCACCAAATTGGTTTTGAAATGCAAGAAAGATGACCAAGGCGTCATCATCAGGAACAAGGCTCGACTTGTAGTTCAAGGATTTCGACAAGTCGAGGGAATAGATTACAATGAAGTGTTTGCACCCGTGGCAAGAATGGAAGCCATCCGTATCTTCCTAGCCTATGCCTCTTACATGAAGATTAAAGTCTATCAACTGGATGTAAAGAGTGCATTTCTTCATGGAGAAATCCGGGAAACTATGTATGTCAGTCAACCCGAAGGATTTGAGGATCCATATCATCGGGACAGAGTTTACAAACTGGATAAGGCTCTCTACGGGCTTCACCAAGCCCCGAGAGCATGGTATGAAAAACTCTCAACTCACCTTGTGAAACACGGATTTCGCAGAGGTGTAATTGACTGTACATTGTTCATCAAAGAAAAGGATGGTGATCTACTGCTTGTTCAGATCTATGTTGATGACATAATCTTCGGTTCCAAGAACGAAGACTTATGTAAAGAATTTGAAGCAGTAATGAAGGCAGAATTTGAAATGAGTGCCATGGGAGAGATGAAGTTCTTTCTCGGGTTACAGGTGGATCAAACACCAAAGGGGATATTTCTACATCAGACCAAGTATGTAGGGGATATTCTCAGTCGGTTTGACATGGAGAATGCTTCCGCAGCTGGGACTCCACTTGCTACGAACCATGATGTAGCACCCGACGAGAATGGTGATCTGGTCGATGCCACCATGTATCGAGGAATGATTGGATCCCTCATGTACCTCACTGCCTCAAGACCTGATATCATGTACGCGACGTGTCTATGTTCAAGATATCAAGCGAAACCAAAACTTAACCATCTTATAGGGGTCAAAAGGATATTCCGTTATCTGAAGGGTACACCAACACTTGGGTTGTGGTATCCTCATGACGATGACTTCGAGCTTACGGCGTATAGTGACTCGGATTACGGTGGTTGCAAGATGAACTACAAGTCTACATCAGCGGGATTTCAATTCTACTCGGATTACGGTGGTTGCAAGATG
Organism: Flaveria ramosissima; assembly: GCA_025215565.1. Taxonomy (NCBI): domain Eukaryota; kingdom Viridiplantae; phylum Streptophyta; class Magnoliopsida; order Asterales; family Asteraceae; genus Flaveria; species Flaveria ramosissima. Next base: position 61,265,942 of record CM046029.1, on the reverse strand, counting down.
AACTACAAGTCTACATCAGCGGGATTTCAATTCTTTGGGAGGAGATTAGTGACCTGGCAGTGTAAGAAGCAGACCCCGGTTGCTTTGTCAACCTGCGAAGCCGAATACGTTGCTGCCACAAGTTGCTGTTCACAAATCATATGGATACAACAGCAAATGTGGGACTACGGTTTGAATTTCTCTTCCACTCCTATTTTTGTTGATAACTCTGCTGCAATTTGATGGTCTGTGGATAGTATATATATTTGATAAAGATTTATTGCACAGATTCAGTTTTAATTGGTTGTTACTAATACTAAACCACACACACAAAAGGCAGTGTACCTGTCGTGTGGTAATATAGTGTTGGTAAGAACCGAGTATCAATCCGTGGACACACCTAGCCTACTCAACAAACTTGATGTTTGACTATCAGATTTGGTTTTTGTTAAAGAAAGTGATATTTTGTATTGGAAAGATTTTTTAGGGTTTAAAAGTAAACAGTAATAAAAAGAAAGTAAAATAAGAATTGAAGCGTTTGGATTTAAAATCAGGGAATAAAACTTATCATCCTAATTAGACTTCACTTATGTAATTGTGATGAATTGGTGATGTGATGTGATTATGTTAATGTTTATAAAGATGAGCCGGCGCGATTTCTCGACTATCCTGCTGTCGTAGTGACTTGATCCTGTCAGGCTGAGTTTACTGCTCAGATCAAAGCCCTAGTAATGTAGGTAAATCTTTTGTGTCCTATTTGACATACGATTTCCGAAAACATAATTTAATGTTAAAAAGAGAGTTGATCAGGTTCCTTCCTAACATACCATTAATTTTAGAAAACCGTAACAATTACTGAAGTTTCCGAACTAATAAAAGGGAACCCGCAAATGATCAGAAAGTTAAAGTGATATGATTTCTAATAACCATTTCTAGTTCATTAGCCATGGATTTATTATGAAGACCGGTTTCACGAATGAAAGTTAATCATATGGTTTTCAACCTTGTATGACAATCACAATCACAAACCATAAAGTTATAACTTCCCGTTCAAATGTAGACGCTACCCATCAATAGTTTTCCCAAGACCACCATAACATTAACATAATATTTATCACACCATTAGTTCATCACAATCATGATGAGCTTTAACATAACGACGGATAACAAAGAAGATAGATAAGTGATCATCGGTGAAATGGAACAATGAAACCGATAATCCACAATGGATGACGTTTAGGTGATCCCAAGCTTCTTCCAAGTGTTGTATGCACCTCCCGAGCCTCCGAATGATCTTGAAGTCTTGATTCCCGAGAGAATTCAGCAGAGTAACTCTCCCACCAAAGCTTGCCAAAAATGGTGAGCTTAGGCTTCTATTTATAGGCTTTCCGGAGTGTTTAAGCACGGCCCCGTGCCTAAAAGGCACGGCCCCGTGCTAGTACAATGCTTACGAAAGTTGGTCGGCTCGTACATGCAGGTTGTGTCGGGCACGGCCCAATGCTAAATGGGGCACGACCCCGTGTTGGTGGTGGGGCACGGCCTCGTGCCTTATGGGGCACGGCCCCATGTCTACTTTTAGGGGACAGTACTTTTTGTCCTGTCAGATGTCCAAGCACGGGGGTGTGTTAATTTAGCACGGGGGTGTGTTTCTGGCAAGGCATGGGGGCGTGCTTAATGAGGCACGGCCCCATGCTTGGAGTCCAAAGCTCGGATTGCTTCAATTTCTTGTTAAATATGCTCCTTTTGTCCATCTTGCCCTTTTAAACACCTGAAAACACAATTTAACACTTTTAAGTACATTTTCATCATTTTAAGGAAGATATTAAGGAATAATTGATGTGCTTTTGATAGGATTTTTATGTATAATTTGGAGCACATCAAACATCCCCACACTTGAACTTTGCTTGTCCTCAAGCAAAAATCACTTAAAATGACAATTCCACCAAAAACCAAATAAATCAAATTATAAACATGTCTTTCGAGAAGTATGCAAGTAAATACTATTTTCATCCAAATATAAATATTCTAAGCACATGTAAAATGATATCCTAGCAAGCAATAGGTTGGTTAGTAAGATTATTATCATGTAAAAATCCACACTTCTCACAAGATGCACTCACACTCGGCTAAATATATGGAGTCATAATCAAGATTAAGTATGACTAATACACTCAATTGCCTAGTATGAATACGTGTGAAATCATATGCTTGTTAAGGGATCAAATCTCCACCTACTTAGATATTTATTTGCATAAATCATTAGGTCTTTGATGGGTTGTAACTTGGCTCGGGCTCGGGTATGGAATATTTGGAAAGAGTGGCTAATTGCTAAAGACGACGGTCTTGGCTTATTTTTCTAAATAAATAACAAGGAAAGCAATAAAGGTTCCCTATACAATACTTCAAGCTAGAAGGGATATGCTAGCTTGAGGACTCGTTTAAGGTCAGATTGTCAAGACCGTATTTTGCTTTCAAGAATCGTACTTCATCTTTTACCCGAAGATACACAAAACTTTCCTTTCTCAAGGATCGTTCGGCTTGAAGCCTAATAGCACCCAATCGGATTAATTCTGTGTATTCGTATTGAGATTCAGTTTGATTCTTTTTGCATTTTCCATTATGGGACCAATTTCCACAATTCGGGCATCTTTCATATCTTTTTGCCCGTCTCTTTATAGCACTTTTTGAAATCCCACAAAATGGCGGAACTTGTTCCTTTTTTTGCCATTTCTTTCTTGCGTCAAACGTGAGATTGAAAATTTGTTCGTAGATTTCCGGGGAAGTCCCGGTTTTACGTGATGAAGGCAACAAAGCAAATTGAAATCAAAAGAATGCATTCCAGTTCTTTAAGGTCTGCCGGTAAAAGACCAAATACACATTTTTTTATTTATAATTTAAATTTATTTTTATAAGCCAAAAACGTGTCTTTAACGAAAACGGGTTTTGTTGAAGGCTTTTTGGTTAAGTGACTTGGTGACTCGGGTGATTGAAAGATAAAAAACGTTTAAGCTCAACGGGGCTAACTAGGGTTGACGTTTGGGTAAGGAAAATTAAAGACAATGGTTGGGGCTTGAATGGTTAAGGTTCCTAGTGCCTAACTCATTTTTATGCAACAAATACTAATTAAGGTCTTGAAATGTATACCCAAAGCAAGTTCTAATCACACGTATCATATGGCACCCTCAATTAAATCCAGAATGAAAGTAGAATTGCAACTTGCAAAAGCTTGTTTAAGGCTAAAAAATAAACTCACATACGGATGGAATTGGGTAAAAATGTTTCATTTTACATGATTAAATATTTTACTAGATTATCACAAAAAAAACATTTTCAATTTTTATTTGAACGTCATGGATTTACTTCTTTATTTCCCGAAAACGTATATTTATAATTTGGTTTATCAAAAATTATATTAAATTTTTGGTTTCTTGTCACAAAAATTACTTGGTAAGTGATCTTTTCTTAAAATTTTAATTTGGACCTATTTAGCAAAGTCAAATGCATTACTCCCATCCCCACACTTAAAATTCACATTGTCCTCAATGTGATTAAAATATTCATGATCGAGAAAGGGTAACGAAATAACTCCCCTAAAAATGATGAATTTTTCACTTGTGTTTGGTTGCCCTCGCGTTGTTAGAATCCTCGGTATCACCTGAAATGTCACCAATTTATTGAAAGCATTAAAATCCTAAGCACACAAAATAAAAACAAAACGACATAAATTAAAAGATAGATTGGCACAAAACAACTGTGCCGGGGCCCGAAAATGATACGGTTTTCAAGGGCTTTGTGGTGGGATATCCCCCCACTCGTGGTACATTCGGTTTCTGATGTACGTGACATCTCTGCTCAAGTCATCGACTCGGGAATTCAGATTTTCGACTCGGTTGAAGGCTCGTTGGGCATATTCAAATGATCGCCTTGCATGGGTTTCGGTGGTTTGGATTGACTCATAAAGGTCTAACATGGTTGGAAATTCCCTTGTTCGTGAACTTGAAGATCCAGCTCCGGCTCCTTCCGGCTGTATCGGCATGTCGAGATCCATGATAATTTCTTCGGGATCCGCCGGATCCCAGATTTGTCCCTTCTTATCCATGAATCTCGGCTGCCCATTTGGTAAGCTTGTCACCATGTACATACTTGTACAAATGCTCAAGTCTAACAGTCCGGCATCACTCCTTCGGTTCCTTCAGTGTTATAACCATAGCTTTCATATAAGTTCAAAATCCAGCTTCCTCCAAACATGGGTGTTGGAGCACCTGCAATCGCGTTCCTGGAAAAAGATTACAAAACAAATACCCAATATTACATGGCAACTGATTAACCATACAATATAAAATAAACAAGTCCCTCAAATTAACAACTCCCTCGCTTTGACCACGAGCTGTTATGGAATGGCTGAGTAACCGATGAATGTATCGCAGCAGCGGGTCTCGTATCTGACTGCTTTTTGTTTTGCTCGAGTTGAACCCTCCGGTTCCAATCCGCTCCCAAAATGCTTTCCTCATTGCACCACTTTCCGCGTCTCTACTTTCCTCGTCCGGGAAGGTATGATACGCCGGCATTCCAGATATAGCCTCCTCCTCCATTTCTTGTTCCGTGTATATTCCAAGATAGACACCGAACAAGGCAATGGATGTTTTATGCCAATTCCCAGCTAGTCTGAATGAAACTGCATTTTCATCCCAAGGATCAGAGTCTTTCATGCTAAATTTAAAAGATGCTAAAAATTCAAGAGTCAGTTCATAAACGGAAGGTCTATTTTGTGAAAATAAACGTTTCCACTGGACACTTAATAAATTATTATATCTTTCTAGCTGTCCGACTGCCGCTAGTGTTTTTCATCTGCTTGTAAGTGGGATCTTTCGACCCTTTGTAGCAATCTTTGAAGTCTATCATGACACCATCTCTCGCGGCTCCCTCCAAAATGTAAGTAGGGATGCTCCATGATCCTGAAATTTAAAAATAAATTAATCTATACAAAACAAATTTCTTAAGCAGTCTCATGATGTTAGTGAAAATCATATGTTTTTCAAGACATAACACCATAATGATTCAATTCATGTTCAAAAATAGTTAACAATTTATCATTCAAGGAAAAAATTTTTGAACATGGGGGTGCGCTTTATACGACGTGGGGGTGCGGTTAACATGTTTGGGCATGAAATCTTGACTCGCGCAATCGTGGTTTTGTTTGTAAATCGTTGATTAAGCATGGGTTTAACATTTTCTTGCTTCAAAAATCAAAGATTATACGTTGAACATTTTAATCATTTGTTAATAATTCAAGATACTAAAAATATATATTGTTTTACATCACTTGAGAATTCTTGTAACTTGAACATGATTAACAAAGGTTTCACCACGAGTTATGAAGATAGTCTTGTTAACAATAAAAGAAAACAACTAACTAACCAACTAAACATACTAATATCTAACTAAACACACTAATTAACACTAATCTACTACAAGAATAAACATAAACAAGTAGGGAGCATTCATCATTCCATAACACGTTTAAGAACAAGTGTTTACATATAATTGCTAGGATTTCGGTTGTTTAGAGACCTAATCACCTAACTACATGTAAATGACTTTCATAATCAAAGGAATTAGTATGCTAACCTCTTGGCCAAATACTCTTGCAAGAACACTTGAACAAATGAAAGAAAAATGGAAAAGAAGATAGAATTGAAAGTGGATACGACTTTGCAGGCACATTAGCTCGGTTTTTATCATGCAACATTGAATGGAAAAGGACAAAAGGCTGAAAAATGGCAGGTGGTGTCAATTCTTGTCGAACACGGGGGCGTGCCCCTTTGAACACGGGGCCGTGTTCAAGTACAAAGTTCGGTTTCAGTCTTTTGTTGTTCCGTTTTTCAGTTTCGCGCGTTGTGTAATTTTTCCGGTTAAGTTTTATCACTTCCAAATCATCAGAAAAGATACGAAAATAGTCCTATAGTTAAATAACACAAGCCAAATTGAAAATTACATTCCCTAGAATCCTACAGTTACACGATACGTTAAAAGCCGAGAATCTGAAACAGCAAAACCAGACTCTTTAACGCGCAACAGCGCACTTAACACATCACGGAATGTGTCTAAAAGAAACCTCCACACATTTCGTGTGGAAGGTTTGGCATGGGATAGTGAGAAGTGCGGTTGCTCAATTCCGCGAGCTGCTGGTTAATGGAAATGAGTTCCTCGCTCATCTGCTGAACTTTTTGGATTAGTTCAGCTAAGCGTTGGGAAGCAACGAGGTTCATTTCTGTCAATTGCTTGATTAGTTCATGCATTTTGAAGAAATACTCTTGAGTTGTCGGCTCTCGCGTTTCGGAACGCGGTTTCTTCGCAGGATTCCAGTTTGAGCTTCCGTGACTTGATTCTTTCATTTTTTTGACGTTTTTGAGCAGGAATGAGTGTGATGAAAGAATGGAACAAGTGTGGTATTTATACACAGGTCGTGAAGAGTGAACACGGGGGCGTGCTTAGCTAGGCACGGCCCCGTGCTTGTCAGAAATCGTCTTAAATTCGACCTGCAACGTTCCAGAGTCGTCAGCGGAGATCGTGGAAAAATTTTGTCAGAGACACGGGGGCGTGCTTGATGGGGCACGGCCCCGTGCTTGTGCTTGTGAAGTCCTAAAAATTGCTACAAAGTGAGAAAAATTATGTACAGGTGCCGCGTTTAAGTTTCGGGTCTTCGGCACGACCCTTCCCCACACTTAGTTTTCGTTGGGGTGGAGGTTTAATTCCTCCGAAGAAATCTTGGTTGGTCCATCGTTATACGGTTTCAAACGATGACCATTTACTTTGAAACTTAAACCTGCGTGGTTGTAAATTTCAATGGCACCATTCATAAACACGTTTTTGATCGTATAAGGTCCAGACCAACGTGATTTCAGTTTTCCGGGAAATAAACGTAAACGAGAGTTATACAGTAAGACACGTTCTCCCACATGAAATTGTTTTGTGCTCTTTAATCGAGCGTCGTGGAATTTCCTTGTCTTTTCTTTGTAAACCCTAGCGTTTTCGTACGCTTGTTCCCTCAATTCCTCCAATTCGTGAATTTGTAGGAATCGATTCTTTCCTGCAAGGTCTTGGTCCAGGTTTGCTGCTTTAAGTGCCCAAAAGGCCTTATGCTCTAGTTCTACAGGTAGATGACACGACTTCCCATAAACTAGTTTAAACGGTGTTGTGCCGATGGGAGTCTTATAGGCTGTTCGAAAAGCCCATAATGCATCATCTAACTTGATAGACCAGTCCTTGTGATTTTGACCTACAGTTTTCTCAAGGATTCGTTTGATACCTCGGTTAGTGACTTCGGCTTGCCCATTCGCTTGTGGATGGTAAGCAGTTGTAAAGCGATGGTGAACTCCATAACGTGCCATTGCTCTTTCAAGCTGATTGTTACAGAAATGAGTTCCTCGGTCACTAATCAGAGCTTTGGGGGTACCAAAACGAGAAAATAGTTTCTTAAGGAATTTGACAACGTTCCTGGCATCATTAGTAGGCAGGGCTTGAGCTTCAGCCCATTTTGAAACGTAATCAACTGCTACCAAGATGTAACGATTGCCAAATGACACCGGGAATGGCCCCATGAAATCAATACCCCATATATCAAATATCTCGCATACTTGAACTGGTTTCTGAGGCATCTCATCCCGTGTTGAGATATTGGTTGCTCTTTGACATGCATCACAGGTGCGTACCATGTTATGAGCATCTTTGAAGATCGTGGGCCAGTAAAATCCAGAGTCGAATACTTTCTTGGCTGTTAAGGTTGCTCCATGGTGTCCTCCTGTGGGTCCTTCATGACAGTGCCTTAGAATTTGTTCTGCTTCACTTCCGTATACGCATCTTCGAATGAGTTGGTCTGCACCGATTCTGAACAGATACGGATCCTCCCAATAGTAATGTTTGATATCAGTAAAGAACTTCTTCTTTTGCTGATAAGTCATTCCTTTGAGAAGGATTCCGCTTGCTAAGTAATTCGCAAAATCGGCGAACCAAGGGTGTTCATCGATTGAGGATTGAATGTGCATAAGGAATTCATGAGGAAAATTGTCGTTTATTTTGGCTTCCTCAGTTTGTGAAGGACTTGAGTCCTCAAGACGCGAGAGATGATCAGCCGCTAGATTTTCCGCTCCTTTCTTATCACGAATTTCGATATCAAATTCTTGAAGCAGAAGAATCCAACGGAATCAATCTCGGCTTTGCATCTTGTTTGTTGAACAAATAACGAAGGGCTGCATGATCGGTGTAAACAATTGTCTTTGAAAGGATGAGATACGAGCGGAATTTATCGAATGCGAAAACTACCGCAAGAAGTTCTTTTTCGGTGGTAGTGTAGTTTTCTTGTGCGTCGTTTAGGGTTTTGCTCGCATAATGAATTGGGTGAAATTGCTTGTCTTTCCTCTGTCCTAATACAGCTCCCACCGCGAAATCGCTTGCATCGCACATGAGCTCAAATGGTAGTGTCCAATCTGGGGAAACCATGATTGGAGCAGTTACCAATCTCTCCTTAAGCAATTTGAATGCACTAATGCATTCATCAGAAAATACGAATTTCGCGTCTTTTCCAGGAGTTGAGTCATTGGTCGAGCGATTTTTGAGAAATCTTTAATGAAACGACGGTAGAATCCTGCATGTCCTAGGAAACTTCTGATGTCTTTCACGGTTGTGGGATGCGGAAGTTTAGAAATAGTGTCGACTTTGGCTTGATCGACTTCAAGCCCCGCTCGAGAGATTTTGTGTCCTAACACTATTCCTTCCGTAACCATGAAGTGGCACTTTTCCCAATTTAAAACAAGGTTGGAGTCTTCACATCTAACCAGCATCTTTTCCAGGTTTTCAAGACATTGCTCAAATGAGTTTCCAAAGATGGAGAAATCATCCATGAAAACTTCCATTGAGTGTTCAATCATGTCATGAAAAATTGCTACCATGCATCTTTGAAATGTAGCAGGAGCATTACACAAGCCAAAGGGCATTCGCCGATAAGCAAATGTGCCATATGGACAGGTGAATGTTGTCTTTTCTTGATCTTCGGGAGCAATAGGAATTTGAAAATAACCTGAGAAACCATCCAGAAAACAATAGAACATTTTTCCAGACAATCTCTCAAGCATTTGGTCGATGAAAGGAAGAGGGAAGTGATCTTTCCTTGTGGCGTCATTGAGTTTGCGATAGTCTATGCAAACTCTCCATCCTGTAACCGTACGAGTGGGAATAAGCTCATTCTTCTCGTTAGTTACAACAGTCATTCCTCCTTTCTTTGGAACAACTTGGACGGGACTGACCCAAGGCGAATCAGAAATAGGGTAAATCAAACCGGCATCTAGCAGTTTGATTACTTCTTTCTTCACCACCTCTTGCATGCTCGGGTTTAAACGTCTTTGAGGTTGAATGACGGATTTGAAGTTCTCCTCCATCAATATTTTATGAGTGCAAAAGGATGGATTGATTCCCTTGATGTCCATGATTTTCCATGCAATTGCTCGTTTGTGTGCCTTAAGCACATTGAGCAACTTGTTCTTCTCATCAATTGATAAGGCGGATGAGATTATGACAGGAAGTTGAGATGTGTTTTCAAGAAAAGCGTATTCGAGATGAGATGGAAGTTCTTTGAGCTCTAAGACTGGAGGGTCTTCGATAGAAGGTTTGGCTTTTGGTTCTAAGTCTTGCTCAATGATCTCAAATGCTTCTTGATGAAATGATGTTTCGTCAACTTCAAGTTCTGGAATGGTTTGGTTTTCACAGATGGGTTCGGTGATTGTGACTTCTATTAATTGAGTATTGCAAGCTTCATTTTGAAGGGCTTCCTTCAAATGACGGCTTATGATCGAATCGCAAGCATCAACGTAATAGAGTGAGTCATCATGATGTTGAGGGTGTTTCATGGATTGGCCTATATCGAAAGTTACTTCCTCCTCGTCTACTCTAAGCGTGAGTTTGCCTGTACAAACATCAATGAGGGCTCGAGCAGTCGCTAAGAAAGGTCGACCTAGGATAAGAGGAACATTTTTGTCCTCATCCATGTCTAGGATCACAAAATCAACGGGAAATACGAATTTGTCAATTTTAACTAAGAGATTTTCAACGATGCCCCTCGGATATTTGACAGAACGGTCAGCTAACTGGATGCTCATACGGGTAGGTCTAGGCTCACCTAAGTTTAATTTTTCAAAAACCGCATAAGGCATAAGGTTAATGCTAGCACCTAAATCAGCTAACGCATTACTGACAGAAAGATTTCCTATTAGGCAAGGTATGGTGAAACTTCCTGGATCAGTCATCTTTTGAGGTAGTTTGTTTTGAAGAACTGCAGAGCATTCCTCATTCAAAACTACGTGTGATAACTCTTCCAGCTTCTTTTTGTTTGACAAGACACCTTTTAGAAACTTAGCGTAGTTTGGCATTTGTGCTAAGGCCTCCACCAAAGGCAGATTGATGTGGAGTTGCTTGAACAACCCAAGGAATTTGCCATATTGTGCCTCCATTCTTTGTTGTCTCAAACGACCTGGATATGGAGGTGGTGGAACATAAGGTGGTGGTGGAACGTATTTCTTTGCTGGTTCTTCAATAACAACGGGTTGCTTTTGCTTATCACTCGCATTACTTGGAGTTTCAGTTTCTACTTCTTCAAGGATGGGTTGTAATGCGGGTGCATCACCTTGAGTGGTTTTGCCACTCCTGGTGGTGATGGCTTTGACTTGAGCATTAGGGTTTGTCACAGTGTTGCTGGGCAAAGCTCCTTGAGGTCTTTCAGAGAGTTGTTGTGCTATTTGACCTACTTGGTGCTCTATGGTCTGTAATGATGCTTTGTTGCTTTTGATGTCAGCTTCGTTTCTTTGGAACCTCTCCTCATTTCTTCGATCAGATTTCCGGATGTACTCATCTGTGGCTTGTGTGGTTAACAACAATTGCTGCAATAAGTCTTCCATTGATGATGCTCCACGGTCTTGGTTACTACTGCTTGGACCTTGGTATGGTGGTTTCTGTTGTTGGTAAGGTGGCCTTCGGTTGAATCCAGATGATTGTTGGTTACTGCCAGCATCTCTGTAATTCGAGTTGTTTCTCCAATTTGAATTGTATGAGTTGTTTGGGCCTCCTACGTAGTCAACATCTTCAACCATCATAACGCCTTGTGGGCACTCGTTGGTCTTGTGTGAATTTCCACATGTGTTGCATCGTGTTGGAGTTTTCTTTAGCTCGCTTTGCAATTGTTCAAATTTTTTGGTTAGAGCTTCTAATTGGGCTGCAATTAGGGTTTCAGAGTCTACTTGATGAATACCTTTAGAACTGGGTTTGGTTCTTAAAGGATTGTAAGCAAAGCTCTTCTTAGCTGCTCTTTCTAAGGCTTGATATGCTTCTGTTGGCGTGACACTTCCAAAATCTCCTCCCGCACTTTGGTCTACTGCTTGCTTGTGGGCTCCGCTAATCGCATCGTAAAAGGTTTGACACTGCAGCCACAGATCAAGTCCGTGATGTGGGCATCTCCGAAGGAGACCTTTATATCTCTCCCATGCTGCGTGTAATGATTCATCGTCGTCTTGACGGAAACTTGTGATGCTGCTTCTTAGTTTGGCAGTACGATCGGGTGGAAAGTATTTCAAAAGGAATTGTTCAGCCATTCCCGCCCATGTGGTGATGGAACCAGGCGGAAGTGAATCAAGCCAATCGATGGCTCGGCCTCGAAGTGAAAATGGAAAAAGTCTTAGTCGAATGGCGTCGTCTGAACAGTTATTGATTTTGAAGGTCGCACAGATACGAAGGAATCGTGAGATGTGAGCATTAGGGTCTTCGTCTTGTAACCCATGGAACTGAACAGAGTTTTCTACAAGTTGGATAATACTAGACTTAATCTCGAAATTGTTGGCCGCTATTGCTGGTTGGACAACACTAGACTCATAACCATCTATTGACGGTGTGGCATAGTGTGTCATCTTCATTTCCTCGTCTTGGTTAGCCATGTCTTCTTCGGATGGTGTATCTTCCAAAATGTCTTCTTCAATGACTGGTGCTTCTTGTTGTGATCTTTTGCGCAATCTTTGACGGAAAAGTCGTTCGGGTTCCGGAAGAGGCGGAACAAGTTCAGAACTAGACGAGTCGGACATACACTAACTTAAGGAAGCATAAACTAACTAAGGCTTAAAATGAATCAGGCAAAAATAACTAAACTAACTAAGGCAAACTACCTACAAATAAAAATGAAGTTTAAACAAAAATATATTAACAGGTTATATGCAAGATAGTCAAAAATTTAGTTTGTCTTTCAAACTGCCGTGTGTCCCCGGCAACGGCGCCAAAAACTTGATGGTCTGCGGATAGTATATATATTTGATAAAGATTTATTGCACAGATTCAGTTTTAATTGGTTGTTACTAATACTAAACCACACACACAAAAGGCAGTGTACCTGTCGTGTGGTAATATAGTGTTGGTAAGAACCGAGTATCAATCCGTGGACACACCTAGCCTACTCAACAAACTTGATGTTTGACTATCAGATTTGGTTTTTGTTAAAGAAAGTGATATTTTGTATTGGAAAGATTTTTAGGGTTTAAAAGTAAACAATAATAAAAAGAAAGTAAAATAAGAATTGAAGCGTTTGGATTTAAAATCAGGGAATAAAAGTTATCATCCTAATTAGACTCCACTTATGTAATTGTGATGAATTGGTGATGTGATGTGATTATGTTAATGTTTATAAAGATGAGCCGGCGCGATTTCTCGACTATCCTGCTGCCGTAGTGACTTGATCCTGTCAGGCTGAGTTTACTGCTCAGATCAAAGCCCTAGTAATGTAGGTAAATCTTTTGTGTCCTATTTGACATACGATTTCTGAAAACATAATTTAATGTTAAAAAGAGAGTTGATCAGGTTCCTTCCTAACATACCATTAATTTTAGAAAACCGTAACAATTACTGAAGTTTCCGAACTAATAAAAGGGAACCCGCAAATGATCAGAAAGTTAAAGTGATATGATTTCTAATAACCATTTCTAGTTCATTAGCCATGGATTTATTATGAAGACCGGTTTCGCGAATGAAAGTTAATCATACGGTTTTCAACCTTGTATGACAATCACAATCACAAACCATAAAGTTATAACTTCCCGTTCAAATGTAGATGCTACCCATCAATAGTTTTCCCAAGACCACCATAACATTAACATAACAACGGATAACAAATTACATAAGTTTAGCTCATGATGAGCTTTAACATAACAACGAATAACAAAGTAGATAGATAAGTGATCATCGGTGAAATGGAACAATCAAACTGATAATCCACAATGGATGACGTTTAGGTGATCCCAAGCTTCTTCCAAGTGTTGTATGCACCTCCCGAGCCTCCGAATGATCTTGAAGTCTTGATTCCCGAGAGAATTCAGCAGAGTAACTCTCCCACCAAAGCTTGCCAAAAATGGTGAGCTTAGGCTTCTATTTATAGGCTTTCCGGAGTGTTTAAGCACGGCCCCGTGCCTAAAAGGCACGGCCCCGTGCTAGTACAATGCTTACGAAAGTTGGTCGGCTCGTACATGCAGGTTGTGTCGGGCACGGCCCCGTGCTAAATGGGGCACGGCCCCGTGTTGGTGGTGGGGCACGGCCCCGTGCCTTATGGGGCACGGCCCCGTGTCTACTTTTAGGGGACAGTACTTTTTGTCCTGTCAGATGTCCAAGCACGGGGGTGTGTTAATTTAGCACGGGGGTGTGTTTCTGGCAAGGCATGGGGGCGTGCTTAATGAGGCACGACCCCATGCTTGGAGTCCAAAGCTCGGATTGCTTCAATTTCTTGTTAAATATGCTCCTTTTGTCCATCTTGCCCTTTTAAACACCTGAAAACACAATTTAACATTTTTAAGTACATTTTCATCATTTTAAGGAAGATATTAATGAATAATTGATGTGCTTTTGATAGGATTTTTATGTATAATTTGGAGCACATCACAATTGCAGTAACTAAAAATCCGGTACAACATCCTAAGACCAAACACATCGGCATAAAATATCACTTTATACTGTGACTGTTTGGAAAAGAACCTAATCGACAAATAATATTGATTTTCAACGCACTGACCTCTATACAAAGGCTTTTGATAAACCACGTTTTCTATATTTGTTAGAGGTCAACGACGTTAACAGAAAAGTGATGTAATTCCAGAAGATGACCATTTTAGTCCGGTGCATAGAGTCCATTTTTCTTTTAATTTTATTTTCTTTCTTTATTTATTTTATTTTATGTTTTAATTAAAGTGATGTTATTTCTTCTCCTATTAAAATCCGAAAAACACAAATCGTTAATGGTTTTCGAATTTTAGAGTGAGAATAGGTTTAGTTAACAAAATTAAAAAAAACGAGGGAGAAGGAGAGGCTAGCTAATAGAAATCAGATCGTAATTGTGATACCGATTCAATAACTTTGGAAAATGATTGTACACAGGAACAAACCATTTGGGACTCTTAAAAGATTAAATTGAATTAGATGCGAAGTTCAAAGTATAAGTCTGTGTAGTCTGAGCAATATAAAAAGAAAAATGATAGTAAAACTGGTTACTACTAAGGTAACACAAAGAAAGTAGACCTATCGGTAGATTCAACACAATAGATGATTAGACCTTGTTGGTGATCTCAGGAATAAACTAAGTTGTTCAACAAACTGTGGGTTATCATCTTATCCCTGGTTACCACAATCAATAAATTCCAATAAGGGGTGACGAGCAGAATAAACGCCGCAAATGTGTGCGTATGACCAAAATATGAGCAAAAGCACATGATGAAAAAAATGCAAAAGCAATCAAACTAATAACCTATGTTATTGGTGAGAACTGTGCAAAAAGAATAAAAGTGCTCAAACAAGAAGATAGGTTATGTGCCTCTCTGCTGTGCGGTGGCACTGACATGAGGATAAGCATAACCTATATATTCTAGAATTCATTGTTGTTTGCCGCCTCTCTGCTGTGCGATGGCACTGACCTGAGGCTTGGCTTCTCCTTGAAAGCTCTAAGAATAGTTTCTTCTTGAATACTACCCTGAGACCACTCAAAAATCTCCTGAAGAATGTTGATTACCATATAAGTGTGGGATCCACAAAAGCTTGTTGAAATAATTAAACCTTAAACTATCACCAATCTGTGTCAAAAGTCTGTGTATGGATTTAAGAGGACAAGTATATTGACAATCATCGTGGCTACAATTCTTGAAAGTCCAAATCAATGTGGGGATCTAATAGTACTAGTATGATTTCCTAAATTTGCTAACGACTCTAGATGAAAAACAAGAATAGAGCATCAAAAGGTTTTAATAAGATGACCCGAATGATTTGACGTACCTGTATGATTCCAAACTGAATCAGTCCACTTATGGTCAAAATGAATTGAAGCTGCCCTTTCAGGAAATGAATTGTTTAGAATTCCATCTTAAAATTTTCACCTCACACAAAACCACAAAAACAAGTTTTAGTTTTATATTTTAGTTTTAGTTCTTTTATTTTGTTTAAATTTCGTCAATTTAGTTTGTTAAACATTGGACTATGCCATGGAATTCAATCGGGGATTTAATCACCTAAAAAGGTCACGTCTGAGGTGACCACACAAGTTTTCAAATGTGAAATGGGTCACGTCTGAGGTGACAAAGTGTGTGTGTTGTTTAAAAGGATCACGACTAAGGTGATCAAAAGTTTTCAAAATTAAAATGATCATGTCTGAGATGATCGAATTCTTAAAATGTTTAATCAATAAGTGAAAAGGTGTAATATGTCTAATGGTCATAAAGTCAAAATCATGAGTATGATCCATTCGCAAGACTGGACCATGAGTATGGACCAGTCGTACGATTGGAGGATACGAATGAGCCCAATCGCACGATTAACCCACACGTATGGGACATACGTGCGATTGGACCATAAGCATGAACAAAATCACACGATTGGATGACTAACATGAGCCAATCGCATGGATGAAGGTGACCGAATGACACAGTCGCACGACTGACTTCTAGTCGCACGACTGAAGGTGACCGACTGTGCTAGTCGCACGACTGAAGGAAACCCTAGTATAAAAAGAGGGGGAGTCGGTCGCAGTCGTTCATCACCCCCAAATCGCCCCTAAATCGCACGAAGCACCGTTACTCTGCCCGATTTTCATTAGAGCACTCTAGACCTTTGATTATTGCATACTGACGATTTGTAGTGACTATACATGTAATGTGCGATGAAATCAATGAAGATGTACATCGATTATTGCCCAAAATCGACTGATTTGAACCCTAAAAAGAACCGAGACTTAGTTTAACTAAGAAACTAATTAAACTAAGTCCATTGTGAAACTAAAGGTTACTATGTGTTTAGTCGGTAAAATGCGAGCCTAATGAGTCAAAGCACGATGTCTAACATTAAAGTTTGCTCAAAATTCGATTTTGAATTGAAAAGTAAGTCTGTCATGCGAATGGACAACCTGATAAACTTCAGTCACACGACTGAGCGGGGCGAATGGCTAAACCGCACGACTGAACCATGGGTATGAGTTCAGTCGCACGACTGATGTAAGCGCATGAGATAGCATACGAATGAGCCTAGACGCATGATCAGTCGTACGTATGAGGTCATTCGCACGACTAATTCTCAGTCGCACAGCTCATTCGCACGAGTAGATCTCAGTCGCACAGGTTCATTCGCATGACAGAACAGAAAAATTCAAGTTCAAATGAATCAAATTATTACTCATTGAAGGAAACTAACGTTTATTTGCATTGTGTAACAGATGGCTAGTCGTTGGACTATGAGCACCAAGCACAACATCTGTGCTCATCTAGATCTGACCTCAAGGAACACTACAGACTTCTCAGGCATTATTACCTTCCTACGGAGATCGAGGATCTTCCGTGCCATCTCGACTCCGTGCACACCATACCGCTCGGTTCAGCAGGCCTTCTGGGAAGGCGCGGTTGTTGACAGGACCTCAGAGCCCCACCGGATCAGGAGCTCTATCTTTGGTCAGGGTATAGAGATCATAGAGGATGATCTTCGTACTGTTCTAGAGTTCGGGGATGATGTTGACTGTCCCACTCGACTACACCCCCTTACTGTTCGAGGATGTTTCATGTGAGTTAAGTACTCTGGGGACCTCAACGCAGGGGTGCTCAACAAGAGCAACCTGTGCCCCCAGTTCAAGTACCTCGCACATGTGTTGCTGAAGTGCATAGCTTCACGGAAGGGAGGGTTCGACGAGCTCTCAGATCAGATTCAGAACGCTTACGCAGCGTTGGTGCTGAACCACCCGTTCAGCTTCTCTAAGATGATCTTCGCCTATCTGGTGGAGAACATTGAGGGGAAAGGGAAGGAAGGGTTCTGCATGTACCCTTGATTCATCCAGATAATTATCGATCAGAAACTACCGTCGCTGCCTAAGGAAAAGGACGACGCTGTAGTACTTGAGGTGATGGACGACACCACATTGGGTCGTATGAAGGTATACAGGGGGAAGCAGATTAAGCCCCCTATGAGGAGATTATTCCGGCATCTGGCCCAGGAGGATTACGTGGCGCCAGCGAGGCGTAAATGGCGCCTCGCAGACAGTGATTCTGATGCTGAGCAACTTGTGCTCCCGGACGATGATTCCGACGACGATGATAGCGGTGATGGTGGAGATGCAGGGCCCACTTAATTGAGGGCCCCCACTGCTGATATAGCATCTCCAGCACCCACCCAAGGTGGGACAGAGACTGCGGGCTTCCATCAGGACTTCCGACCTCATAAGGAGGAGGAGTCAGATGAGGAGCCGTTGACTCGAACGGTGGGCAGCAAGGTGGTTGCCACCGAGCGACGGTTTAGGGCGGTTGGTGAACGCCCGGGAGGGTCTGGGGATACTATGACTGATCCAACCTACACCACTATTCAGCCCAACATCCCAGGGGGAGCATCCACCTCGAGGGGTTCGAGGAAGAAACGGATGGCTCAGCCCCACGGGATGAAGACGAAGAGGAGGAGGATGACCTTTATCACCACCACCACTACAGCCACCACTACCACCACTCCGCCTACCACCACTACCACTTCACCTACCACCACTACCACTTCACCTACCACCACCACTACCACCGCTCTACCTACTACCACCACTACCACTCCACCCATCATGACTACCCCACCATCCAAACATATCCCGCCATCCATCTTCTCTACATCCACCACTACCACCACCACACACGGAGCCGGGACCTCATCACAGGTCCCACCTACTTTTGGATCCTCTTACCCATCTGTTGGGTTGGAGGAGCAGCTGGCTAACCTTAACCGGTTAGTACTAAAGCTGCTGGCGATGGATGACCAGAGAGCTACTCAGCTTAATCAGCTGATGGAGCTCAATGCCTCCCAAGCCCAGAGGATTGAGGCTCAGAGCCTTGAGATCACAGAGCTGAGAGAGATGCAGACATCCTCTGTACAGAGGATACAAGATTTAGAGGCTCAGAACAAGAAGCTCATGTTGAGGCTCAAAGGATCTAAAGATGAGCCATTAAAGATCAGAGAAGGAGATGGAGATGATGGTGATGATGATGATAGTGATGATGATGATGGTGATGATGATGATGATGATGATGGTGATGATCAAGGTGATGATACAGATGCGGGAATGATGTTGATGCAGGTGATGATGATGATGAAGGAGAAGGAGATACATCTGCTACGGGTGCCACATCAGCAAGTGAAAGGAGGACCAAGAAAGCTCAAGACAAAGGTGCCTCTACAACAGCCCCGTCAGCAGAGGAACACATGATACAAGACAAGAGTAATGCATAGTTGTTTATGTTATTTAAAATCATGTGTAATTGAATATTGTATCAAACTAATGTATATAATGTTTATATTTTGTTAATGTGTTTCTGTTTTGATTATTGACTAATGGTTGATGTGTTACATGTTTTAAATCAAGCAGATCCAAATTTTCAAAGAGATGAATACAACATTGCTCCCCTTCAACAGATCAAGACTCAACTAACAATGATTCTTGATCTGCAAGGGATAGTCAGGAGATCCGTGAGTTACACTCCTGAAGAGGGAGAAATAATTCATGATCTCACTGATGAGCAATTGGCCGAAATGTTCCGACTCAATCCTGATGAGATCGTGAAGGATGCTCCTACCGTAACCGTGGAAAGTGACGATGAGCTGGATGATATAGACGAGATAGAAATTGAGGATGTCACGGCCCAACATTATCCAGAGTATACTGACAACGAAGGAAATGTTGTTCCTAATCTGGGAGACACCTTGGTCAGTGATACCTTTGAAACTCTGGATAAAATGGAGCAGGAGTCAGAGAAGGACAAAGAGAAAGCCCAAGCCTCAGACGCCGATGTCAACATCAGAAAGGCTGAATGGGCAGCATGTTTTGCAGAACTTAGAGCCCAGCGCAGTGCTCCAAAGTCAACTGTCTACACCAAACTCTATAAAGTGAAGAAACATCACAAGGTGTCAGGCAAAATCATAGCGTGGGCCTATTTTGAAGATCTTAAAGTCTATGCTGTTAAAAGAGAGAAAAGGATCGAGTACTTCAGATTCCCACACAATCTGAAGACTCTTCCAGGTTTTGAGCTTAACCAGTTAGCAAAGTTGAAGTTGCTATACGCTGACCCTCGTAAGATGTCAGGCTGGTTTGAAGCTGCTTTAAAGAGAGAGTACCACACCAGGTGGGTCAACTTCAAACCTCAACAACCAACGAGGTATATCAGAAGATCTGAAGTTGATGCCATTACTAGAAAGCCAAAAGTAGTGCTGAAGTGGAGTCCTCCGCGCACGATGTCTAGAACCCCTCTACGGGAATGCCACAGGACTTCACTCCACACTTCAAGTGGTGGTACTGATTGGAGAACAGGTGAGGCGGTCATAGTACTGAACAGAAATGGAAATATGGAAACTATCAGGGTATTTGACCCCATGTGGCTCACTAACTTGTCGGCTGATGATGTTTACACATTATACAAGTGGCCACTGTTCTATGACGCGCAAGATATTGTACAAGCCCTCCAATTTCCAAAACGTGATCAGACTCTGCTTTGCATTTGAAATACATGCGGGAGTTACAAGAGAGGAGAAGTACAAGAAAATGAGGAGCTTATGAAGAATGTAAGACAATAGATGAATCTTGGTCCAAGGGGTAGTTTGTAGATATATGTGTACCTAGTTTCTAAGCTTAATGTAATATATTGTCTTACACATATGTAATTGAATGGGTAGTTAATGAAATACAATGTGTGGTTGTGCTTATAATGTTATTATTTCATTGATTAGTAGTTTAACGCTTATTGAACTGACTATATAGGTTTGTGGTTGTTTGAATGAATCTTAATAATGTAATGATTAATATATATATTCAAACTTAGTAATATGAAGTTCTCATGCGAATGGCCCATGCTAATGGACCATACGCGTGAACAACTTCATGCGAATGACTCAGTCGCATGACTGAACCAGAAGACTGGATCAGTCGCACGAGTGTAACATGAGACTGACTCAGTCGCACGACTGAACACTCAGTCGTGTGAATGGATCAACCGCATGGCTCAATCGCACGACTGAACCATGCAAATGGCTCAGTCGCCCGAATGAGAAACCCTAACCTATAAATACCACTTAATTCGTGGAAAAACAAAACAATGGAAAACACTTCGACTACATACGTACCCTAGCCGTCTAGAGACCTCTAAGAACCTGTTCCAAGTTCATAGATCGCACTAGATCGATTCCAAATCATTCTTAACGTTTAGATTCAATCTATAATTGTTTCTACGTGCGTTCTCACTGATTGGATCGCCAATCAAATAGGATTCCGCACTATTTGATTCGGTATACACGTTTATTAGCTAGTATTTCGTTCACTACACGATCTTAACACTACATCATAACTAATTACATCAAATCGTCATACGCAGGGCTCGAACTCTTAACCTCAATAGAGGTTTTATCAATCTAACTTCAAATAATTTTACGATTGGATCCATGCCCCCACCCATATTTATTTATTCATATAATTAACATTAACAAATTTACATGTATAGCTATTTTGTATGTGGCAAGTAGACATACCCGTGTTTCTCAGTCGTGGTATTTAACATTCAACTGTTCGTCACATTAAAATCTAAGGGTGTTTAAATTCGGATATAAAAGTTTTTAGATATCTAAAATTTTTAATAAAGATTCGGATAGTAAAATGGATATATGAAACAACAGTAAAATAAAAAATAGATATAGATATAATATTTAGAACAATAAAATGAAATAAAATTTCTTTTAAAAAAATAAAATGATATAATATAACATTTCGAGTTTCGGTTTGACTTTTGTTATATTTAAAGAACAAAAACAGTTAAAATATTTATAACAAAGTTTTTTTAAATAGTTCAAATATCTTAACTTCCTAAAATTACTAACTAAAACCGAATTCGTAAATTTTGGGATATCTAAATTTTCTAATAATTTAGGTTGGAAGTTCGGATTTGTCTTTCCAATATTCTGGTTCAATATTTTGCACTCCCTAATAATATCCCAAAAGAATTTAAGCAAACATGATTCATGCGGAACAATGATTATTTTACAAAATTATGGATTTTGCGTATCCTCGTTTCAAATAATATATTAGTATCAGTTTATAATTAAATAAGGTAATTCAAGTGGATACACAGAGTCTATATTAATCAAATAAATGCCTGTTAATATAACTATTTTATATCATAAGATAATTAATGTGGATAGGTGGGGAGATGCTATATCATTGTACTAACATTTAGTATTATGTAATGTAAACAAAAATAGTCGTGTTATCATATGTTTTATTTTCTTTCTAATTTAAACATATTTATACCAATAATATAATTGCCCTAAATATCGTTCACGCTTAACAAATGGATGCCAGTTAGTCAAATTATTATGAAGAAAGCTAACACGGTAACACTTATTAAAATCTTCTATTTTAATAAAAAAGTATATTGAGATAACACATGCCAACACCACAATAATCATAATCAAAATTTTCTCGTCTCTATCTCCTATTAAATAAATTCTTTAATTACTAATAATATTATTTAACACATTTTTAGATTTAATAAGTTAAAAAGATATATCTATTTATTAATGTTATTTCTAATTAAATAATTTTTTTATAAATAATAAAGTTTTATAAAGCATAAAACTTTTTTAAAAATACGAATATTTTAAAATTAGTATCTTAAAAAGTCAATTTTTGAAAACCAAAACAATTAAATTTGGAAGTTATAATAAGCAAATATCTAAAAATGACATTTTTATACGGTTTGTTTTAGTACAAACTTTTTTTTAAAAAAGAATTTAAAAACAAAATTTTACAAAGTTGATCATTGTTTTATTATTCATTGTCATTTCTCATACGTAATTTCAGTCATATATCATATATTAGAACATCCTTTTATAATTAATAAACTTTATTATATTAATATTTTATTTATTCAACCCGTGTAATACACGAGTTTACTAAGACTAATTTATTATAAACCATTACACTCGTTTATTTGTATTGAAAGCTATCAAATAAAACTCATATTAATATATTATATAATCCGTTTACCTGTGTTAAAATCGAGTATACCTGCATGTGAATATTTATTTAATATAAAATATATGTGTTTTAGTTCCAACTTAATTAAGGCTTTGACATTATCAAAAGTATTATAATATTTTGACTTTTTATCTTATATTGATAATTAATAATGATATGCATGTGATATTTTTTCAGATTTTGAATACTTTTATTTGTTAGAAATATGAATCTAATAAAAGATTCAATATAATATAACTGTATTCTGAGTTTTTACATGTTTTAATTAAGTACGTCTTCTTTATGAGTTTGATACAAGAATCCTAAAATATGAATTTAAGCGACCTAAGATTATAAATTAGGATCTAAGTTCCTTAGAGAAACCTGCAAAATTGATAGTCATATCTGATGGAAATGAGACTAGGTTCGGCCAACACAAGCTTACAATTGGGTACGTGATGACGTGGGTACAAACATTATTGGCAAGGAACAAAACCGCGTGGCAAGGATGACAAGATAACAAGGAATAAGCAGGCGGGAAACTGGGTCTGTTTGGTATGGGGTAATGGAATGGACGAATGAATGAAATGGAGGAAGGAATGGTTGAAGGAATGGAATGGATGGGAGAATAAAATTAATTATTACATTCCACTGTCCTGTTTGGTTACCCTTTAGTAATAAATGAATCGTTACTTTGTGTTGTTTGTTAGGTATGAAAAAACAAAATAATGAAATGTAAATAATAGTTATGATGGTGATGGCGAGCGGTAGTGGTGGCCAGCGGTGGTTTTTCGACGGCGGTGGTGGCCCGAGGGTGGTTTCCGACGGCGGTGGTGGCCGGAGGTGTTTTTCGGAGGTGGTGGTGGCCTTCAGAGGTGGTTTCCGGCGTTGGCGGTGGCCGGTGGTGGTTTTTCCGGCGGTAGCGTCGGTGGCCCAAGGGTGATTTCCGGTGGCGGTAGTGGCTGGCGGTAGTTTCCAGAGCCGTCATTTTCGACGCCGGTAGTGGCCGGCAGTGGTGGTAGTGGCCTTCGGTGGTTTTCGGTGGCGGCGGTGGTGTTCCCGGGGCGATGGTGACCGGTGGTGGTGGTGGCCGGTGGCGGTGGTGGGAGGCTCTGTGGGTGGCCAGTGGTGGGCGGCGCCGCGGGTGCCGGTGGTGGGCGGCGCCGCGGGTTCCGGTGGTGGGCGGCGCCGCGGGTTCCGGTGGTGGGCGGCGCCGTGGGTTCCGGTGGTTGGTGGTGGTTGCCAGTGACGAACGATCTTGGTGGTCGGTGGTGGTTGTTGTGGTGGGTGAGTGGGTGGTGTTGGTGACTAATGATGGAAGAAGGGATGGAATGAAAAAAAAAAGAAGAAGGAGTGGATGAAATGAATTTGAGGGAATGAAATCAACTATGTAATCGTGCATTCCATTATTCCACCAACCAAACATGTCTTTATTCTTTCACCCTTAATGATTCATTCCATTTCGCCACTCATTACTTCATACCAAACGCTACGTAAAGAAAATCAGAAGGGAAAGTAACAGAGGAGCAGAAGAATAACGAAATGCCCATATGTTTTCTTCCGGGTAAAATAGCGAGGTCAACGGCTACAGATAGGGCCTGTTCTCCCTGCCAGGTAAAGAAATAAATTAATGAGAGGAAATCATGTTATGAGTTTACCGTTGAAAGAATTTCAACTTGTTGAGCATTGTTTGTCATGTTCCAAGGGTAAACAACACAAACTTCATCACAAAGTTGCACATAACAAAGTTGAATCAATCCTCCAATTGTTACACTGATTTGTTTGGTCTTGTAAGTGTGTTGAGCTTAGGACGAAGTCTATATTTTTTGGTTATTACTAATGATATTTTTAGATTTACATGGGCTTTCTTTTTAGCATCGAAGGATGAGACGCCTCACTTGCTAATAAAGTTCATGACTCTCATGGAAAATCAAACTAATAAGAAGATAAAGTGCATCAAGAGTGATAAAGGAACATAATTTTGCAATTACATCTTAAATAAATTCTATGATTCATAAGAGATAGCTAGATAATTCAGTGCAACAAGAACTCCATAGCAAAATGAAGTTGCTGAATGAAGAAAGAGATAATGATTGAAGCAGCTCAAACAATGCTATATGCCGTAAAACTCCCATCATTCTTTTGGGCGGAGGCTGTTAATACTGCTTGTTATGTTCATAATGTGTCTTGATAAATAAACAACAAAATATGACTCCTTATGAGATTTTATTTATACATAAACCTAAAGTCAAATATTTTAAGGCATTTGGTTGTTGTTGTACATTGTTACACACAACAGATTTGAAATCTAAATTTAATGAGAAAGCTTACGATTGTTATTTTGTTGGCTATTCAGCTAACAAAGTAGCATATCAGGTTTATAATAAAAGAACAAAACAGATTATAGAGTCATTAAATATAGATTTTCACGAATCTAACAAAACTAATGTTAGATCTGCTCTTTTTTTGGAATATGATTATGCTTCATTGTTTGACACTTTTAATCGATCTTCTTATGTTTTGCAGATATAACTCCTTTGACATCATCAATTAATGATATATTTTCTGATGATGTTGGTCCTAGTTCATCGCAAATTAAAGAAACATCTTCAGACATAAGTTCTTCTTCGAATGTTTTAGCTGATCAACACTCTCATCTGAACCTTGATCAAGATCTTGAATCAGATCATTCTTCATCAAAATTGTCTTATTTAAGCCTTGAAAATCATGGTGTTGAAAATAATCCATAATCTTTAGACACAACAACTACATCTGCTCAAGATATTTCAGTTGAAACGATGAAGTACCTTTTAATGATTCACCTACTGAGTCTTATTCATCGGATATTCATACTGACAATCTTTGTCAAGAAGAAACAATTTTTTATCAACCAGAAGGAGGTGTTGTTGAGAATGAACCTGTTGGACACATGTCTAACTTAGATGAAGTTATTTCTGAAGATGAGATTCCTTAATTGAGAATTGATAGGAACCATCCAACTGATGCAATTGTTGGTCCATTATCTGAAGGTGTTCGCACAAGAAGTCAATTAGGAGCCATCAATACATATTTTTATACTTGCTTAATTTCTCAAATAGTGCCGAAGAATATGGAAATGGATTTGAAAGAAAATAGTTGGGTTAAAGCAATGCAGGATGAACATATGCAATTCAAAAGCTAGATGTGTGGCATTTATATATTACTAATTACCAACTTCTCTATGCATAATGGTGTTGTACCTTATGCATATGGAGTTTTTCAAAAAAAATTGAATTTTCACTTTTAACACAAAGTTTTTCAATGTTTACAATTGAACTTCTCAAATTTGACTTTCTTTTATTTTAACCCAAAACTATTCATCTATTGCAATTTAATCTCACAACGTTTACATTTTCAACTTTGTTCTCATATACTTTCATATTTCGTAAATCATCATTTTACGTTTCGCTCTAACTTTTGCAAGTTAATATGACACAACATGCATGTGTGATTCAACATTTTTACATTTTGTTCTAAATTTGGTAAGTTAACACAGCACAATGTCTATGCGTGGTTAATTATTTTTACGTCTATTTTCCCCTTTTGAAGGGTTCGTCACAACGCGCGGATCTTAGATCGACTTAGTTATATTTTTCTATGTTTTACGTTTTGGTATAAGTTTTTCGTATTAACACACCGCAACTTCAGTCTTGGTGGTTGTTAGTGGGGTGTGACAGGTGTTATTTGGCATGATTTTACGCCTCCGCCGCAACGCGGGAGCTTAATTCTAGTTTGTATGAATTACCAAATAACAAGTTGCCTATCGGAACCAATTGGATATTTCGCGACAAGACATATAAAAAAGGAGTTATTGTTCGCAACAAGGCTAGACTTGTTGTACAAGGATTTTATCAAGTTGAAGGTCTTGATTATGAAGAAGTCTATGCTCCCGTGGCAAGACTAGAAATCGTGTGTTTCTGGCATATGCTTCTTTCATGAACTTCAAAGTTTATTAAATGGATATGAAGACTACTTTCTTGTATGGTGAAAAGAAAGAAAAAAACCTATGTTTGCCAAACTCTTGGTTTCAAAGATCCAGATCATCCTGATTATATTTACAAGTTAAATAAAGCTCTCTATGGTTTACATCAAGCACCTCGTGCTTGGTATACCACTCTCACTGAATATTTTCTTGAAAAATGGATATACTAGAGGTGCTATTGATCAAACTCTATTCATATGAAAGACTGGTGATGATCTTATTCTTGTTAAAATCTATGTTGATGATATTAACTTTGGATCTACAAATGATGACATGTGTAAGAAGTTTGAAGCGGTGATGAAGAAGAAGTTCGAGATAAGCTCTCTTGGAGAAATTTCGTTTTTCTTTGGTATCCAAGTTACATAAGATGACCAGAGTATTTTGATACATCAAGAAAAATATATACATAGTATTCTAGACAAATACAAGCTTTAAGATTCCAAGATTGCCTCAACTCTTTTGTCATCTTGTCATACTTTATCTATTGATCTCATGGATGAAAATGTTGATCAACATATGTATAGATCAATGATTGGATCCTTGATGTATCTTTATGCAAGCAAGCCTAACATCATGTTTCCTATTTGTTAGTGTGCACATTATCAAAGTAATTCGAAGGAGTCTCACGTGAAAGCTGTCACGCGGATTTTCACCAAAACTTTCACCAAAAAGATTTGTTTTATAGTTTGTTAAAATTGTTATTTCTAAAGATAATCACAATTTTAGGAGGAGAAACTTGAAAATGTAATGAAAAAGATTATTAGTTTTGAGAGAGTTTGGCTTATGGGGAGTTCTTGAAAATTTTAAAAATATTGTGTTTATTTGATAAATAAATTCTAAAAAATTATAAGTATTCTAAAAAAATATGAATTAATTTTCAGTATAAATAGGAGATGATAGTACATTTTTTGATTTTGATATATTACATATAAAGACTTAGAAAGGAACTGACTCGGATTTTGTTTGATATGTTGATAGGCTCTACTTTCAAGATTGAAAAGCAATATGATTTGTGATTCACTAGAACTAAATCTAATATCATTGAAGTGGTAATATATCAAGGTTTTATGGTAACACTGATTCCCTGCTAAAACATACTAAGAGTTACAGTCTTGTCATACTCAACCCTGTCATTCTTTGAATCAGTGATTGTCATAAGTGTGTGTGCGTGTGTGACCACGTGTCAATAATTTGGTGTTTAATTGATATAAATAATTGATTTTACATCATAATTACGGTGGAACGAGTTCAAGTTGTTTGTGTTTTGAATTTGTCAGGACCGTGTACGTACGGAATACTAACTGATAATGCGTGAAACCAGATCAAATAGTGCGGAATCCTATTTTATTGGCGATCCAATCAGTGAGAACGCAATCCCGATCAATCTAACGATTTAAGAAACGTTAAGAACGAGTAGAAAACGATCAGATGCGAACTATGAACTTGGAATAGGCTTTCTGGACGCTCTGGACGGCTAGGTTATGAGTATGTGTCAAAAGTCTCATTTTCCACGAATTAAGTGATATTTAAAGGTTTGCAGTCTTCATTCGTGTGACTGAACCATTAGCATGGTTCAATCGTGCGACTGACCCATGCGACTGATTCATACACACGACTAAAAGTTCAGTCGTGCGACTGATTCAATCTCATGTCTCACTCGTATGACTGATCCAGTCGTTTGGTTCAGTCGTGCAACTAGGTCATTAGCATGATGTATTCATGCGTATGGTCCATTAGCATGAATCATCATATAACAACTTCAAACCTATATAATAAGTTTATATATTTGAATCAGATATAAGTAAACATCAAAGCACAAATCATATATTATTACATTGTTTCATTACACATATGTAAGCCACGACAGACTTTTACATTGAGCACATAAACTAGGGACATATGTATCAACAAACTCCCCCTTGGACCTAGTTTACTCTAATGTCTGACATCCTTCATAAGCTCCTCAAACCTCTTGTAGTTCTCCTCTCTTGTGACTCCTGCGTGTATTTTAAACGCAAAGCAGAGCCGTATCACATTCTGGAATTGGAGAGCTTGTACAATATCCTGTGCGTCATAGAACAGTGGCCACTTGTATAAAGTGTAGACATCTTCAGCTGACAAGTTGGTAAGCCACATTGGGTCAAATACCCTGATAGTTTCCATTTTGCCCTCTCTGTTTAGAACTATGACCGCTTCACCCGTCCTCCAGTCATAATACCGCCATTTGAAATGTGGAGTAAAGTCCTAAGGCATTTCCCGTAAGGGAATCTTCGACATTGTGCGCGAGGGACTCCACTTCAACACTAATTTAGGCTTTCCATATATGGGATCCACCTTAGACTTGCGAATAAACCTCTTCGGTTGTTGAGATCTGAAGTTTACCCACCTGGTGTGGTATTCCTTCTTTAATGTAGCTTCAAACCAACCTGAAATCTTTCTGGGATCAGCATACAACAGATTTAAGCATGCCAGTTGGTTGAGCTCAAAGCCTGGTAGAGTCTTCAGATCATGAGGATACCTAAAGTACTCTATTCCCTTCTCCCTTTTTACAGCATAAACGTTTAAGTCCTCAGAATACGCCCATTCTATGATCTTTCCAGACACCTTGTGATGTTTCTTGACTTTGTAGAGTTTGGTGTAGGCATTTTGCTTTGGAGCTGTGCGCTGGGCTCTTATTTCAGCACAACAAGCTGCCCATTCAGCCTTCTTTATATCAACATCTGCATCCGAGGCTTGGGCTTGGCTTTCATCCTTATCTTTTTCTTTCTCCATTTCATCCACTTTTTCAAATGTAGCACTGCCGAGAGTGTCACCCAAGTTGGGGAGCACATTTCCTTCTTGGTCAGTGTACTCTGGATAGTGGTCAGACGTGACATCCTCTATCTCTATTTCATCAACATCGTGCAGCTCATCTTCACTTATAACATCGACATTTGGAGCGTCTTTGACGAGCTCGTCAGGATTCAGTCTGAACATCTCAGCAAGTTGCTCGTCGGTCAGATCATGTATAATTTCTCCTTCTTCGGGAGTCTAGCTCACTGACCTTCTCACGATTCCTTGCAAATCAAGAATCATGGTGAATTGAGACTTGATTTGCTGAAGGAGAGCAATATCGTATTCATCTTGCTGTGAAGTTTTATCTGCTTGATTTAAACATTTCGCATAACACACATAAGTAATTATATGAAACATTAAGACATAAACAAGCTTAAATGATCAATAATTACATTAAAGTAATATATAATTCAAGTACAAAAGTTTTAAATACAAAAACATCTAATCATTACTTTTTTCTTGAATAGTGGGTTCTTCAGCTGGAGAAGCAGAGGATGAGGCTCCTTGATCTTGACTCCGTTTGGTCCTCCTTTCTTGAGCTTGAGGAGAGGCTAATATAGCAGCATCGCATCACCTTCCTGGTCATCCTCGTCCTCTCCATCTTTCCCGCTAGTCCCATCTTCTCCAACATCCTCTTTACTGTCATCTTCATCCTCCTCCTCATCATCATCATCACTATCATCATCATCATCATCATCATCATCATCATCACCATCTCCTTCTCTGATCTTTAAAGGCTCATCTTTGGATCCTTTAAGCCTTAGCATAATCTTCTTGTTCTTTCTCTCTAGCTCCTCTATCCTCTGAACAAAATGTGCATTCTGTTCCTGGAGCTGTGTAATATGCTCTGCTTGAGCAGCATTGAGCTCCATAAGCTGGTTGAGCTGTGCAGCTCTTTGCTCATCTGTGGCAAGCAGCTTTAGCACAATCTGGTTGAGGTTGGCTAGCTGTTCCTCTAACCCGATAAAGGGTAGAGTGGATCCATGGCTCATTGGGACTTGAGCAGATGTCCCGGCTCGTTGGGTGGTGGTAGTGGTGGTGGATGTGGTGAATATGGGAGGTGGAATAGGAGTTGATGGTGAAGGGGTGGCTGTGGTAGTGGTGGTAGGAGGTGTGGTAGTGGTGGTAGGAAGTGTGGTAGTGGTGGTAGGAAGTGTGGTAGTGGTGGTGGTAGCTGTGGTAGAGGTGGTGGATGTGGTGGTAATTAGGGTAATCCTTCTCCTCTTGCTCTTCATGCCATGGGGCTGAGCCATCCGCTTCTTCCTCGAGCCCTTAGAAGAGGATGCTCCCCCTGGGCTGATGGGCTGGTCAGGGATGTATGATGGATCAGTGACATCGGCAGCAGCACCCCTGGACTCACCCTGGCGTCCGCCAACCGCCGCAATCCCTCTCTCAGTGGCAACAACCTTACTGTCCACTGTCCTTACCAACGGCTCCTCATCTGACTCTTCCTCCTCATCTGGCAGGAAGTCTTGATGGAACGCAACACTCTCAGTTCCACCCTGTGTGGATGGTGGAGATGATATATCAGTGGCAGTGGCCCTAGATGGAGTGGGGCCAGTATCTCCACCATCTTCACTGTCATCATCATCGTCATCGTCAGTGGGTAAAACTATGGGCTCTGTGTCTGAATCACTGTCATCGTGACGCCACTTCTTGCGAGCGGGCGTCACGTAATCCTCCCGGGCCAGATGCCCAAATAATCTCCTCACCGGGTGCTTCACCTGCTTGCCCCGGTACACTTTCATCCTCCCATGCGTCGTATCATCCATAACCTCAAGAGTGACCGCATCATCTCTCTCCTTCGGCAGCAGAGGAAGCTTCTGATCAATGATCATCTGTAGAAAACGAGGGTACATACAGAAGCCTTCCTTGCCCTTGGCCTCTATATTCTCTACCATGTACGTGAAGATCATACGAGAGAAACTGAACAGATGGTTCAGTACCAGAGCTACGTAGGCATTCTGGATTTGATCAGACATCTCATCAAAGCCACCTTTCCGTGAGGCTATGCACTTGAGGAGCACATGGGCCAAGTTTGGGGGCACAGATTGCTCTTGTTGAGCACACCTGCATTAATGTCCCCAGCGTACTTGATTCGAAGAAAACATCCCCGAACCGTCAGGGGATGCAGCCTGGTTGGGCAGTCACCATCCTCGCCCAACTCCAAAACCCCCCTCAGATCATCCTCGCTGATCTCAATCTCTTCACCAAAAATAGAGCTCCGAATGCGATGAGGGTCAGTGGACCTGTCTACTACAGCGCTTTCCCAAAAAGCCTGCTGAATCGATCGATACGGTGCGCATGGTGTAGAGATGGCCTTGAAGATCCTCGATCTCCTGAAAAAGGCAATAATCCCCGCGAACTCAGAAGCGTTCCGGGATGTGACATCAAGATGAGCACAGAGGTTGTGCTTCGTGCTCATAGTCCATCTGCTAGCCATGGTTCTGTAACACAAGACACATATACGTTAGAATTTGTGTAATTGGATGACATTTCAATTTTAATGAACTTGAATCATTTTGTTCAGTCGTGCGAATGGACAATGCGATTGAGTCCTAGTCGAGCGATTGGGCTCAGTCGTACGATTGAGCCTGCGACTGAGCTTAGTCGTATGCTGTCCCATTCGGTTGACCCAGTCGTGCGACTAAACTCATACGCATGGTTCATTCGTGCAATTGAGTCATACGCTCAGCTCATTCGTGCGATTGAGTCATTCGCCCAGCTCAATCGTGCGATTGAAGTTCATCAGCGTGTCCATTCGCATAAGTCTCTGTTCAACACTTTAAAATCAGTTCTTGGTTTGTACTTGATGTTAACCATTGTGTTCAGGCTCATTACACTCACATACATTCAAGATAACACCTAATACTATTTCAATCAACGATTAAGTCCATTTTGGTGGTTTATTTTGAAGATTATTGTCTAAGTTCTTGTTTTGTCTGATTTCGAACATTTGGGCTAGGTTAAACGGGACATTGACGTCGATATTGGTTGCACATTACCTATAGATACAGTGAGTAATCGTTAGAGTCACAAACACGATGCTAAATCAGTAGAATGAAATCTTGGCAGAGTAACGGTGCTTTCGTGCGACTCGAGAGCGATTGAGGGGTGATGAGAACATCCGACCGACTCCCTTCTATTTATACTAAATTTACCTTCAGTCGTGCGACTGGACCTATTCGCACGCTTCATTCGTGCGACTGGAGCTCAGTCGTGCGACTGGCTCAGTTGGTCACATCTATTCGTGCGATTGGTTCATTCTGGTGATCCAATCGCATGGATTGACCCATGCTTATGGTCCAATTGTACGTCTGGTCCATACGTATGATTCAATCGTGCGATTGGCTCATACTCATGATCCAATCGTGCGACTGGTTCATACTTATGGTCCAGTCGTGCGAATGGCTCAGACTTATGAGTTTGACCTCAGGCACTTTCAAACACTTTACCTGTTAATTATTGATAAGACGTTATGACCGATGATCATCTCAGACATGACCTTATTAATTTGAAAAACTGTTGATCACCTCAGACGTGATCCTTTAAATTTAAAATTGATTGGTCACCTCAGACGTGACCCTTTTAATTTGACACTGATTGGTCACCTCAGACGTGACCCCTTTTAGTGAGTGATTCACAGAATTCATCCAGTTGTATAGTCCGACTTCTACCTAACAAAAAGAACTAGAAAAATAGAAAAACAACTTGAAATCAAAAATTGAACAAGACATATTTTTGGGTTTTTGATAAGAGATGGATTGAAATCTTTTAGAAAGCCGTCTAGCAGATTTTTCTTTCTAAACAGCACAGCTTCAAGTTAATTTGATCATTTCTGGAACGATTCATTATGGAATCATACAGGTATATCAGAATCATTTGGGACATTTTAGTAAAACATTTTGATGCTAGATTCTTGTTTTGACCGAGAGTCAATAGCAATTTTAGGAAATCATACTAGAGCTATAAGATGCACACAATGATTTTGACTGTCAAGAATTGCAGCCACGATGATTGTCAGTATATTTGTCCTCTTAGATCCATACACAGACTTTTGACTCACACTGGTGACGAGTTAGGTTATATTATTTCAACAAGCATTTTTGGATCCGACACTTATAGGTAATCAACATTCCTCAGGAGACTTTTGAGCGGTCTACGGGTATTTGACAAGAAGAGACTATTCTAAGAGCTTTCAAAGAGATGCCAAGCCTCAGGTCAGTGCCATCGCACAGCAGAGAGGCGCAAACAACAATGAATTCTAGAATATTTAGGTTATGCTTATCCTCAGATCAGTGCCATCGCACAGCAGAGAGGCACACCACCTATCTTCTTGTGAGAGCATTTTTTCTTTTCTTTTTGCGCGTAACGCACCAACAACATTAGTCATTAGCTTGATTGCGCTTAATATTTTTTTCATGTGCTTTGCTCAATTATTATGGTCATCCGCACACATTTGTGGCATTTATTTTGTTCGTCACCCCTTATTGGAAATGTGTTGATTGTGTTAACCAGGGATAAGATGGGAACCCACAACAGGTTGAACAATTTATTTTGAATTTAAGTCACCAATGAGGTCTACTCATCTATTGTGTTGAATCTACCAACACATCATACAATGGACTAGCAACCTCTAGGTCTACTTTCTCTATGTTACCTCAGTAGCAGACTAGTTTTACTATTATTTTTCCTTTTATTTTGCTTGGACTTCTCAGATTTATACTTAGAATTTTACATCTTAATCATTTAGGTGCCTTTGAGGTCCCAAACAATTTGTTCCCTGTGTATTATCATTTTCCATAAGCGTTGAATCAGAATCACAGATTTGATTTCATTTCTTTTAGCTAACCTGCCCTTTTTTTAAGTAATTAAATACTGCACGAATTAAATAGTAAACTAACCTATTCTCCCTCTAAAATTCTAAAACCGAAAATCTTTTTGTGTTTTTGGATTTTAATAGACAGGAAAATAAAGTTAATAAAAGAAAATAAAAGAAACAAAAAAACTTGTCGGACTATGCACTTTCTTTCTCTAGAATCACATCACTTTTCTTTTTCACGCCATTAACCTATAAAAGATATAAAAACCTCGGTTTATCAAATGCTTTTGTGTAGAGGTCGGCGCGTTGAAAATCCATATTTATTTTAACCACATCGATTAATTGCTTTTCAAAACAGTCACGTATAAAGTGATATTTAATACCGATGTGTTTCGTTTTAGGATGTTGGACTGGATTTTTGGTGACAGTAATAGCAGCAGAATTATCAACAAAAATAGGAGTGTTAGAGAATTGCAAACCGTAGTTGCGCATTTTCTTGAATCCAAATGATCTGCGAACAGCAACTTGCAGCAGCAACGTATTCAGCTTAACAAGTTGACAGAGCAACCGATGTCTGCTTCTTACACTGCCATGTGACTAATCGTCTACCAAAGAATTGACATCCTGCAGAAGTTGACTTGTAATTCATCTTGCAACCACCATAATCCGAGTCACTATACGCTGTAAGCTTAAAATCATCATCATGAGGATACCACAACCCGAGTGTTGGAGTACCCTTCAGATAGCGAAAAATCCGTTTCACACCAATGAAATGATTTACTTTTGGTTTTGCCTGATATCTTGAACAAAGACACGTGGCATACATGATATCAGGACGAGATGCTGTGAGATACATAAGGGATCCGATCATTCCTCTATACATTGTAGCATCAACCAGATCACCATTTTCGTTGGGTGCGACATCATGATTCGTGGCAAGTGGAGTTCCAGCAGCTGAAGCATTCTCCATGTCAAACCGACTGAGGATGTCCCCTACATATTTAGTCTGATGCAGGAAGATTCCTTTTGGTGTCTGATCCACCTGTAGTCCTAGGAAGAACTTCATCTCCCCTGTTGCACTCATCTCAAACTTTGCTTTCATTATAGATTTAAATTCTTTACATAATTCTTCATTCTTGGAACCAAAGATTATGTCATCTACATATATCTGTACCAACAGTAAATCACCGTCTTTTTCTTTGATGAATAACGTACAATCAATCACTCCTCTGCGGAAACCGTGTTTCACAAGATGAGTCGAGAGCTTCTCATACCAGGCTCTAGGGGCTTGATGGAGCCCGTAGAGAGCCTTGTCCAGTTTGTAAACTCTGTCCTGATGATAAGGGTCCTCAAATCCTTCGGGTTGACTGACGTAGACTGTCTCACGAATTTCACCATGAAGGAAAGCACTTTTGACATCTAGTTGATAAACTTTAAACTTCATGTAAGATGCATAGGCTAGGAAGATACGGATTGCTTCTATTCTAGCCATAGGTGCAAACACTTCATTGTAATCAATGCCTTCGACTTGTCTAAAACCTTGAACCACAAGTCGAGCCTTGTTTCTGATTATAACCCCTTGGTCATCTTTCTTGCACTTCAAGACCCATTTAGTGCAATTTACCTTAGCACCTTTTGGTCTATCCACCAGTGTCCATACTCCTAGATTCTTGAATTGTAGGAGTTCTTTTTGCATGGCACTAACTCATGCTCATCGTTTAAGGCTTCACTTACATATTTTGGCTCAAATTGAGACACAAAACATCGATAAGCACCGTCGTGAAGATAGCCTCTTTCCATGACTGAGGCATAATCAGCTGAGTAAAGCTGATTTCGTGTCTATACTCCCGATTGTACATCCCCTATGACGTTGTCCAGAGGATGATATACATTTATTCGAGATCCGGGAGTGGTGGGAACAACTACTTACTTATCCAGATTTTGAATTCCCGGTTCAGTATCTGTAGCCATTGGAGTGTAAGGTTTCGAAGTGTCAGAGGCATCAACATCTGATGCGTGTGTACTTTCTGTAGCAGGAACCTGTTCCTCCTGGTCCACCTGTTCAGTCTCCACTTCTTCATCGTCAGAGGAGGAGTCGCTTACATCAGGTGCTTCCCCTAAAGGACTAGAAGATTCACCTTGTGGAACTGATGTTGTCGAGTCTAGTAACGGTGTGTTTAAGGCATCGTACATCATTCTGGTTGATAACTCATCATCAGGAAGGGAGGGAGGGATGTTGAAGGACTTAAAGAAACCATCATAATCAAAGATGAATGAGGGTCCCTTTCCAGCAGGGGGGTGGTGTATCTCTGAACATCAACGTTGCACCACACTTCTACCTGACCTGTTGAGTTGTTATAAACTCTCTTGTCTGGTATATTATATCCTAGAAAGATCCCTTCTTCTGCCTTTTCACTAAACTTCCCAATTTGAGTTTTCTTCAGCAGCATGCACGGTGCGCCAAACGGTTCTAGATACTCCAAGTTGGGTTTACATCGCTGGATCAGCTCATAACATGTTTTCCCATGTCGTTTGACCACTAAGACTCGTTTGAGGGTGTAACAAGAATTGGCCACTGCCTCATTCCAAAATTGGATAGGCAGTTCCGAGTTGGCTAGCATCGTTCTTGCTGTCTCTATCAAGCTCCTGTTCTTTCATTCAGCAACTCCGTTCATTTGTGGAGTGTAGGCAGATGTGAACTGGTGTATAATTCCTTTCTCTTTGCAGAACGCCTCCATCCATTGATTCTTGAACTCCGTGCCGTTATCTGATCAAATCTGTCTCACTTTCATCTTGTAAAGTGATTCCAATGTAGTAACCAGCTGTTTGAAAGATTCAAATGTCTCCGATTTGGATTTCAGAAACATCACCCAAGAGAATCTTGAGTAATCATCAGTGACTACATAACAATACAAATCACCAACGATGCTTTTTGTGTTGATAGAACCAAACAGATCCATGTGTAGAAGTTTGAGAGGCAGGTCAATGGAATTAACTTTCTTTGCCTTGTGAGACTTCTTGGTCTGTTTACCTTTCTTACACGCTACACAAAAATCCGGAAGTTGAAAATTCTTGACATTTACTCCATTCACTAAATCATTCTGGATCAGATGATTCATCTTCCGTGGATTGATGTGTCCCATTCTCCTATGCCAGGAGATTGAGTCCTTCTCTGTTGCCTTTGACAAGAAGCATTGAACTTTATGATCAATTATGAAGGCTTTTGATAGATCCAAGACATACAAGTCGTTATATCTTGAAGCTGACATAAGAACTTTATCCTCCTCAATCACATAGTCCTTCTTCAACATGTAGCACTTATTGTTGTCAAAATACAACCTTAAATCCTTTATCACATATCTGGGAGACTGAAAGCAAGTTGTTCTGTAGTTATTGAACGTAGTTGACCTTATCAAACTTCACTTTCTCGTTTCCCACTTCGCCTTGTGCTGTGATGTATACTCCTTTGTTCCCAGCAAATGAAACATGTCTCCCTTTAATTTGTTTGACATTGAAAAAGAGAGACGAATTCCCTGTCATGTGCCTGGATGCCCCACTATCAATAATCCAGATATTTGTAATAGCACTGTACCGGACACCTTGCACATACAAAGGAAATGATTAGTTCAGGTTTGGGACCCAAGCCTTAACTGGCTTGGGTGACCCGGAGGAATCACACGTCATAAACTCAACCCATTGTCCTTTAGAGGATGAGGGCATATCTTTCTTCTTATTGTTCTCACTATCAGACTTTATACTTGATTTTTCTTTCCATAAGCCAGTCTTGTGTAAGGCCTGTTTGTGGTAAACAGACACCTGACTTATGGTTTGAACTTTAGGTTCACTAACACTCTTAGGTGGAGTGTTAAATCTTGTTTTAGAAGAACTTGGTTTAGCATCAAAAAGTTCAATTTTCTTTTTGGGTGTCTGATAATAAGGACAATTAGGAGAAATATGTCCTTGTTTTCCATAATTGTAGCAAGATCTCCCTTCTACAGATTGAGGAACACTTTTGTGTGATGTTGAGTTTAGTGAAGGTGTGAGGTGTTTCTGGTTTGGTTTTGTCACTGCTCTTTTAGATGTTTTATCCTTATTAACAAACTGAATTGTTTTAACATTTTGAACATCTTTAACTTGCACTTTGGTTGGACTTTGGTGATTAATACGTTTGTGGTTAACTGGTTTAGTCAGTTTGTGTTCTGAAATGGATGTTGGTGAACCTGACCTTACATTAACCCTTTTGAATGCATCATCCAAATTCTCAACTGGCATTTTGCCTTTTTCTTTCAAAGTAGCCTCCTTCTGTTTAGTGTCAGATTTCACAGTCTTACTTGTGGAATCAGGATCACTAACTAGAGGAGTAGACACCACATGATCCTTAATTGGGTTGTTATTAGTAGGTCTACATTTTTTATTCAAAAGGATCTCATGTGGTGGTGGCACAACTTTGTATCCCAAACCTTCCCCATTGTTTCGTTCTTTCACTAAGTTCTGTACTATGTGAGAAGAACTAGCCCAACTATGCAGTTTTTGTTTTAATGAATTAACCTCGACTTTCAAAACTGCTTTCTCCTTTTTGGTTTCCTCTAATGAATTTAAATAAAACTTGATATCATTAGATTGATTTAAGGCAACAACCTCAATTTTCCTTAGTTATTTACCCAAAAGTTCTATCTTTTCTTTAAAACTGCACTCATTTTGTTTTAATATCCGATTAGCTTCAATGCAGAGTTGTAAGTCATTTACTAAGTTATCATTGTGTTCTAACAACCTAGCAAATTTTAGATCAATGCTTTCCCTAAACTTTTCACATTCAGAACACGCATGTTTATTAAATAATTGATCTAAGGAACTTACCTGTGGAGTCAGTTCAATCAGCCATC
This sequence comes from Flaveria ramosissima, assembly GCA_025215565.1. Taxonomy (NCBI): domain Eukaryota; kingdom Viridiplantae; phylum Streptophyta; class Magnoliopsida; order Asterales; family Asteraceae; genus Flaveria; species Flaveria ramosissima. The sequence goes on along the minus strand of CM046029.1, from coordinate 61,226,832 downwards.
AATGCAGAAGTTGACTCTTCTGTGGTTGGAGTTTCTGAACTTGTTGCTCTGAGCTCTTCCTCAATCACGTGATTTACCACATTTACAGCTTCTTCTGAATCTGACATAGCTTGCTCAGCTGCAATATCACCTTCACTGGTAGACCCATCATCCAATGCTTCGACACAAGCAATGTTTGATTCTCCAGGAGAGACAAAACGGAAAGACCAGTCCTGCCCTTCGTCACCTTGAGCAGTCAAGGCCTTTGTCTCTTTGCTTGAAGAGGTAGTTCCACTCCTGTCTTTGTCTTGACGATTGAAGGTTGAGAACGGATTTCCGTTACCTGTTTTCTTGGGCTCTACAATTCAAGTTTGAAATGCCCCTTTTCACCACAATTAAAGCAGGTAACTTTGGTTTTATCGAAACCAAAGGTTGTGTCTTTTGTGGCTACTAAATTTTGTCCCGTCTTCTTGACAAACTTTTTCGCCCTTCTAACTGCACTTGCTAGAGCCCACATGATATCCATTCTTTCCAGCTCGTTCTCGTCAACCTGCTCGTAGTCTTCATCTGCAAGATGACAATTTCCGATCTTCCTAGCAACAAACCATCATACGATTGGACCACTGCTTCTAGAAGATCCATATGCTCCTTTGCAACTTCCACTGTGACATTACCGAGATTCTCGGTCTTCAACTTCGTTGTATTGGCTTTAGGTACTATATATTGGGTGCAAGATCACCTTGACGTTTCTGATCGTGAAGCAAGGGTTTGGGAAGGAGCTGCAGAACTGGACACGAACGTTGTTTGAAGTGGTGCTCCTGTACCAGTTGGAGTGGGAACTGAGTTATATAATGAAGGATTTTGAATATAAGATCCTTTGTTTGACTTGTACTTCATTCTCAGTTCCTCCTCCCTTAACTTCAAGATGAAGTCATTTATGTCCAACGTAATAAGTATGTCGTTTTGTCTTAGGTTAGACACAAATGAATCCCATTTCTTAGGCAGCCCATCTGCAAAACTTGAAACTTTATCTTCCATAGACGTCGTTACACCATGAGTGTGTAGCTCACTGTTGATGATGTCATCCAAGCTCTTGTTTCCTATAGGAGAGAAATTATCAAACTTCTTCTTGAGAGCCTTAGCCTTTAGTGCCTTTAACGTTGCATTCCCTTCGTACCTCTTCTCTAATGCATCCCACAACTTTTTGGCCTGCTTGTTCTCAGAAAATTGGTGAAAAATGTCTTTCGGGATTGACTGAGTCAACAACACTAAATGATTCTGAGAGCTTGCATATAGGATCAATTATTCTTGCATTATCTTCAGTTCACTTTGACAAGCTCAAGACCTACAAGGCTTGGGTTTTCAAATGTAACTAACCATCTCTTTATGTGCAGGAACAGCTAAAGACCAAAGGAAATGTATGGATCATTGATAGTGGTTGTTCCAGGCACATGACAAGCAATGGCTCTTTGCTTCAAAACTTTGAGAAAATTTATGGTGGGCCAGTTGCTTTTGGAGGAGATTTGTAACATCCCGAAAAGTCAAAACGAGTCATTAAGGATAATAGGCTTAATTATTGGGTATTTTAATAAGGTAAAGAAATGGTCATGAGCTAAATTAGGCTTATTAGGTAAGTGGCCTATGGGATTAAAGGCCCATAATCAGCCCTTAAGCACCCAAACCAGCCTTCATCTTCCTCATTGCAACCCTAGCCACCAAAATTCATAGAGAGAGAAAGTAGAGAGAGAAAGTGAAGAAAACTCAAGATTTGAAGCTTTAAAGGTTAAGAGATTGAAGATCTGGGTGTTGGAGCATCAAGACCTAAGAAAGAAGCAACAAATCCAGGTAAGAATCGACCTCTAAACCCTTCTGTAGATCAAACCCGGATTCTAGGGTTTTGGGTTTTGAAAAGTTGCAAAGAATCGCATAAAGGTCACGTTTTTACGTATGAAAACATGTATAAAGCTTAGATTTAGCCTCATGGATGATAAACTAAGAGATTGGACGTAAAAAGTTATGATTTTGGGTTAAAAACGGACTGGTTCGTAATTTTTATGCAATCTGCGAAACTGTATATGCATCCAGCGAATTTGCATATTCAATCAGCGAAACTTCGCAGGTAGTTTCGCAGACATGGTTTTCCAACGAAAGTTGGGCGAAACTGGCAGTGAAACTGCCAGCGAAGATGCCAGCGAAACTGCTAGCGAAGGTGCTGGTGAAACTAGCAGCGAAAGTGTTGGCGAATCTAGCTGCGAAATTGCTGATCTTGCAGCGAAATTAGCAGTGAGTTTAGGTAGAAATTAACCCCTTTAAGTGTCAGCTTATCTGCAGGCTGTGTAGAGTGATCCTAGCCTTGTAAGCTTAGTTTTGAAGTTGGTCTCGGTATCCAGGTGAGTTCAAGATCCCCTATTTATAAGTTTTCCATGTTTTGGGGCTATTATGCATACTAAATATACGTTTTTAAATGACCATGATTTTAAGGGATTTTAACAGGAAGAACGATTTTTCTACCCAGGTCAGCCCGGCCCCAGCCAGGGGCGTTGCCCCTTGGACCCCACTAGGGGCTACTGCCCCTAGGACCCCGCTGTCAGGGGCTGCCGCCCCCGAACCCCCGCTGTCCCGCGGAGGGTCGGTTATGTTTTATGATGACTAGTACTTGGTATGTTGTATACTTAATAAGTTAAGTATTATATATTAAAGTGGAAGATGATATTAATGAAAAGTGAAACTTAATGAATGTTACCCCTGGGCCCGTTTGATGATGTAAAGTCTTGCAAACACTATGATAGACTTCACTTATGTGAGTCTGATGTATGATGATGGATCTGTATTCATGAGCGGGGTATGTGCCTTGCAGTGTGGATCAACTGTCGGGGGTTAGCTACCGTATTCATGTGTACCGACAGGATTTGACATTTGTTGTCGATAAACATGGAGCTCTTGCTTTGTGCAATCTCGTTTATGATGAAAGTGAAAGATAATGAAAGATAATGAACATGCTTATTATGATGCATGTAATGTTATATACTATGTTGTATGCATGGTTGTTATATGAAGGATAAAGTTTATATTTTCTTATATTATTTAAAACTAGTACTCACTCAGCGAAGCTGACTTTTATGCATAATAGTTGGCTGGTAAGTGCTGATGCTGAGGATGGCACACGAAGCTACTTGGGGAGCTATGGATGGCATTCCTATTTATGAAATCTTTATTGTAATTTAAGAACAAGTAATATGTTTTGTTTGCAATTAAAGGACAAATGTATGAGTACGATATGGTTTCTAAGTTTTAAATGAATGTCTAATTATTTCCGCTGCAATGTTTCTTTATTAAACTGATTTTATGCTATGATTAACCAACTGTGAGGCTTTCCGGGAACGGGGCCTTTGAAGTTGGTATCAGAGCCAAAGTTTAAGAGAATTGGGTAAACTATTTTCAAAACCTAAACTGAAAATGGGACCGAATGAAGGATGCCAATCCAAGTAGCTACGTGCCATAAGGTAAAAGTTTCAAGTAAACCAGAATTATGTGCGTGTGCTATTTGTTTTATGTGCTTGTAGATTGGAATATTGATATGTGTTAGGATAGTGATTGCTTGGGACAGGAGGGTAAGCTAAGTGGTTAATCACACTTGGCCACTGTAATTAAGGACTTACCGTACTTATAATGATCTGAGCAATTATCTTGAATAACCATTTTGGTGTTTGAATCTTATAGGAATTAGTTATGGCTGGTAGAAAATCTAGGAAGGCAACCCGAGGAGGTGCTCGTGGTGGGCGTACTACTGAGCCACGTGTCACCCGGAGCAAAGCTAAGGCTCCCGAGACTGTTCATGAGGAGTCAGACCTCCATAGTCACCCGGAGGGGGAGGGATCAGCCACCCTCAAACCCACTGTGAAGGAGGCTATCGCTGACGAAGTCTACAATGTCATGCAAAATGTCTTACCCTCGGTGGTGACCGAGGTGATCAAAGCAATCAAGGATGGAGAGAAAGCTGAAAAGAAGGGGAAGGAAAGTGAGAAGAATTCAGGAAAGTCCACTGGGAGGATTGAGGAGTCTGAAGAGGAGCCATCAAACCCTAAGGTGGTAGTCCATGATGACGATAGTGATGAGGAGTCCGAGAGAGAGACTACTAGAGGGTGCAACTATGGGGCATTTCAATGGTGTAAGCCCCCAATCTTTGACGGTAACGGCAATGCTACTGCCTCTCATCGTTGGGTTAGAGAGATGGAAGCAGTACTGGAAATTAGTGAGTACCGGGAAGATCAAAAAGTTAAGTTTGCCACTCATTCCTTCGTTGACTCAGCGTTATGCTGGTGGGACAATATTGTCCAGGCTGAAGGGAAGCAATCGATAGCCAAAATGAAGTGGTCTGAGTTGAAGGAGTTAGTGCTGGAGGAGTATTGTCCCCATCGGGAATTATACAAGATTGAAAAGGAGTTCTTGTATTTGAAGGCTGGGAACATGACTCATCAAGAGTATACCTCCAAGTTCAATGAACTTGCAAGACTTGTGCCAGACATGGTGAGACCTACGTCCAGGAAGATCAAAAGATACATACAGGGTTTGCCTGTGGACATCAGGAGGCACATGATTGCATCCAGACCGGGTATGTTTAAGTCTGTGGTGGATTTAGCTGGGAGGTTGTACGATGAGAGAGACCCAATGCCTGTACAAAAGAAGGTGGAGAAATGGAACGGTCACAAGAATGGAAATGGGAAAAGGTTTGGAGGTGATAACTTTAGGAGTGGAGAGAAGAGGATGAGGGTTGAGGATCAGTCTGGGAGACAGGGAAATACTGATGAAGGAGGTGCTTGTAGAAAATGTGGAAAAGGTAATTCAGGGGAGTGCAGAGTTGGGACGGGAAAATGTTTCAAATGTGGAGGCAAGGGCCACTATGCTAGGGATTGCAGGGTGGGGTAGTGTTACCAGTGTGGCGAGATGGGTCATGTGGGAAGAGACTGTAATAAAGGAAAACTAGAAGGATCAAGAACGGTTGAAGCTGGAGATAAGGGAAGGGGTGACGGTTCAAAGGCGAAGGCGAGGGCATTCAACATAACTCGCGAGGAGGCCTGGACAGTCCCAGAAGTAGTTCAGGTATGTTTCTGGTAGACCATGAATATGCTTCTGTGCTATTTGATTCTGGTGCTAGGAGTTTTGTATCTGCTGCCTTTTGTCGTTTGTTGCACGATAAGAGTAGAAAGTTAGATGAGCCTTTCTATGTAGAAACAGTCATTGGTAAGTCCACTAAGGTAACTGAGGTGGTTGAGGATTGCCTGATTGAGTTAGAGGATTGTAAGTTCCCTGCTAGGTTGCATGTTATGTCCTTAGGAGGTTTCGATGTGGTGTTAGGCATGGATTGGTTAGCTAGATATGAAGCCAATATAGTATGTAGTAAAAAGATAATTCGTCTAACAGCGCCCGACGGTAGTTCTGTTACGATTCGTGGAGATAAGGTGTGCTGTGTACCGAAGGTCGTGTCGATGATCACAGCTGAAAAGTACTTGAGGCGTGGGTGCAGCGCTTACTTGGCCTATGTAAAAGATGTGGATGCACCAGAGCCACAATTATCAGACGTGCCGGTAGTGCGCGAATTTCCTGACGTCTTTCCTGAAGACCTGACCGGTGTGCCGCCTGACCGCGAAATCGAATTCCAGATTGATTTGCTACCGGGAGCACAACCTGTCCCTAAAGCACCGTATCGATTAGCTCCTTCGGAGATGGTAGAACTGAGGGACCAGTTGCAAGATCTATTGGATAAAGGCTTCATCCGACCGAGTATCTCTCCATGGGGTGCTCCGGTTTTATTCGTCAAGAAGAAAGATGGTAGCATGTGGATGTGCATTGACTATTGCGAGCTCAATAAGCTGACAGTAAAGAATCGGTATCTGTTACCAAGGATCGACGACCTGTTCGATCAACTTCAGGGTGCCAGCTGGTTTTCAAGGATAGACCTGCGGTCTGGTTACCACCAACTAAAGGTGAAAGAACAAGACATTCCTAAGACAGCGTTCCGTACGCGTTATGGACACTACGAATTCCTCGTCATGTCCTTTGGTTTGACCAATGCGCCAGCTGCTTTTATGGATCTTATGGATCGGGTATGTCGGCCGATGTTGGATAAATCAGTTATAGTGTTCATTGATGACATCTTGATTTATTCAAAAAGTGAACATGCCGATCATATTCGAGAAGTATTGGAGACGCTCAGAAGTGAGAAGCTGTATGCTAAGTTCTCTAAATGCGCATTTTGGCTACGAGAAGTTCAATTTCTGGGTCATGTGGTTAATCCTGAGGGGATCAGGGTGGACCCTGCGAAGGTTGAAGCAATAATGCAATGGGAACCTCCAAAGACGCCATCCGAGATTCGTAGTTTCTTAGGTCTGGCAGGCTACTATAGGAGGTTTATCCAGGATTTCTCCAAGATAGCTTCTCCTTTGACAAAGTTGACCCGAAAGGACGTGAAGTATGAATGGGGTATTGATCAGGAGAACGCCTTCCTAGAACTGAAGATGAGGTTAAATCAAGCCCATGTCTTGACGTTACCTGAAGGAAACGAGGATCTGGTGGTCTACTCGGATGCCTCGTATGCAGGATTGGGTTGCGTGTTGATGCAACGAGGGAAGGTGATAGCCTATGCTTCTAGACAATTAAAGGTTCACGAGGCCAATTATCCTACCCATGATTTGGAGTTGGCCGCGGTGGTGTTTGCATTGAAGATTTGGAGGCACTACCTGTATGGGGTGAAGTGCACCATCTTCACTGATCATAAAAGTCTGAAGTATTTCTTTGAACAAAAGGAACTCAATATGAGGCAGAGGAGGTGGTTGGAACTGATCAAGGATTATGACTGCGAAATTCATTATCATCCAGGCAAGGCCAATGTGGTTGCTGACGCCCTTAGCCGAAAAGGACGACCCGAACCAATTCGGGTTAGGGCTTACCAGATAATCATGACACCTGATGTTATGAAACAATTGAGGGAGTTCCAAGATGAGGCATTAAGAGAGGACAGAGTCAACTCTGAAAGGATGAAAGGACAAGTTTCAGATTTGGGGGAAAACACCCTGGGTGTTAGAACCCGATCTGGGAGAATGTGGATCCCTCTCTATGGGGATCTGAGGGAGAAAATCATGGATGAGGCTCATAAAACTTGATATTCCATACACCCCGGTGCCACGAAAATGTATCAGGATCTGAAGAAAGATTACTGGTGGCCGGGAATGAAGCGAGACGTGGCTAAGTACGTGAGTAAGTGTCTGACTTGCCTGCAAGTGAAGGCAGAGAACCAAAAGCCATATGGGAAGATCCAGCCTTTGGATATCCCTGAATGGAAATGGGAACACATCACAATGGACTTCATCACAAAGCTACCTCACACGGCGAGGGGAAGCGACGCAATCTGGGTGATTGTTGACCGTCTAACAAAGAGCGCCCATTTCCTACCAATTCGTGAGACGTATTCCTCTGAGAGGTTGGCAGAGCTATTTATCAAGGAGATCGTGGCTCGTCACGGCGTGCCAATGTCTATCGTTTCGGATAGGGACACGCGGTTAGCGTCCAAGTTCTGGAAGAGGTTTCACGACTCAATGGGGACTAGACTGCATATTAGTACGGCTTACCATCCCCAGACGGGTGGTCAGTCGGAAAGGACGATCCAGACTTTAGAAGACATGCTACGAGCCTGTGTAATCGACTTTGGAGGGGGCTGGGATGAGCACTTACCGTTGGCGGAATTCTCATATAATAATAGTTACCATGCCAGCATTGGTATGCCACCTTACGATATGTTGTACGGTAGGAAGTGCAGAACACCCGTGTGTTCGGGTGACATCTGGCAAAAGGAATTGGGGAGTCTTGAAGTGATTGAGGTCACAACTGAGAAGTTAGATAAGATTAAGGCGTTCATGAAAGCTGCAAAGGACCGCCAGAAGTCTTATGCTGATAAGAGGCGTAGGCCGATAGAATTTGAGGTTGGTGACAAGGTTATGCTCAAGGTATCGCCCTGGAAAGGGATCATCAGGTTTCAAAAAAGGGGAAAGTTAAGCCCAAGATTTATAGGGCCATTCCGTATTATCGCAAGGGTAGGAGAAGTGGCCTACAGATAAGAACTACCTGATGAGTTGAGTGGAATTCACCCTACGTTCCATGTATATCATCTCATGAAATGTCTGGCAAATAATGATGCAGTTGTACCATTAGAAGACATTGAAGTCGATGAACGGCTGAATTATGTTGAGCAGCCGGTGGCCATCCTTGATTGGAAAGAGAAGCACTTACAGAATAAAGTGGTTCCACTAGTACGAGTACAGTGGAGACACAAAAAAGGATCAGTATCTACGTGGGAGACCGAGGAGGAGATGAGGAAATTTTACCCTCAATTGTTTGATGACTAACAGGTTTCGAGGACGAAACCTAAATAAGTGGGGGAGACTTGTAACACCCCAAAAGTCAAAACGAGTCATTAAGGATAATGGGCTTAATTATTGGGTATTTTAATAAGGTAAAGAAATGGTCATGGGCTAAATTAGGCTTATTGGGTAGTGGCCTATGGGATTAATGGCCCATAATCAGCCCTTAAGCACCCAAACCATCCTTCATCTTCCTCATTGCAACCCTAGCCACCAAACTTCGTAGAGAGAGAAAGTAGAGAGAAAGTGAAAAAAACTCAAGATTTGAAGCTTCAAAGGTTAAGAGATTGAAGATCTGGGTGTTGGAGCATCAAGACCTAAGAAAGAAGCAACAAATCCAGGTAAGAATTGATCTCTAAACCCTTCTGTAGATCAAACCCGGATTATAGGGTTTTGGGTTTTGAAAAGTTGCAAAGAATCGCATAAAGGTCACATTTTTTCGTATGAAAACATGTATAAAGCTTAGATTTAGCCTCATGGATGATAAACTAAGAGATTGGACGTAAAAAGTTATGATTTTGGGTTAAAAGCGGAATGGTTCGTAATTTTTATGCGATCTGCGAAACTGTATATGCAACCAGCGAATTTGCATATTCAATCAGCGAAACTATGAGGACTTCCTGCAAAACTATAGTTTCGCAGGTAATTTCGCAGACATGGTTTTCCAACGAAAGTTGGGCGAAACTGGCAGTGAAGCTGGCAGGGAAGATGCCAGCGAAACTGCTAGCAAAGGTGCTGGTGAAACTAGCAGCGAAAGTGTTGGCGAATCTAGCTGCGAAATTGCTGATCTTGCAGCAATATTAGCAGCGAATTTAGGTTGAAATTAACCCCTTTAAGTGTCAGCTTATCTGCAGGCTGTGTAGAGTGATCCTAGCCTTGTAAGCTTAGTTTTGAAGTTGGTCTCGGTATCCAGGTGAGTTCTAGATTCCCTATTTATAAGTTTTCCATGTTTTGGGCTATTATGCATACTAAATATACGTTTTTAAATGACCAAGATTTTAAGGGATTTTAACAGGAAGAACGATTTTTCTACCCAGGTCAGCCCGGCCCCAGCTAGCGGCGTTGCCCTTGGACCCCACTAGGGGCTGCTGCCCCTAGGACCCCGCTGTCAGGGGCTGCCGCCCCCAAACCCCCGCTGTCCTGCGGAGGGTCGGTTATGTTTTATGATGACTAGTACTTGGTATGTTGTGTACTTAATAAGTTAAGTATTATATATTAAAGTGGAAGATGATATTAATGAAAAGCTAAACTTAATGAATGTTACCCCTGGGCCCGTTTGATGATGTAAAGTCTTGCAAGCACTATGATAGACTTCACCTATGTGAGTCTGATGTATGATGATGGCTCTGTATTCATGAGCGGGCTATGTGCCTTGCAGTGTGGATCAACTGTCGGGGGTCAGCTACCGTATTCATGTGTACCGACAGGGATTGACATTTGTTGTTGATCAATATGGAGCTCTTGCTTTGTGCAATCTCGTTTATGATGAAAGTGAAAGATAATGAAAGATAATGAACATGCTTATTATATTGCATGTAATGTTATATACTATGTTGTATGCATGGTCGTTATATGAAGGATAATATTTATATTTTCTTATATTATTTAAAACTAGAACTCACTCAGCGAAGCTGACTTTTATGCATAATAGTTGGCAGGTAAGTGCTGATGCTGAGGATGGCACACGGAGCTACTTGGGGAGAAGCATGACACTTATTGAAGCTGCAAGAACCATGTTATCTGACTCTAAACTTCTCATCACCTTCTGGGCATATGTAGTTAACATTGACAGCTATGTGCAGAACAGAGTTTTAGTAGTTAGAATTATGATAAGACTCCTTATGAGCTATTGCACAAAAGGAGACTTTTCATTGGTTTGCTCAGATCATTTGGATGTTCTTGCACCCTCTTGAATACCAAACCTACGGCTTATAAAGTATACAATCTCAAAACTAGAGTACTTAAACAGTCATCCAATGTGACCTTTAATGAGCACACTCGTAGTGTGAAAGGTTCTTGTCCTCATTGGTTGTTTGATCTTGATTTAGTTACCAACTATTTTTCAGATCTTGTTAAGATATTACAGGATCTACAGGTAGCTTATCAACTAAAGATCCTAATCCAAGATTTGAGTTGAGAAGACCAAGTCAAAAAACTACTTCAGCTCCAGTGGTAATAAACCCTGCAGTTGGAAATCCTATCAGCACAACAATGAAAAACTCTTCAGCTAACACATCTGAGGTGCCTACAAATTCCAGCATAGAGGCACAAAACTTAAAAAAAGGGAGTTTCCAATGTATGAGGAGGTAGTGGTGGTAATAATGATCATCTTGATGCTGATAACCACTCCATGGAAGACAACATTAATGATGTCACACACTCATTGGATCAAAATTCTTCTTGATAAGTGTCCTGATGTGGTGGGTGATACTCAATCACCAGATCTGAATTTCATAAATTTAGATCTATGAAACCAACTTGCTATTATTCCTCAAATGAGAATTTACAACTCCCATCCCACCACAAACATCATTGGAGATGTTGAGAAAGTGGTGAGAACAAGAGGAAAAAAGCATGACAAAATTATTTGTCTTTACTCTTGTTTCTTGTCCTAGATTGAGCCTAAGAAGATTAATAAGGCTCTGAAGGATGGAATTAAGTTGAGCAATGAAGGAGGAGCTGTTAAAATTCAAAAGGCAAAAGATTTGGAACCTGTGTGCTCTTCCTCAAGGGAAGACTACAATAGGTACCAAGTGGGTTTTTAGGAACAAGAAAGATAATAGAGGACTTGTTATCAAGAACAAAGCAAGACTAGTTGTTCAAAGATACACATAAGACTAAGGGATTGACTACATAGATGTTTTTGCTCCTGTAGCAAGACTTGAAGTTGTTAGGATATTCCTTGCTTTTGCTGCATCCAAGGATTTTAAGGTCTACTAACTTGATGTCAAGTATGCCTTCTTGTATGGGATGATTGATAAGGAAGTGTATGTCAAACAGCCACCTGGCTTGCAAACCCAGATCATCTTGATTATGTCTGCAAACTTGACAAAGCTCTTTATTGGCTGCATCAAGCTCCAAGATAGTGGTATGAGACAGTATCTCAGTACCTTGTTCAACATGGCTACAAGAGGGGTACTATTGATGGAACACTCTTCATCAAAGGTACAGGGAATGACTTGATGTTGGTTCAAGTTTTATGTAGATGACAATATCTCAGGGCAACTAATCCAAGGCTCTGCAAAGACTTTAAGAAGCTGATAAAGAATATATTTGAAATGAGTTCCATGGGGTAACTCAATTTCTTTCTAGGAATTGAAGTGAAACAAGTTGAAAATGGCATATTCATGAACCAGTCTAAGTATTTAAAAGAAATAATTACCAGATTTCATCTGACTAAGTGTAAGGTTGCAAAGACACCCATAGCTGGAAACCACTTCCTAGGACCTGATCTTAAGGGGGGGTGTGTTGATGAACATCTCTATAGGGCTATGATTGGGTCCCTCATGTACCTCACAACTAGAAGGTCTAATATAATGTTTGCTATATATATTTGTGCAAGATATCAAGCCAACCACAAGATGTCACACCTGGTTGTTGTCAAGAGAATTCTCAGATATCTCAAAGGTGCTTTGAAACTAGGCCTTTGGTATCTAAAGAATTCTGACTTCAATCTGTATGCTTATACGGATAGTGACTATGGTGGCTGCAACATGATTGCAAAGTCTACATCTGGGGGATGTCAATTTCTTGGTGGAAGGATAGTCTCATGGCAATGCAAGAAACAATCTTGTATGTCTGCATCAATTGCTGAAGCTGAATAAATTTTTGCTGCAAGTTGCTGTGCTCAAGTGCTTTGGATTCAGAATCAGATGTTGGACTATGGATTCAACTTCAAAGAGACTCCCATTCATATTGACAACAATAGTGCTATCTCTATTACAGAGAACCCTGTACAACACTCAAAGACAAAACACATCAACATCAGATGTCATTTGATTAGAGATAATTTTGAAAAGGGATTGATAAAACTGGTCAAAGTTAACAAAATGAACAATATGTTGTTCTGTTCATAATATATTTTGATGAGCAGAGATTTAAGTATCTTGTATTAGCTATTGGGATGATTAACTTAGAGTAGATTTTCTTAAAATAAACTCAAGATTACTTTTGAATATGTACGTCTTAAGTTGTTTATATTATCACCTATATAAGACAAGTTTACTTTGGAAGAAATTTTAAAAAAAAATGATATTCCTTAAAGTTCTGAAAAGTTATGATATATTTTCGGTCGAAAGACATTAAGTTGTCTTCGGAAGAACATTATGTCTTTAATCTAATAACTACTTATAAGACAATTACCTTCAAAAGAAATTCTGATATATCTTCTGAAGCTTAAATATGCTTCTAAGTACTTATATTTTTGAAGGACAATTTTCTTCCGAAAACAATTAAGACTTAGAAGCTTTACTTACTCATGAATCAAACTTCTTAGATCTAATCTCTTCCGAAATCAAATATATATGTGAAGTAAAAATACTCCAAGCATTTTTCTTCCAAAGCAAATTTTCATCAAGCTAGGGAATATCTTCCTAATTCAATTGGCTTCCAAAGTTTTTCTCAAAACTTCCAAAGACAAATTACCTTCGGATGATTTTATACTTCTAACAAAGCTACTGTTATGGACACTTTTTCTGAAGTGAGACCAACATCCGGATTTCAAATTTTATTCTTTTACATTAACTTTGCCTCAAATCCAGTTCATATATATATACCTTTAACGGTTCCCCCTCTTTTACTTTCTTCTTCATCTGCAAAAGTTAATAACCTAAATTCACCCACAAACCGCATTTGTTCTTACCTTTCTTCATCCCAAAGCTACTTTAAAATGGCCAACCTTGATCCCCGAAACCAACCCAATTTTTCCATGAAGTTACACATGCAACATAATCAAGTTGCTCTGTTAACATCTGAGAAAGATCCAGGTTTCTCAAATGTCAGCCGTTTCTTGGCTCTATTCAACTACCTCATCGCACTCACAATCGACCCTCCGTTGTATGAAGATCAACTGTTAGAGTTCTGGAGTACCTACCAAGAGGTCATCTTAGACCGTGAGAATGCATTGTCTACCATAGTGCAGGGGAGGATAATTTTCATCACTCCAGCCACCATCAACTCTCATCTGAGGCTGGATGATGAAGAAGGAGCGTTGTCCTTCCCCAAATCTGTTGTGAACAACTCATTACGACAGATAGGCTATGACGGGGATTACTCTGTAAAAACCTTCAAGAAAGGAAAGGTCTCCTCCCATTGGAAGTACCTACTCCATGTGGTCATCCACTCTCTATCCAAAAAATCATGGAGGTTGGGATCAGATTCCTGAGGATCTTTCCTACATAGTCCATGGAATGGTTCAAGGGGTCAAGTTCAGGTACTCTCAATTTGTTTATACAAATTTGCTTGCAAACTTGGACTCCCTAGAGTATTACATGTTCCCTAGATATGTTCAACATTCTTAACTTTGAACTGGGCTCACGGTTAAGGGGAATAGGTAACACTCTTAAACTAGGACATATGAAGCCCGACATCTTTAAGACAATGAGAAATTCTACTATGGGCTTCAGGGGGGTAGAAACAACCCTGGTCCCAAAAACGTTAAAGCTCATTGCTCAAGGTGACAACTTAGCAACACAAGCCAATGTTAAACCCACACCTTCTACATCTGCACCACCCACACAGCCTCAAATCACCCTCACCTACTCAAGAAGATCCAAACGAACCCCTGCACAAGCTACTCAGAATGTGTAGACCCCTATACACTCACCCATGTAGTAAGAAGTAGACACTAGAGCTCCCATTTTTCCTAAGGAGCAAGCCACTCCCATCATTTCATTGATCGGTGTTGAGGTTCCTTATGCTCAGCCTGATGAGCACACAACACCAGCCTTAAGCCTTAACTCGGAGTCTTAAAACTTTAGTGATCAACCTTCAAGGAAAAGCTACCATCCCCAACCCTTTAGACCTCAATCAACCAATCCCAAACCTTGAATTCTATGATGATGTAGATATGGGATTCGGTGAGTATCATGAGTCTCTCTTCTCCACCCCTGCTCAAGGAGAGATGAATGCTCTAGAATCACCCATATCCAGCCCACATCATCCAAGCCAAACTAAGGTGGACCTCCCTAAATCTGTTCAAGAAGTCTATATGGAAGAGGCTTTTACTTCTACAAGTGATTACATTATTAAGACCTCAACCATGGCAACCCAGCCCATTGACCCTTCTCTTGAAGCTCTCATGGTACAGGGGAAATCCAGCAGCCAAGAACTCCATGCTAGTGGTGAGGAAGAATACTTTGGTCTTATTCTCTCATCTTCCTATGATTCTTCTGATGAAGATAAGAGAAGTCTGCAACTAAAGGTGCAAAATCTATCAAGAACATGCACCTATTTAGTTTCACAGGTAAGTCACCTGGAATCTCAGGTGGCTACCTTACAAATAAGGTCTTTAACCAGCAACTTAAGATCACCGATCTCAAGGGCAAGTTAGCTGAGAGACCTGTCAGGAGAACTTGACCAGATCCACAAGAACCTGTGGATGTGGTGGACCTAACCCTTTGCTCCCCTATGCAAGAGGGTGATGCTACCAAAAAGAGAGAGAAAGTCCTACCTACAATCACAGAACCTCGGAGTTCCTCCTAGAGTAAGGACATAGAGTACTCACCACCCTCAGTTGCAGTTTTTCATACCCAACAACCTCCATAAGTCCATATTGATATGGACTCTCTCATTCAAAGCTTGTTTGAGGAGGGTATACCAAGGGCAATGCCTACTCCATCTCACCCTGCTGAGAATGTAATAGTGGGATGAAGGTATGATGCTGAAAGGAGAGCCCTGGTAATCTCTAGGTCTCAGGGACAACAGGATATCTTCAACCTGAAATTCTAGCACCTATCTAGTTAACCTCCCACTTGCCAACCCAAATCAAAACAGGGAAGCTGCAAGGTTAGCTAATAGGATTCAAGACAGGGTGTTTGAACAGTTCAAAAGGAGAACCAATATATATAGGCAGAGGCTAGCAGGCAAGACTGTTAGTCAGCTGGATGTTGAGGTGGACCCTAGGATTAGCTTCGAATCAGAAACCTTGGATGAAGGCCCAATAGTTGAGCCTATGAACCTTGAGAAAGAACTACTTCGGCACCTATTACTGTTAGTGAGGCACTAGCTGGTGAAGGTGTCTCACAGCATCTCTCTAGCCAGAGCTCAAGTGCAGCACCAAACAATGAAAGCCAAGGCTCTCTCCAACCTTAGTCACCCACACCTGTAAGTGATAAAGAGAAGAGGAAATTGACTCCTGGAGAAGATTAAGAAGGAGGAAAGAGAGAGGAAGAGGAAGCTAAGGGGAGAGAGTTCAAGTGAGACCCCAGGTATCATGGAAGCTGCAATCAGGGTTGCCCCCAGGCCAAACACTCAAGATGATGAGTTAAGGATAACCATATTAAACTATCTGGGGACAAGGAACTACAATATAGATGAACTCATCTCTCTTCCCTTAAAAGAACTAAATGAACTGGCTAATATTGAATTTTCATAGGAGAGAAAGGAAACTGAGGATGCAGAACTACTCCTTAAGACAAAGAAGAAAGGAGAAGAACCTACCTTAGTTCAGGGAAGTCCTGAGAAAGAGGTTTTGGCTATGAAGCAACTACCTTAGGTAGGTAGGGAATAGGACATGCAGAACATGATAACCTACTTGAGTGCCACAGGCCTCTATCAGGCAGCAACACTTCTCCCCTAATCATATGAGTATATTGAATTTGAATATCCCAAGTAGCTTGAGCAACAAGTGCTAAAAGAGCAAAAAGCTTCTAAGAGGAAGATGAGGGAAGAACCTACAAAGTCAAGAGCCACCATCAAATCCAGTTTGAAGAAGTCTGCCGATAGGCAGAAGATGGTGAGCTTCTTGAAGCTGTATGGATTCTTTGGAAGGAGACTTGGTATAATGTCTCTATCCACCATGGATGAGCACATTAGAGTGATCAAGTAGAAGATCAAAAGGGGTATACTGCTTGACTCGCATTCTCCATCAAGTCTGGTTGCACCTGAAGTTGAGGTCAAGGTTGGACCACAAGAGATAACACAACCAGGACCTAGTGCTGCATCACAGTCAAATTCATCTTCTGATCCATGGTAAGGTCCCGATCCTTCTCCTTCTGAACCTATAAAGGAAAAGGACCTAACTGAGGAAGATAAACAAGAACAATCTGGTTCTGCAGGCTAGTCTCCTCAGTTAAAATATAAAAAGAGGAAAAGGATGGCCATAAGAAGGGACAAGAAGAAGAAGAATAAGAAAAAGTCTAAGGCATCCACCTCTGCACCTCATGATGGGTTAGAACATCCTGAGGGTGCTCAAGAAGAGACTGCTCAACAAATTCCACTTATAGTAGAGCCTTTTGCTGTTGAGAGACCCATCTTGTCTTGGATGTTTGCTACTAATCTAGATAGATTGTATGTCACTAGAGATCAAGGAGGTCAAGACATCTATTTCTGGCAAAACATTCTTGACCTTCCTCTGCGATCTGTATGACATGAGGAGATACTTTAAGAGTGTGAGGGATCCTGATCAACTAATAATAAATGGAATGGTCTTAATCCTGATGAGGACTGTCAACAGATAAGATCATGACTCAAAGGTTTCTTCAATTTTGGTAGCATCCGCCTAGGGGGAGTCTGTAAGGAATACACTTAGAGGCTGATGCAACCAAAAAAAAACTAGAGTTCTCATTATGCACATGTGAAGTACAAGGAAGTTACTTCGAAAGATTTGATACAACTCAGTGAATTGTGCTAAGTATTAAATCTTCCGAAGGCAAAGCCCAAATCTTCCGAAGCCAAAGACTAATTTCTTCCGAAGAAAGAGAAGAAATGTTTTTTTGAATCACCTTTTGACAAAAGCTAAACAACTTTCCACTGTCACTTCTGATAGACTCACAACTTATATGAGTTGGTGAAAAGTCCATACTTTTGTCAAATTGTAGATTAAGGTATTTTGTCTGTAACTATCTACTTTTGTACTTTTATACTTTTTATAATACATAGGATGTGAGCTATTGCATGTCATAGTCACAAATCAAAAGGAAATCTACCTTTGACTCTACATTGATCTTGTTGTCTAGATTAGTGTTTTCAGCTGGTCTTTAAAGTATGGCGGGCTATAGGATGAGTATAAAGTATCTCAAGTACTTGTATCTTTCGATAAGCTTTGTAACACTTGTGAGAACTTAGAGCAATATACATTATTCTTGAAAACCATATTTGAGTGTTCTTGATTATTGTTCTTGTTCGTTGTGTTCATTATTTCATCCTAACCGGTTCCCTATTTGATATGTTAAGTGTTCTAAGTCTCTACTCATTGTAAAACTGTTGCATTCACCACCTTCAATGGTCCGGCATAATCTTTTTAGTATTACCTCCCCCTCCCAAAAAGAATCTAGAACTCATACCTTCGAGAAGAACATTGAGGAAGCAGAAACATGGAGATAAAATAACCGATCCTAATACCGAAATCATACAAGTTGATCTACCTCCTATTGAGAGTAATTTTCCTTTTTATTTTGCAAGTTTAGATATGATTTTGTTAATTATTGGATCCCATCCTTTTTCCAAATTCATTTGGTTACTCACCAGGATTCTAAAATAGTTAAAAGGAATTTCCCCTAGTTTACATCCAGTTTTGGATGCCATATGTTGAATCTATGATGTTCCCACCCTGACCCTATATAAGTGTGATTTCCCAACATTTACATTCAAACCGGATATCATATAAAAACAATTCAAAGCTCTTATTATATTGGCATTGTTATCTTCCTCCCACTGTAACACTTTATGCGAATCCCACATCGGCTGTGGACAGGACACATTTTGGCTTCATAAGGAATGCCCTGCCTCTAATATCACCAACCCGTTTTAGGCGCATTGGCTGTGGACGAGAGGAGAACTTCACAGTTAAGCGTGCTCAGGTGGTAGCAATTCAGGGATGGGTGGCCTCCCTGGGAAGTTTTCACCCGGGCAACCAAAAGCAAATCCGTGAGCTCCTCGGGGCAAAGCGGACAATATTGGTGGTATGAGGAGCTGGATGCTACGAATGGTATCAGAGCCACTCTTGTGCCGTTCGGGATGGTGGGGAAATCCTCATCAAGGATGGTGACTCCCCGGGGTGTTTAGAGGGACACCTTAGGCAAATTCCACATCCATAGATGGGATGGTGGGGCAAACCTCATCAAGGACGATGAGTCCAAAAGGGGGGTGTTTGTAACACTCTAGGCAAATCCCACATCGGCCATGGATAGGAGAGATTCTTGATTCATAATGAATGTCCTGTCTGTAATATCACCAACGCGTTTTGGGCGTATTAGCTGTGGATAAGAAGAGAACTGCACAGTTAAGCGTGCTTTGGTGGCACCAATCCAGGGATGGGTGACCTCCGTGGGAAGTTTTCACCCTGGCAACCAAAAGCAAATCCGTGAGCTTCTAGTGAGCAAAACGCACAATATTGGTGGTTTGAGAGGCTAGGTGTTACATCACTCACCCAAAACAACCATGTCATCCATGTAAAAAAGATGAGAGAAAAGGATATGATTACTACCAATTATTGCTCCTTTGAAGTGACCCAACTCAGCTAAGTCATTACACTGCATTAAGTCCTTCCATTTCCATATTAAAACGAGAATAGGGATAACGGCTCTCTTTAACGAAGACCTCTTTGAAGGTTAAATTAATTTGTCAGGCTTCCATTAACAAGGACCAAAGCTGTAGAAGATTGGAGACAAGCTTTGATCAATTCTATCCACTTTAATCCAAAACCCATGTTCTGCATAATGGTAAATAGATAATTCCATGCTAAAGAATCATAGGCCTTAGTGAAATCCACCTTGAAAATTAATAATTTGATTTTTGTTTTCTATACCAATCAATCGTTTCATGAAGAATTAAATGTTTGTCAAGAATTTTACGATCCTTCATGAAAGCAGATTGGACAAGGCTCACCACCTTATCAACGACTCTATCAAGATGATTGGCTAATAACTTGGCTATGATTTTATACTGGAAGTTTATAAGACTTATGGGTATATAGCCCATTACAAGGGTAGGATCATTAACTTTAGGGATAAGGGTGCTGAAAGATGAGTTACATACTATGGAATCCTTTTAGAATGAAAAAGTTCAATATGAAAGCCATGACGTTTTTTTGAAGAATATTCCAATACCTTTTGACAAAAGCAAATGAAAAATCGTATAGACTCAACGATTTATCATTCCCACATGACCATATAGCTTCCTTAACTTCACCGATCCACCTCAAGGAAATAATTATGTTCCAAGTCAAGTTTCTTGAAACTTTGTTGGTTTGGAGTCATAGTAGCCCCCAAACATTTTTTGAACCTATCTGCATGATAATCCATAAAATAAGATTTAATAAGCTTACGGTTTTTAATTCAAGCTCTGTTCACATTAACACCATTTATGCTAAGTTGTCTTCGTTTCTTGTTGATCATAGTATGAAGGACTTTCATGTTTTCATGTTCTTTGCAAGGCCAAGTAACCTTTCATATTTGTTGAAATGAAAGTTTTTTATTTCTTTCAAGCTTTGCTAACTCAAACAATCCAAGCTCCGTTCACGTTAACACCTTTTATGCTTAGCTGTCTTCGCTTATTGGTTATCATAGTATAGAAGAATTTCATGTTTTCATCTTCTTTGCAAGCCCAAGTAACCTTTGATATTTGTTGAAAACAAAGGTTTTTATTTCTTTCAATCTTTACCAACTCAAATATTAATTGCTTCTGCTCTTCTTGCATCTCCAACGTATTACTACCATTTTCTATTTCAACACCAAAATCTTTTAGTTTTTTATTTTTTGTTTTTCTAACTCAAAGTCAAAATACATCTTATTGGAATTTTAAATTTTAATCTCATTTTTCAAAGTCTTGAGTTTTTCCTTAAATTTCACCATGTGATTATGATGAGGATCACATTTCCCATTATTCCATACTCGATTCACTAGACTATTGAACCCATCTAACTCCGTAAAGAAAATAAAGAGTTTGAAAGGGTTGGATTGAAATCACCAAGATTTAATTAAAAAAGAATGGGTTTATGATTTGCAATATTCCTCTCCAATTCAACACTATAAAGATTAGGAAAATGATTTATTGTCCCATCCGACACAAAAATCTATCTAGTTTACTGCATTTGAACCATCAGCACTAATTCTTGTATACTTGAACACACCTAGTCACATTGAATATTTTAGCTTCTGTTTGTTAAAAGTTGATCCCAATCTTTTTGTAGCATAACTACTCACATTGAAATCCCTACTTAAAATGTAGTTACCTTGATGTTTATTTAAGAACATTATAATTACCTGCCACAAGTTTCTTTTTTCAATCTCCCTTTGTGGAACATATATAACAAGAACAAAACAATAAAATTTGAATGCTGACCAAGTTCCCTCACAACCAAAAAATTATCCCAAGAAAGAGTGAAACCTTTGATGAATGAATTAGGATCCCACATATCTAGGATCCCTCATGATCGACCACTTGACCACATATCTAGGATCCCTCATGATCGACCACTTGACCCCAACATAGCATAATCAAAGTTCGAGTTTCCCCATATAGACTTACTTAAATCTAAATCCCGAAAGTATGTTTCTTGGACTACAAGAAAACTCACCTAGTGTTTATTTCATAAAGGCATAATTTACTTTCTATAGTGTTCTAGATCCTACATGCATTAAGAGACATAATATTCATTGGAACCTTATTCCCACTCATCACATAATAATCTTTTGAGTGAATTACATTTTTCGTCCATTAGTTTTATACAAAATTTCAGGTTTCGTCCTTAAACTAAGAAAATAATAGATATCATCCTTTATAATTAAAGTTTGTAACAGTTTACGTTCCTTTCTCTAACGGACATGAACTTTGTCCGTTAAGTCAAGTCACGTGCATTGCACATGAGGGTAGTTTGGTCTTTTTATACCGAAAAAACTAAAACTAAAAATCAAAACAAAATATTAATTAATCTTAATTACATATTATTCATTCGTACCATAAAGCCAATCCTCCTATTTTTCATCTTCTTTCAAAAAAAGTACACAACTTCCCTCCCATTAATAATTTGTTTATCTCAACCTTAGTCACCCCTCCCATTCTCCAACGAACCCTTTATCCTTCTTTGGTGAAAACGATTTAAGAGGTTCTACGAGTGGTGGCAAGCACAATTGCGCAAGGAGGTAGAGCGAGGGTGCTAGGATGATGTATATTGTTGATGGAGAGGCGATGTGTAACATCCGCTATTTTTACCAAGTTAAAATCCAATTTTTAAGTTTTATTATAAAATTATAATAATTTTAATGGATCAAATACATTAAATGTGCAATTTATTATTATGAACTATTCATAATCTAAAACAACTTGTAATAATTTATTTAGAAATAGATCTTTTCATAAAATTATAAATTCTTATTAATCATGTTACGATAAATAACTAATTGGAAAAAGTTTTATTAAAATTTATTAAGTTATAAAATAACTTTTAAAAGATTATAAAGTTTTATTAGTAGTCATGAACTTTTATAAATAATCATAAAGTTTACAAGTTTTATGAAAGTTAAATAAAAAAAAGATTAATAAACATTTAATTTGAGTTATTAGTTAAATTTGTTTTTATAAGTTTAAGGTTTAAATTGTAATTTCTGAAACTTAATAAAAAGGTTTTGTGCATAAAATAACAACATTTAAAATCACAGGACCAAAGTTGCAAATTAATTAAAAACAACCCAAACCGCCCCCCCCCCCCCCCAATCCCGTCGGCCTTCTTTGCCTCCGGCCATAGCTCCGGCGAGCTCCGGTGGCCACCCAACCACCCAAAATGTTCGTTTAAAAAGCAATTAAACCACTCTCTCACTTTCCTACATCAGTTTCGAACTCTGTAATCGGGTTTAATTGGATTCATTCGATAATAAAGAGCATGTACTCGAAACCGAAATCTACATTTAAGTATGAACTCATTCGACTTGAAACCGATCGATTAATGTCTAAACAACCGAGGGTAAATCATCGAATCAACGTTCCTAAACTAATAGAACTCTCAATTACACCTGCAACACAACATCACATCATCATCGAGCATCATCTTCATCGTGACTTGCAACATACTCGATCTCTGTTCTCCGAGCATTTTAAAACCAAATTGATAGACGGCTTTTAGTCCAGATCATCATTCGAATCTATCTGCAAGTTTAATTGGATTATCATTGAAGATTGCTCATCCTTTGTGCACCTACGGCCGCGACTTGTTCCTCGTTCGTTTCTGGTATCATTTCCAACCAAATCGGGTAATTGAACACACCTTATCACTCGTCTCTCCATGGGGAACAAAAGCCCCATGATTTCAGACGTTTACATTAACAAATTGGGGTTCAATTTGGGGATAAACGGTTCTAGGGTTCATGTGAGAATTTGGTGGTTTGTTTGAATATGTGTATTTAATAATTAAAAACCCCAAATGAACCGTGGCTGAGGCCTTGGTTCATTGGTTAAGACACTACTCCCCCACCCATGAGGTCCCGGGTTCGAACCCGGGCACCCTCATGCATTTTTTTAAAGGGTTTTGGCCTTTAAAAATATTATTAAAAGTTCCTAAAAATTATAAAAATCAGTTTTTTTAATTTTATCTATTTTAAAAGTTAGCTAATTATTTTCTGTTAAATTATTTTTTTTAGCACTTAAACAATTATTATACAAAATATTATTAACAATATGATAATTGGTCATATTCAATAAAACAATTTTATATAATTGAAATCACTAAATTATTATTAGTCATTACGCTATCTTTAATTTTAGATTAATTTTATAAACTTCGAATATTTATAAAAGCCACCAAAGGATTCCAGTAAATTTTCTAAGTTTAAATAGATATATATTTCGTTAATAAAACATTTAAACAAAGATTGTTTTTGAATAATTCTTGTAAGATGGATTATAAATAATGACCAATAAATTGGTCCAAACATTTCCTTTAAATATTCATCGTTTAAATCACGATATTTTAAATGGAGATTATTTGAAACATTATAAATCAATATGTTAAATGAATAATTATGTAAATAGTTATTTAAATAATTAGTTATTCATCTTTTCATTTAACCATGTTATATATAAATAAATAATCAATTTATTCCTTAAACTTGTATTAAAATTCTTAAAATTTATAAAACAATATAAGTTTCTATTATTGATCATCCTTGTTTTAAGGCCTTAGAAAGATTATTTTAAACGATTAAAGTGACTTTTAAATAATTCTATATTAATTTGCAAACTATATAAATAAGTATTCAATAAATCATCTTTATCAAATTTTAAATAATTTATTTCTAAATTAATTATATCTTTTCACACATTTTATTTAATCTTTATTAATTCAATAAATTAAATTATTGAATAATACCCTATCATTCTTAGTCTTAATTGATTTATACCATCTTTATTAAACCAAAACGTAAACGATTCATTATTTTATTTAATTATTTAAACCCCCAAATTCCAAATGACACCCTAATTCATATTTATTCTTGAATCTTATATTTGTTCTAATTCTGAGACATCAACCGTTAGGTTGAATCGTGAAGAAATCATTGGAACCATCTTATCTTCTTATTGTTATCTTTAGTGCAACTTATAGCATGTGAGTATTTCTATACCCCTTTTTATATTTTCACACTTTGGGGTGAAACATGTTACCTTATAATCGTTGCACTTGTAAAACGTTTGATTCTTGTAAACTTATGGAAATTCACTTGTACGTTGTGGTTAGTTGATCTTTGTAGCTACCATGTAATGACGATTATATGTACAATCATTAACTATTGCTAGCCTGGCGACGTCATAGATCTATGGGCCTGACAAACCAGCTTGGTTGATCCAAGTACACTTAGCTAATCGTATATACTTGTAAACGTTTGAGACTTGTAAAACTGTCAAGGTTTGATTGTGCATTCTGTCTTACATCCCTAGTTACTTTGTTCACTGATCTATGACATGAATTGCCATCTCTTATATACTTATGAATTGAAAACTATGGAAATCTCACCAACTTTCAAAGTTGACCTTTTATTTTTAACATGTTTCAGGTTTGATTCTTGAAGAACTCTTCTTGCTCACATAGGACTTGGACTTAGATAAATTAAACATCTTATGTTGTTGTTTATATTTTTGTGTATTGCAATGACTTAATTGACTTGTATTGTTCAATGAATAATGTTATTTAATATTATTCCAATTAATTTAGTTCCATGTGCTATGAACAATCGTTTCACATTCGTCCGCCCCGATGATTCCGCCGTCGGTCGGGGTGTGAAACGATGGTCTTGTTAAGTTTCAGATCTGAGAGGGTACGGAGGTGGTGGCAAGACGGTTTCAGACGAGGAGGTAAAGCAAGGGTTCCGGGCATGGTGACGGTCATTGATGGAGAGGCTGTTTCAGACGGAGGAGTTCTGGTGGTGGTCATCAAAAACCGGAGATGGTTAAGAGAGAGAGTCAGGGAGAGAGATGGTGAGGGAGGTGGTGGTGGCGGTGGCAGGAAAGGGTAGCCGGAGAAGATGAAGATATGGATTGTTGAAGATGAAAGAGTATAGAGAGAGAAAAGAGAGATATTGGAGAGAGAAGAAAGACAAGATAGTATAATTTACTCTGTTTTAATTTACAAGAATAGTCCCTCATGTATATTTAATTCTAAAGCAATCATTTTAAGAATAAAAGACCAAACTACCCTCATGTGCAATGCGCATGACCTGACTTAACGTACAAAGTTAACGTCCGTTAGAGAAAAAGACGTAGATTGTTATAAATTTTAATTATAAAGGATGACTTCTGTTATTTTCTTAGTTTAAGGATAAAAACCTGAAATTTTGTATAAAACTAAAGGATGAAAATGTAATTTACTCTATTCTTTTTGACATCCTTTTTGCTTCCCTTCATATCGAAACCCAATAACCTTCCCATCATAATATGACTATCAATTTCATTTATAACTCAATAACCATTAAATTTCTTTAACAAAGATAAAGTGGAGTTGCTTTTGCTCCTTAGAGGATGTGACCCTATCAATGAATATTCATCTCCCAAATGATATTAATTTTCTTTACACTTTTATGTTTCCTTCTCCACCTGATTCTTTACATTCTTAGAGTATTTAAACCATTCATATCCAGGAGGACGGGATGGAGTAGAGGTCTGAACCTCCCTTTCTAACTGTATCCGCTTTTAGTTATTGTTCCTTTTGAATTATGTTTTCCAAATCAAATGGATTTTAGTTGGAACTTTGATGTTCTTCCCTATGATTTTACACCTTATCATTTTGTATTTCATCAACATGAATATCCTCATCCACCTTCTTCTTCTTATTATTCAATTAAAGTGACATCATCCTTCTCTAAAGGCCTTTTAAATGTGGGAGACCATGAAGAGAATTCATGAATGTTAACCTCATATTTTGCTCCAAGAATGGAAATCTTTATTTTTTCCTCTATCTTACTTACAACTGATGTAATAATACACACTTTACCATGTGACATCGGCTCTTCTTTATCTTTATCAACAAAAAGACATTGTCCCTACTGACTTGCTTTCTTGAAAGCTTTCCCGGTCCATGCACTTAAAGACACCCATCGAATTTCTAGCCAAATAACTCTGATATTAATAACTTTGATCTGGAGATGGGTTGTATTTCCTCAAAATAATGCTCCAAAGCTTCACTGGGTTTAAATTTACTCTCTTCTCCATTCAAAAAATCTATTTTTAACCAAAGTCCACCTAGGTACCTCTAATCAACATTGGGGAATCCTTTATGTTTCCAAATGAAATAAAGATTCTACATGATATTGATGTCTTTTATTTTCACAATGAGTGAATGATTAAGATAATCTTAATTAACCATTTCCGATTGTATCAATTATATATAGATCTCATCATTCAGTTTCAGGTAAGGTGATTTATTCCCCTTCACTATACTGCAAATGTCCCTAAAAATTTTGGAGTTTCACCTAGACCACAATTGTTGTATTAAAAGATTGTCGGAGAGGAGGTCTATACTCTTCCATCCTTTGAAACTTTGCTATATTACCAAACAGTAAATGTGATCCAAACCATATATTACTTAAGTTCTCTATCATTTTTTCTTGTCTAAGACTCTATGTAATCGAATAAACTAAAACCTCTTTCACATCTTCGACCTCCGATTAAAAATAAAAGCATCATATACGTGTCCCCATTATCTATTCCAAAGATCTTTAGTCGTGATTGAATCTGGGAAATTAGTAATGCATATCGAGGTCGACAAACTCTCCAAATCCTTAAAATTAGGGTGGATGTGTCTCTTACTATAATTAGTTTCTCCATGGTTCACGTTTTGATTAACCCTTCCTGATTTTTTCGTTCTTATGCCATTGCCGAATTACCCATTGCAAGTTGCCATCACTAGCGATTATGATTTATGTTCTCTGGTGTCTTATGTTGCGTGATAAAATGTAGACTACAGTCACTAAAGCTGGCATAATAGTTAGACATAACAAAATAAGACACGATACTATAAGACATGATAACCTTAGGTGCTCGACATATCATGACATAATAACTGATCGTGGCATTTGTTTTAAAAAATTAACATGAACCATACTACAGTTATAAATCTAAAACTAACCTTACACGATATGTGAAAGAAGAAACATATATACAATTATCTATATAAAACAATAAGAAAGAAGAACTAAAGAATCACACATGTAATCATATTGCAGGACCGGTGAATGGGGTCAATGCAACAGTTTCACAGTGTTAGGAGAGTTGTAACACTTAGCAGATCAAATAGGGAACCGGTTTATGATGAAACAAATAACATAAGTAAAATAACAGAACAAGAACAAGAACAAGAACATTCAAGTAAGGTTTTCAAGAATGATGTATATTGCTCTCAAGTTCTTACAAGTGTTACAAAGCTTACATATGAAAATACAAGTACTTGAGATACTTTATATTACATCCTACAGCCAGCCATACTTTGAAGGCCAGCTAGAAACACTACTCTAGACAACAAGATCAATGAAGAGTCAAAAGCCAGATTGTCTTTTGACTAGTGACTATGACATGCCATAGCTCACATCCTTATCTATTACAAAAAGGATAAAAGTACATAGTTTGAAAGTTACAGAGTCAACACCTTAATCTACAGTTAACAAAAACATGGACTTTTCACCAACTTATGCAAGTAGGTGAATCTTCAGAGATGGCATCGGGAAGGTGTTTCAGATTTTGTCAAAAGCATGTCAGAGAAGACATGCCTTCTATGCCTTCGTAAGAAATCAGTCTTGTCTTCGGAAGACTTTGTATTTGAAACTTCGAAAGACTTCATCTTTAGCTTCAAAAGAATTGGTCTTTTGGATTCAGGAGATTGATACTTAGCATAATTCACTAAGTTATATCTAATCTTCTGAACTAACTTTCATGTATTTCACATATGCATGCTGAGAGCTCTCTGGTTGCATTAGCCTCTAAGTGTAATCCTTACACATATGACTCTGAAAATTATAGGACATGAATTCACTTTTATTAAAAATTAATAAAATAATAAAAACATTTTTCCTTATTAATGAGAAATACTAAAGCAATACCTTATACAGTCCAAATGTAAATAATAGCATGATTTATATAAAATGAAAACAATTCATAACCATAGTTTTTGGAAAGAAATTCCATCACTTTAATCTTGAAACCGCATAGATTATTCAAAGCTTTATCTTTGTCTGCATATGTCCATCACTTTAATCTTGAACCGCATTTGATTCTAAAGCAACTACGTTAAATATAAAGGATTGCATTAGAATATCTGATGCAACCCTCTTCTCAAAAAGTTACAAATTTAATTGAAAATTGCAACCTTTTTATTAAAAAGTTGCAATTTGTTTAATGAATCCTTTTCATGTAAAGTTGAAAATTTATTTAAAACGAAAACTTTTGTGAGAATTGATTTCGTGTTAAAATTTTAGAAAACTAAGTTTCAGCGAATTAATCTATATGAGTATTGATTAAAATTTTAGAAAACCAAGTTTCAGTGAATTATAAAAATTCAATCTATACGTACAAGTGTGAATTTATAACTCATTTTTTGCTATAACTTTTATTATCAAAGTTTATAATTAATCTATATAAGTATCTATATTTACGATCCCTCCATTGGTAAAAGAATATATATTATGATCCATCCCCGTATGTTATTAGTTATTTTACAATAAAAATTCCCTTCATCCAAAATCATTAAACTCCCGCTCCTCATTGCTGGTACCCTCCAAACGAATTGACCTTTCAAATTTTGATTTCCCTCTTTCATCTTTAACCTAAATTGGCACCCCTCGAGTTCCCTAAATCGATCCGCATTTATGTTTCAAGGATGATCAATGTCGACCTTTTACCATCTCTCAACGAGTCTCAAGGCTCTTCATATGGGCTAGAAGGCCGATCGGAGCAATGGTGGAGCAGCAAACTGCGTAAATATGGTTTGAATTCAGATGATGCGGTCATTTTGCGTCACACCTGCCGAAAATAGGTAAGTACAGTACCCCCTCCTTTGATTTTGTCATTGTGATGTGGACGAGATTTACTTGAGTCAACATTAATTCTTTGATTTTGGGGTTTAATTGATCATATTAGAGATTAACGATGTCTAGAAGATATGGATACAGAAGGTTTGATGAAAATGTCTATATTAAGTGTTTAGACTGTGCATAATTGACTCATTTTTCGGTTGAATATCGGTGATATGTTGTGAATATTGTTGCTCAGGTGATGCTGGTTTGTTCTTTTGGCAACATCATGATTCAAGCCCCTGTACATTGATGCTTACTACTAAAGACTAAAGTTGAACATATAATTGTATTTCTTCTTTACAATTTGATGACTTTCTATGTAAATGTTATTTTTTAGTTTATATCTTAGCTTTTGTCACTCTATAAATAGCTTCAAGCATTCTCACCATTGTCATTTTAATAGATTTGTAGTTCTTTTTGTTTATAACAAAGCAATAAGACTTGCATATACATTTACTTGTGTTGCTAGATGGAGTAGTTTTTTAGCTTTGCTGATATATCATATATGCAGTGTTTGTTGTGCTCAGGAAGCCTCCATGGTGCCAACAATAAGAGGTATTTTCATATATATATTTATGTGTGTGTGCATTATAGTTATTATTTATATCAATGAACTCTAATTGTTGTTGGTTTTGAATGTTTGAGAATCAGTTATAACATGTTCGTTTCCCTAGTAGTAATGTATTAAATCATGTATGTTTCGTTTAGGTTGTTGCTTTCTTCCATGCAGAGATTTCTACTAAAATACCTCCAACGCATGATACTTTTTTTGTTCTTGTATTTATTATTCTTCTTTAAGCATGTGTCTATTAGTTTGTTCATCCTTGTGCAACAACTTCCCCCTTATTTATGTATGACTACAAGTGTTCTATTTTTGTATCCATTAAAATTTATAATGTTCTCTTTTTAGTTAAGTTTTTAGTTTTAGTTGTTGTATTCAATGTCAATTGTGTTTATTGAGAACAAGATCTCACAGGTCTTATGCATTAGAGTTGCTGCAGGTGATTCTCCATGATAAGCTCTATCTACAGAGGATGGAAGTGTTGAGAAAAACTAGTTGCTGAAAATATGTAAAGAGATTGAAGAGGACCATGAAAGAAAAAGAGCCGAGTTTGAAGCTAAGAAAAATTATATTGACAACCAACGACAAACTTGAAAGTTATGTTCCAAAAGGTTTTAAAACAACTACTAGTTGAAGATCGAGAGTTTTTAACTAGAGTAGATAAATGTTTTCATTACTTTTTATAATTGTATTTGACACTTTATGTTAACTTTATTGTTATTTGAGTTTGGAAAAGTATATTAAAGTACATTATATACTTATTAATGATACATATGTTATTATTCTGTTGGTGTAGTTACAATTGAATGTATATTAATTAATAGCAATTGAAGTAAATAGATAATAAAGTTATAAAGTTACATTTTAGTGTAAAAAGAGTTGCATTTATTGTAACTAATGTTATAAAAATGTTGCATTTGATGTAAACAAAGGTTGCGTTAAGTCTTGAAAATGTTGCATTTTTGTAACCAAACAATAATAAAAGTTGCATTTCAAAGTAACAAAAGTTGCATTAAAATGTAAAAAGGTTGCATATCAAAAAGGTTGCATTTGAATAATAAATGCAACAGTATAAAAAAGTGTTGCATTATCTAACAAAAAGGTTGCATTAGGTCTAATGCAACTGCTTCTAAGGCAGCCCTCAATAAAAGGTTGCATTAGGTCTAATGCAACCTTTTCAAGGCCTAATGTAACATTTTATTAGGGTTGCATTAACTTAATTTTCTTGTA
The DNA here is from genome assembly GCA_025215565.1 of Flaveria ramosissima. Taxonomy (NCBI): domain Eukaryota; kingdom Viridiplantae; phylum Streptophyta; class Magnoliopsida; order Asterales; family Asteraceae; genus Flaveria; species Flaveria ramosissima. The sequence goes on along the minus strand of CM046029.1, from coordinate 61,195,939 downwards.
GTGAGAGGATGATCTAAAAGATGGAAGTACGAGTATATAGATTTTAGTTTGAATAGTGTAGTTTCTGTGAATTATCAAAATTCTGTCAAAAAACAATAAACATATCCTTGTATATATATGAATGATCGTGTAATAGTTTTCAAGAAATACATACGACAAGTCTTGTCACTAACACTAAGTTAATGTTGTACTTAGTGATCATTAAGAAATTCATTCCAAACGTCTTCTTTTTAACACTAGTTTAATCTTGTACTTAGTGATCATTAAAACATTTATTTCAAAGGTTTATTAGTCTTTCAATTGTGACAAAAAGTTCTTTATATACTCCACCAATTCAAGGTCTATTTTATCACACCATTGATATAAGATAAAACCAAACACTTTCGCTTATTTCATCAACTTTGAGCATCAATATCTCAATCATCTTAGCTCCACTTTGGACAAGGTTTAATTCATTATGATCCTCTCACATAGAAGAATATAAACTCACTAATAAATAATTATTAATATCCAAAACAAGTAAAAAACCATACTTTTGTTGAATCGGGTTAAGGACTTAACAAGACTAATCTGTTTGATCAACAGATATCAAATGAAGAGTCTAAGTTAACTGTTTTAATTAACAAACACACATACTTTAAGTAATAATATAAACACAAGATGTTATTTCAAACTATACACTTGATTAATATTTTTAAGTACAAATTGTTACAATCAGCAGATAAACAAGTGGGCTAACAAGTAGACAAACAATTGACATATCTAAAGTCATCTGCTTCAGTACTATGTTGTCTTCAAAAGGTAGAACACACCAGCTATCAGTGTACTTTAGTATAGATAGTCTTGTCTAATGTTGTAGTTGATCACCAGCTCATCCATTTGAGTGTTGATTAGAATTCAATCAGCACTTAATCACTTTCAGTGCTGATCAGTAGTGGTTCAGCACTTGGTAGAATTCGACAGCTGACATAAATTTGGTAGTTGACAGCCAGTGATGAATCCTTGTGTATTCTGTAGCTTCATCCTGTTCATGAATCAAAAAATTCCCCCTAGGATGATGCTACCAAAACTCTTGCTTATCCCTCAAGCATCCTTATCAACTGCAGCTCATACATATATCTTCTTTTATCTCTTGAAGGTTGTCAAGTGGTAGAGTGCAGGATCGGGTTTTGTCACTTAACACTTGTAATTCTCTCAAACTCACTTATAATATCACTCAAACAAGATGAAGCAATGCCTTTAACAAGAGTTGATGATAATATAATAAGTAATCAAAGGAACAAGCAGGAGTATTTTCAAGGTACTTGTATATATTACTTCTCAACTCAAGATACAAGACACTTACAAGCATATGACAAGAGTTACAATGAGAAACTATATATACTAGATCCTACAGCCGGTTATACTTGATACCAGCTGGAAACCTACGACTAAAGCATATACTACAATGCTATAGTTAAGGTATCTTAGATAAAGTATTATCTAAGATATGGTAGTCATGACATGTCCATGACTTACCTTTTGTCACCAACTAAAGATGGCAACTGTACTTAACATAAAAAGGTAAACAGTATATTAAAGTATGGTCACTACATGGCTTTAAGAAAACGCCATGCGTATATAAGAGATTTTTGCAGGGCGTACTGTCAGACAGAATCATACTTTATGTCTACTGGATATAGAAGTGTCTTCCGAAGTTAATTGGCTTCGGAAGAAAAGTTCTCCGAAGCCACTTATACTTCGGAAGATGCTTCTATGCTTCCGAGGCTTTGAGGACTTCTTTATACTTCGGAAGTTGACTTCAGAACTTTGTCTTTAAGTCTTGATTCTTCGGAAGTAACTTCTTTATCTTCGAAGTTGGAGTTTTCCTTCGGAAGTGTATTTTACACTTAGACTTCGGAAGAGCTCCTTCTTCCTTCGGAGTCCCACACTTGGCTTCGGAAGTCCTTTGTATGTTGTACTCAAATCTTCTAAGTGACATGGTTTTGGTTGCAACAGCCTCTCTAGATCCACAACAACTCCCCCTAGGCTGATGCTACCAAAACTTCACTTATTTCTACTTCTCAAAGTTTCAGCACCAGGACAAAGATATTTGTCTGTCTCTCTGTTCTTCTTGCCCGAAGTGGTGCTGAGAAGCTTGTACAAGTCATTCGTAGGAGATCCTCTATCACTTTGAATGACATGTACCCTTTGTTGTGACCCCCTGAAGAGAGTTAGTTGACGGGAGTTGTAGTCATACTCCCATCTAACTATGGACTCAAGTTCAGGACCTTCAACCATTTGAAGAAAGGCTTTGCCTTTGGTTGCTGATCCTTTCCTTTCCTCCTCCTCTCTCAGTTTGACTCCTCTTCGACCTTGCTTCTGGCAGTAAGCTCGGCCATGTGAAGGCTGCCTAGATGATTTCTGATGTGGGCAGCTACATCGGAGTTTGAAGGGTTGGAGAATGGTTTCTCTGCTAACTCAGCAATATCAAATCTGCTTAAGTGTAGCAGAGATGAGGCATTCAGCCTGTTAATCTCACCATTCTCTCTCTCAACAACAAAGTTGTGAGAAGAGTCTTCGAACCTCCACTGGACTATCTTCTTTCTGGGTACAAGAGGTTGTCTTGGTACCCTATCTCCTTTCTTTGTGTCCAGCAGAGTCACCAGCTTTCTCCTCAGCTTCTTTTCTTCCTCATTCAATGTATCTGATTGAGGCCAAGGAGTCTTGCAGCTTGGTCCAAAGTTCCTCTGGGCAGATCAAGAAACTCATCTCTTGTGAGGGAACTTGAGGATCCATCAACATAAGTCAGGTTGACTGAATCCTCCTCACAGGAGATGTCGCTCAGAGTAGTGCAGTTGATGAGCTTAGTTTTGATTGCCTTGAATTCCTCCATAGAGAGATGTTTGGAAGGCTGAGGGGATGGTTTGATTGGTTGTTGGGTAGGTTTAGGAGTTTGGGTTCTGGCTAAGGTTTTAGGTTGGATGATGGGTAGTTTAGGTGGTTGAGGTGAGGAGTTGGTAGATGTGATGGTGTAGGTTCAGGGGTGAAAGGTTCAGGTTCAGTTTTGATTTGGGAAGGGAAAGGGTATAGGTTCAGGTTGAGGTTGGGTTTGGATTTTGGGCTGAGAGGTGGCTTTGAAGGTCATCCCCTGTCCCCTTCTATACATCTCTTTTCTTCTCCCCGCACGAATGTCAGCCTTGATGTCACTGACATGTCGTTGGAGAGTCTTCTCAGACATTGGACCCACTTGCCTGCCAGAGAAGCCATGAGCTTTAAGATAGTTCTTCATCCAAGCTTTCTCACCTATCTTCTTGGCGGCAGACAGTCCAGCCTCTTCTTCTCTTCTTCTTCTTCTCCACCAGCTTCTCCCTTGCAGCTCTCTTTCTCTCCTTCTCCATTTGATCTTGCTCTTTGTTGAAGAGCCATAAGATCGTATCACTATTGTGTGGAGACAACTCCTCTTGAGAGAATCCTCTGGAGAGTAGGAAAGTGATCCTTTCTCTCCTGAGCTGCAGATCAGCTTCTCTTTCTTTTCTCAGCCTTTCTTCTTCCAAGGCCAACCTTGCAGCCTCTTCTTTTTGCTGTCTTTGCAGCAAGGTTGCCTTTTCAAGCTCTATCAGCTCCTCTAATGGTAGCAGGAGTACATCTTCCGAAGCAGCCCCTAGACTGACAAGTCTATCAATTACCTCCACTCTTCTTCTATTGTTGACTGCCTCTTGGTTGGCTGCAGCTGCTTTTGTACTTGCAGCTAACAGTTTCCCAGTTGGCAGTCTTCCTTTCCTTCGAGCTTCTCCAACCTTTCTTCTTCCTGAAGCTCTTCCGAAGTCATCTTCCTCTTGCCTTTTATGTCTTCGGAAGTGCTAGACTTTGGTGGTTCTTGGATAGAAGATCCAGGTTGGGTGGTGGAGGTAGGAGCTGGGGTCAATGCAGATGTTATAGCTAATGGTTGGCTGAGAAAGTCCTCCCTATTAACCTCAGATGCAAGTTCCAGAATTGCATCTGTGACTATTAGATCATCGGAAAGAGAAAATAGTCCTTCCGCAGCAGCAATCTCAGCTTCGGAAGTTTGTGCTTGTTCTTCCGAGGCTTTGAATTGTGCTTCGGAAGTCTGTGAAAACACACCTTCTGTCCCAACTGTTTCAGTTGCTGGGCCATCAGTCCTAGTTTCCCCTTCGAAATCAATCTCAGGTTCCACTTGGGCCTTAGGTTGACCAACTTCCTCAACAGTGGTAGGAGGTGCATTCAACCTCTGAAGCTCTTGAGCTCCAAAGTAAATCACAGACATATTGGACTGGGCTGTTCTATCAGGGACTCTAAAAGGAACTTGTTGAAGATCCTATTTAGATCCTGAAGCATCCTTTGATCCACTTGAAAGACAACTGGAGGAGGCTCAGGGAAGATGGCAGCTTGTTGTCTTGAGCTCAAAGAAGTAAGAGCTTGACTGATGGTATCCTGTCTTTGGCTTTGTCTCTCAACATTCTCCCCCTTTTTGGTAGCATCATCTTGAGAGGTAGATGAGCTAGAGGAAGAGGTCAAGGAGACTGAACTGGTACATGCCTAACAGATCTCTCAATCTGTTCTCAGCTAGTTTGGCCTTGAGACTTTCAATCTCAAGTTGCTGAGTGGCAGACCTATCCTCTAAAGTCTTAACCTTTGATTCAAGGTTTGAGACTTTAGAAAGTAGGTCTCTTATGGTGAGTTGCATACTTCCCTCATCTTCTTTTGAAGAATCACGGGAGATGAGGTAACATACCTGGTATGTTCATCCTCACCACCAGATGTGGTTTCTTGGCACCCTGGTTTCCCTTGCACAATGATGTCTCTTTCAGAGGCATCATAGGGCATGGTTGCCGTAGATTCAGTCTGACTGTCGTTACCACTGTCCTGAGGATCCATTGAGGCTCCTTCAGTAGTGGCAGCTGAATCTACATGAGTCCCCTCCACATCAGTGGGACTCACCTCAGTAGGGCTTTGCTGGTGTGGGCTAGAGACAAGAGGTTTCTCTAGGCTCTGTTGATCCTTAATAGGGTGTAGTGGATCAACTTCATCGCCTTTGAGAGACATAGTCTCTTCACCAGCTCCGGTCAATAGGTCAGTGAAAGAAAAGGAATGAAGACCTAAGGACCCGGGACTTTGATCAATGTCAAAAGGCATTGAGCTGTCCCTTGTGGCTGCTCAGGGGAGTATAGAGACTCACCCTGAGGGCTATCAGCTGGGGTTTTGGGCTCATGGGTCTGAGACTGAGGAGACTCAAGACCCATATTGAGGTCAATAGTGAAGGATTGGTGGACCTCTGGCTGAGTGGGAGCCCCTTGTTCCACTCTAGCCTTTTTGGTTTGAAGAGGAGGGGCTTGTTCAATCAGAGTAGATTGAACAAGGGTTCGTTTGGTACGTCTCTGGTAGGTGACAGTGATGGGAGGAGAAGGTAGATTTGGAATGGTGAGGGTAGTTGCTGGTGTGGGTTCATCACCTGTGGGGTTAACAGGGATGTCACCAGGAGCCGTTGGCTCAATCATACCTGGAAGTAGTGCGGTATCCCTTCCAGTGTAGTTGGTAGACACTCTCTTCAAGACTTTGAAGATGGTCGGCCTCATTTGGGGAGCAGACAGAGCAGCTGCACAGACAAGCTTACCCTGATCTAGCTCGCAGTTGATTATGTGCTGGAGAAATCTGGGATACATAAAGAATGTGTCCCTTTGCAGATTTCCCATAAGGTTAGTCAGCACAAACCTTGAGTAGTTGAAGCGAAGGCCTTGTACCAACCCGTGAACTAAGCACCCGAGTTCATAGGGGATTTGATCCCATCCCCCGGATTTGTTAGATAGACAGTGAAGAACCACATGCAGCAGGAACTTCCACTTGTAGGAGAAGTTGAATTTGTAGACCGTTGACCTGCTTACATCTCCACCGTATCCCATTTGGAGATAAGAACTATCTAACTCAGATTTGGGGAATTCCGTCGGTGCGCCTTCATCATGGAGCTCAAGATGCTCCCTGATGATCTGTTCAGTGATGACCAACTCTTGGCCACAAACACTTGACCTAATAGCACGAACCCCGTTTAGGGTTTCAATCCGACCATTTGCCCAAAATTCGGACATTTGTTGGAGTAGATGGTAGGGTTTACGGTCAAGGCTGTGTAGTATGAAGATTGGGCTAAGAAAGAAATGATATCAGAGAAGTCAGCATCCCTTGAAGAGTCAAGGAGTGCGACCTGGTTGTGCTGAGGGTTTAAGGCCATTTGAGAAAGATAGCAGTAGAAAAGTTCTGAGTAAGGTAAATTGGAGAAGAAGAAAGCTTTTAGGGCAGTGAATTTGGTAAAAAGAGTGTAAGTGATTAACCGGAAGTATTTAAATGGGTGAAATGGCGGTTTAAAGGGTGGTTTGGATAAGATGATGTGAGGGTTCAGTGGATGATGTGACAGGGGCGGTAAGGTTAGACCATTTAAATAATCCGACATCATTAACAAAATCTTTACTTTTTACAGAGTGGGGCCCAAAAGATTTCCGTTACACAGTAAAATCTTTCTTCCGAGCATAAAGTATTTCCGAAGGTAATTTCTTCCGAAGGCAAATGTACTTCCGAAGGTAAATTGCGTACTTCCGAAAACACATGTTGCTTTCAGATGGAATGTATTAAGTGCTTCGGAAGTAGATCTGAGATGAACTCAATCGCTTCTTCCGAGACTTAGTACACTTCCGAGAAGAAAATTATCCTATGAGAAATTTGCTTCGGAAGTTATGCTAGATATCTTCCGAGGGCTAATTTCTCTTCGGAAGAACTTATACTTAGATAAATAAGAAAGGATCTTTTGTAACAGGGCTTAGATTGTATTGACATAAGACTTTACACATTAAAAAGGTTTTCAATTGAGATTAACTAATCAATGTTTATCATCCCAATAGCTGTAATGAGATATTTAAATCTTTGTTCATCAAATGCTTTGGTGAACAAATCAGCATATTGTTCATTTGAATCAACTTTGATTAGTTTTATAAGATTTTTCTCATGAATATCTCTAATGAAATGATACCTGATATCAATGTGCTTTGTCTTAGAGTGCTTCACTGGATTTTCAGTGATGGATATAGCACTGTTGTTGTCAATGTGGATAGGAGTGCTCATGAAGTTGAATCCATAGTCAATCATCTGGTTTTGAATCCACAGCAGCTGAGCACAGCAACTTGCAGCAGCAATGTATTCAGCTTCAGCAGTTGATGTAGAGACACAGGATTGCTTTTTGCATTGCCATGAGATGATCCTTCCACCAAGAAATTGACATCCACCTGATGTTGATTTCTTGTTGATGTTGCAGCCACCATAATCACTATCAGAGTAACCATAGAGATTAAAATCACTATTTCTTGGATACCAGAGACCTAACTTAGGTGCTCCTTTGAGGTATCTGAGGATTCTCTTGACAGCAATTAGGTGAGACACCTTTGGAGCAGCCTGATATCTTGCACAAATGCAAGTTGCAAACATGATATCAGGTCTACTTGCTGTGAGATACATCAGAGAACCAATGATTGCTCTATACTGATGTTGATCAGTATCCTCCCCCTCAGAATCAGGGCATAAATCATGGTTTCTGGGTATGGGTGTCTTTGCTGCTTTACAATCCTTCATATCAAATCTTTCTAAGATATCATTGACATACTTAGATTGATTGATGAAGAACCCTTCCTTCAGTTGCTTTACCTGAATTCCAAGGAAAAAGTCCATTTTTCCCATAGAACTCATCTCGAACTTCTTCTTCATAATGCTCTCAAAGTCTTTGCACATTTGGTCATTTGAGGAACCAAATATGATGTCATCAACATAGACTTGAACTAGCAAAATGTCTTTCCCAGACTTTCTGATGAAGAGAGTCTTGTCAATGGTACCTCTAGTATAACCATTCTTCAGAAGAAATTGAGACAATGTCTCATACCACAGCCTAGGTGCTTGGTGCAGCCCATATAGAGCTTTATCCAACTTGCACACATAGTTTGGGTGCTGTGGGTCTTCAAATCCTGGAGGCTGGCATACGTAGACTTCCCTATCTATATCCCCATATAGAAAGGCACACTTGACATCAAGCTGGTAGACAGTGAAATTCTTGGATGCAGCATAAGCAAGGAAGATCCTAACTGCCTCAAGTCTTGCAACAGGTGCAAAGACATCAGTATAATCAATTCCTTCCTCTTGAGTGTATCCTTGAACCACCAGTCTTGCCTTGTTCTTGATAATCAAGCCTCTGTCATCTCTTTTGTTTCTGAATACCCACTTGGTGCCTATAGGTACTTGACCAGATGGTAGCGGACATAGGTTCCAAACCTTTTGTCTTTTGAATTGAAGCAGCTCCTCTTGCATTGATTCAACCCAGCTACTATCTTTCAAGGCATCTTCCACCTTCTTGGGTTCCATTTGGGATAAGAAGCATGAGTACAAACAGACATTCCCATTGTGAGTTTGTCCCCTTGTTCTCACACCCTCAGAGACTTCCCCTATGATGTTTTCAGCTGGATGAGTATTGTGAATTCTAAGTCTTGGAATCACCTCCAGTTGCAAAGACAAGTCCAAGTTGGACATATTTTGCTCCGGAGCTTGAATACTTGGTCCAGCTGTTGTTTCAATCTCATTCAATGAGGACTGATTGAATGAAAGAGAAACATCATCATTTCTTTGCTGTGAAGCATCATTAACAGTTGCCTGTTCCTTCAAAATGCTGCTTCCATCAGCTTGGTGTTGTGCAGGATCACCTGAGGAGACTTGAAGATCATCAGGTGAATCCCTTGTTGAAGTTCCACTATTTCTTGAAATGGTTATGCTGTCAGATCTTTCAATAGTGGGAACTTGATTTGTTGTTGCTCTTGGAGAACTTGGAGCAGGTCTGGGAAGCTCAAACAGTTGATCTTCATCAGAATTGCTTTGAGCACCTGTTTCAGCTGAAACATTCTCACAAGATGGTTTAGAATAGTTTGGAAACAATTCTAAATCAAAATATGATCAAGGCCATTCCCCCTAACACAAGGAGTGTGCTCATTAACTACAATGTTGGAGGATTCCTCAAATTGTTGTTTTGGAATAGGAGGAATATCCAACAAAGATAGCATCATCTGACTTTTCAGCAAATTTTGCCAAATTGTCTTTTGTGTTAAGTATGGTACACCTGCTGCCAAAGGACCTTAGAAAGCCAATGAACGGTGGCCTCTTGTTCCATAACTCATAAGGGGTCTTTCCATGTGGCTTTACTACAAGAACTCTGTTCTGCACATAGCATGCAGTGCTGACTGCCTCTGCCCAGAATGTTAGAGGCAGCTTTGAATCAGCTAACATAGTCCGAGCAGCCTCAATAAGTGTCCTATTTCTCCTCTCAGCAACACCATTTTGTAGAGGAGTTCTAGGAGCACTGTATTGTCTGGCAATCCCTTTTGAGTTACAAAATGAGTCAAGAACAAAGTTCTTAAACTCAGTCCCTTGATCACTTCTAATTATTTTAACCTTGTGATCAACTTGATTTTCTATTTTAAGAATAAAAGATTTTAAAGTTTCACAGTTTCATCTTTAGTTCTTAAAAAGAATACCCATGTAAATCTAGTAAAATCATCAACTACCACAAGGCAATATGATTTCCTTCCAATGCTCATTATACTTGTGGGACCAAATAGATCCATGTGCAATAAGTGTAATGGAGTAGTGATAGAGTTAACAACTTTGGATTTATGAGAAGACCTGTGTTGTTTCCCTTTCAGGCAAGCAACACAGTTATCTTTGCAGAAAAATTCCTTTTTAGGCAAACCATGTACCAAGTTATTTTTAGCCAATTTATTCATTGTCTTAAAATTGACATGACACATTCGTTTATGCCATAGTGTTGACTCATCACTATCAGCTTTGGAAAGAAAGCATGATACTTCTCCCATTGGGGAAGCATTGTTCATATCAAGCTTGTACATATCCCCTCTCCTGGGAGATCTAAGAAGCACCAATTCCTGAGGAATTGTCATCCCAGGTTTGAGGATGATGCACTCATGTTCTGTGAAAAGCATTTGATGCTTTTGATCACAAAACTGAGAAACACTTAACAGGTTGTGTTCAAGCTGTTTGACAAAATTAACTTTGTCAACTTTTAACTTTCCATTGGATATACTTCCTCTGCCAGAAATATATCCTCCGGCCTCACCTCCAAACTGGACAGGACCTCCATCATAATGTTGAAATTGTTGAAGGAGAGATCTGTTCCCTGTCATGTGCCTGGAGCATCCACTATCTACAATCCAAATGTTGTTATTCTTGTCATATGGATGTCCCTGCACATAAGGTGAGATAATTAGTTTTGATTGGAAACCCAAGCCTTGTTGGTCTTGGGTTCTTCCAATGAGAGTGACATGATTGAACCAAAATTTATGCATGGGGGTTCAATAGATGTCTTTGAAGAAGAGGTTTGGGCTACAGCATCTTCCTTGATCTTCCATTCCATCCCTTGGTTGATCATAGAAGATGAGCTTGATGAAGCTTTTGTAGCTTGGCATTCTTCCGAAGCTTCTTTCTTTTCGGAAGAGACCTTCACCACCTTTTCTTCCGAAGCAGTCTTCTTCTGGGATGGTTTCAAGGGGACTCTTTTGTGAGTCTTTGCAGCTTTCACTTCCGAAGCCTTTTTCCTTTCGGAAGAAGAGTTTTCTTCCGAGAGAAGCCTTGCTTCGGAAACAAGCTTTCCCTTTTTCATCACTTGAACCATTTGATATGGTCCAAATGTGAAACCTTCCCTGACTCCTTCTCTTTTAACATTATTTGCATAATGTGTGCTAGCAGGATTGTAGTAGCAATCTTTAGCCATGTGATTTTGCAGACCACACATTATGCATGCAATGTTAATTTTCTGGGAATTAGAGGGTTGCTGTTTCTTGTTCTTTTTCTCCTCATCAGCAACCTTTCCCTTTGACTTCTGATCCTTTGGTAGGATAGGAGTTTGGTACTATACTCCTTTCCTGAATCAGAAGGTCCAACCACCTGAAATCCTGCTGATATGAATACACCCTTTTGCTTTGGGTCTATCTTCAGCTTGGATTCAGCCACCTTCATGGCAGTTTTTCTGGCTGCTTTAGCCCTGCTTCTTCTGGCTTTGGTGGTCAGGGTTTGATCATCATTGGCCGGGGAGGGCACAATTACCTGTTCCTTCCTTGTGATGGTCATGATCTTCACAGTTGCATCACTCTTTAACTCTTTACAAGGTGGGTCAACAGATGGAACCTCTTGCTCTTCAGTACCACACCTTGGCTGTCTTATAGACTCATAAGAGTGTGGTGGAGCAATTTCATTGGTTCCCAACCCACTTTTGTTTGATAACAAAGTTTGGAGTGAGAGGATGATGCAAGTATGGCTTGGAAGTTTTGCTCGGAAATAGCATACTTCCTGGCTTGAGCCTCAGCTGTGACAAGCTGGGCTTGAGCCTCAGTCAATTTGGATATTAAATCCTTGATTTGAGTCTTGTAGTTGGTGTGTTCATGTTTTAAAAGAGATACAGTTTTCTCTAACTCCTCAATTTTCTTTTGGTAGTCAGATTCAGCTCTTTTAAAGTCAGATTTTAGCACATTTAAAGACTTAATATCGGATTTAATTTCCATATTGTAGTCCTGGTACAATTTAACCTTAGCAATACAAGCAGGGGTACAGAGATGTTCATATACCTTATTTTCATCTGTTCCTGCCATGAGTGCTTGAGCAGGAGTCACATCTTGAACCATAAAGCTCCAGTCAACTTCTTGAGCCATTGCTGCTGTTTCAATTGACTTTCCGTTGGGCTTTGGTGTAGAAGGATGTGTGGAGGCCTGTGAGGTTCCCGGGTTGGACTTGGGAGCCTTGCATTCCCTTGCAAAATGGCCAAGCTGGTTACAGTTGTAACATTTAGCCTTGCTTTTGTCAAACCCAGACTTGCTAGTGATTGGGTTTTGAGGGAATTGCATTCCAGTTCTCTTAAAGAACTTCTTCGCTCTGTAGGTTAGAAGAGCCATTTGCTGGACAATGTCCACATACTCTATGTCATCTGGACTGAAGCACTCAAGATCATCAAAGCAGAATTGATGATCATTGGAGTGTCCACTCCCTGAGACAAACGCACAGCCCTCTTGAAAGGAGCTTTGCTGAGCTTGATGAGACCTTGGAGTCTCAGGGAATGTGATGTAAGGCCCAGATGAACAAGATGGCTGCTGGGTGTATGACAGGTACTGCTGAGACTGGGAGATACCTGAGCCTTCAGCAACCATTAAAGCGTTGCTAGCAGGAAGGCTCAAGGGTCTGCTTGCTTGGTGACCCTTCTTACTTTCCATTTCCAAACGGTATCCATCAAGGATCCCATAGAGTTTGGTCATGGTGAGTGTGTTTAAATTCTCTGTTCTCTTGATGGAGACACAGTAGAAAGTCCACTCATTGGGTAGAGCACTCATGAACTTTCTGGTAAGGTCTCTAAGTTCTTGAGTGATTCCCACAGATTGGAGGGAGGAGATAAGATCCATATAACTGAAATATTGCTGGCTAAAAGTTTCTCCAGCAACATAGGTGAAGTTCTCAAACTGCTGCTTCAGTGAGTCCTTCTTTGAATCATTAGAGCTTGAGTACATTTGAGCAAGAGCATCAAAGAGTTCTTTGGCTGACTTACAATGCTCAAACCCCACCATGATGGAGTTTGGGATTGCAGTCATGAGAACAGTCATAGCATTGCTGTCTATGTCAAGCTTCTTCCTGTCTTCATCGGAGTAGTCTTCAACGGCCTTCTCGATCATGGCACCATTTCCACCAGCAACTTTTGGCTTGTACGGGCCATTAACGATGGACTGCCACATCTTGCTATCCTGGTATCTGATGAAGCCTTCCATTCTTCTGCTCCAAGACCTGAAGTTTTCAGGGTCGATGATGGGAGCTTTGGTCATCGTTCCCATTTCAACTTCAGATTTGATGAGGGCCATTTTTGAGTGAGGTAATAGGAGGAGTGAAAAACTGGTTGATTAGGATGGTAAGATCTCACAATCAAGAGCCTAAAAAGCTCTGATACCAATTGCAGGATCGGGTTTTGTCACTTAACACTTGTAATTCTCTCAAACTCACTTATAATATCACTCAAACAAGATGAAGCAATGCCTTTAACAAGAGTTGATGATAATATAATAAGTAATCAAAGGAACAAGCAGGAGTATTTTCAAGGTACTTGTATATATTACTTCTCAACTCAAGATTACAAGACACTTACAAGCATATGACAAGAGTTACAATGAGAAACTATATATACTAGATCCTACAGCCGGTTATACTTGATACCAGCTGGAAACCTACGACTAAAGCATATACTACAATGCTATAGTTAAGGTATCTTAGATAAAGTATTATCTAAGATATGGTAGTCATGACATGTCCATGACTTACCTTTTGTCACCAACTAAAGATGGCAACTGTACTTAACATAAAAAGGTAAACAGTAGATTAAAGTATGGTCAACTACATGGCTTTTAAGAAAACGCCATGCAGTATATCAGAGATTTGCAGCGGACTGTCAGACAGACCATACTTATGTCTACTGGATAATAGAAGTGTCTTCCGAAGGTTAATTGGCTTTGGAAGAACAAGTTCTTCCGAAGCCACTTATACTTCGGAAGATGCTTCTATGCTTCCGAGACTTTGAGGACTTCCTTATACTTCGGAAGTTGACTTCAGAACTTTGTCTTTAAGTCTTGATTCTTCGGAAGTAACTTCTTTATCTTCGGAAGTTGGAGTTTTCCTTCGGAAGTGTATTTTACACTTAAACTTCGAAGAGCTCCTTCTTCCTTCGGAAGTCCCACACTTGGCTTCGGAAGTCCTTTGTATGTTGTACTCAAAATCTTCTAAGTGACATGGTTTTGGTTGCAACAGCCTCTCTAGATCCAACATAGAGTAACCGAGACCTTCATGTTGTGTCGAGATAGTCTAAAAAGATCATACTCTTTGACTTCAGTTTTTCTGGCACCAGCAAAGGTTAAACATAAGGTGTTGGTTGAGGATTTATAACTCTAATGGATGATTGGATCATGAATGCTCAGTGGAGTCACATGTAGACCATCTTCTTTTTTATCTCCACTTTGTTGTGCTTCAACTCTATTCCCAATCTTTATCCTTAGAATAGTAGCTATTGGTTTGTACTTATCTAGCATGCCTTCATATTCCTTAATCAAGGTGAACATCTTTTGTAGATCTTAAGAGTTGAGGTTTAGAACTTCTACCTGGAAGAAAATTTTAAACTTTTTCTTTCCCTTAATGAAATATCTCTCATCTTTTAAGTCATATCCCCAGTTGATAATGGTTGTATAATTACCCTCTGAGTCTTGTTCTTGGTTAGATTCTGAGAGTTTTTCTTCATTAGTTTGTTCAGGATTGTCCAAACTTTGTCTTACTCTTTCAGCAGCTATGGTGATGATCACTTCATCTTCCAATTGATCATACAGGTCTTCAGTTGCATGTTCAGCTGTTTGAGGACCTTGTTGGACTGTTGGAGAAACGTGCTCAGTAGTTTGAGATATTTGGACAGTGGGAGGAGATGATTGTGGTTACGTGTTTGGTACAGGATCGACAGATGGGTTGGCTTCAGCAGCTTCAAACTCCTTCATGTTTATTCTTTGTTTGGAAGCCTACTTCGACTTTTGTAGATGAGACTTGTAGATTCTCATCAGCACCTTCTTTACTTCTTTTGTCTCAAAGTCATTGCTTATGTTCCTTAGTCTTAATCTGGTTAGGTCAGCTATCTCAAATCTATTGAGGCAGACAAGTTGATTTATTAAGTAAGCTACCTTTCTAGCTGTTGATCTAGTGATGAAGTATGTGTCTTTTTTCTTGTAATATTCCCACTCCAGTACTGGATCATATGCTAATAATAGAGTTTCAGGGATCTTTTTACTAGATTTAGCTTTGACTGGTGACAGTACCTTTTGAAGTAGTATCTTGGACTCTTTATTTCTACATCAAAAGGTTCTAATGTCTCAGTATTTGCTCTAAGATCTCACGAGGCAGATCCAGTACTTTATTCTTATGATCATAGTAAATGATCTCTCTATTTTCCCTCTTGACTGCAAATTTCTTCATTTGGGATATATACCTAGCACTTAACACCTTTGTCCCTTGAGTATTGAAGATCATGCATAGGTTGGACTCACCTTAAATTAGAATGTTTATTTTTGCTTGTAATAGGTCTTATGTTAGTTTCCTTTTGTATGTAATTAGCTTTATGTAGTTTTGCAGTCCAGCGAAACTGTGAGCGAAACTATAGTTTCGCTCACAGTCAGTTGTTTAGTTCGCTCGGCGAAACTACTGTTTCTGCCGGGCGAAACTACAGTTTCGCTGACCGCGAAACTGTTTGCGAAACTAAGACTGCTATATATAGTTATGATCATTTTCATTGTGGTTAAGCTTGCAAAAACCCTAATCGTTTATTCCTGTTGCAAGTGTGTATTGTAAGCAGTAATTTCACAGAAATATCGTTGTGCTTTGGTATTATTGATTATGTTGATCTTCATTGCTTTATTTTGAATCATTTGTGGTTGCTCTCAATCTTCATCATCTTTGTTTCTCATTGTGTGTATTTGATATTGAACAATCCAACATCTCATTTGTACTGCAAATCGATCAAATGGACGAACAAGTATCTTTTCCTCTACTTTTGGGTTCAATCACCCTTGCCTTTACAACTCTTTTAGGCAAAATCTTCTTTTTGGCAAGGGATGATGAAATAGGCTCTCATCAGAGGTAGTGGAGTCAGAGTCAAGAGATGCTAGAGGCTCTATCGGCAGATGGAAAGACTTCAGAATAGTTTTCTTGGTTCTGCTTTGCTGTCTTTCCCATTGCTCCCTAGATGCTTCATACTTTGGAAACTCATCAGCTGCAAATCTCTTCTTGATTTCTCGGATATTCAGATCAAGAGTAGACATACTCATTGGTCCTACTTGTCTATAAGAGAAACCATAGTATTTTAGGAACATCTTCATTTGTTTCTTGTTACGGGTCGTCTTTTCTCTGTTTCAGCTCTCTTCTTTCTAACCAACTCTACTAATTTCTCTATTTTCGCATGAGTTGCAGCTATCAGGTATAACTTCATCTGAGCAAAACTCCATTCCATGAAATCATCAAAGTTGAATCCTTTCAAGTCAAGTTGAGCTGAGAAGAGAAGTCTTTATTGATCTTTCACCTTCTTTTTTTGAATGGAGGCAATTAGTGTGGATTCAGCGTTTATGGAGTCCGGAGCTTACTAAGTGGTTTTCCTTTGAGTGCTTTCGGCACATGGCCTAGGTGACTTAGATGGAACTCTTTTGACAACCTTTGGCTTTGGTTTTGATAGAGCTATTGGTTTCGCCGATAAATTCAGCGAAACTAGCTTTCTCAGCGAAATTGTCTGCGAATTTACCTTTCTTCAGCGAAACTACTTCATTTTCAGCGAAATTGTTTCTTCTCTTGCCGAAATTACATCATTCCCAGCGAAACTACCATGTCAAAGTTAACCTCACTCACTCTTGCCGATCTTGAAAGTGTTGCTCCCAATAGGCCACCGAGACTCATTAACGGGGATAATTTCGAGGACTGGAAGAGATGTCTCAAAGCTTTCTTCTTTTACACTGACCACAACCAATGGGAATTGATTATTTCTGGTCCTCATATACCAATTGTCACTAATGGTGATGTTGTCTCTCAAAATAAGGACTCGTCTACTTTCACTGAAAAGGATCTGAAGCTGATCGATCGTGACCAGAAAGCTTTTGGTTCATTAACTCTATGTCTGGCACCAGACATCTACAATCGATTTGCGGAGCATAAAAATGCTAAGTCCCTTTACGATGCCCTATGTGAGTTCTATGATGGTAATGATGATCTGGTGAAGGATAAGAGCATTCAAGCAGAGAAGGAATTCAATTCCTTTGTAGGATACAAGAATGAGAGTCTCACAGATCTCACAAATCGCTTTTTGACAGTTTCAAGCACCTTAAAGAAATACGATGAAAAACTTTCCAACAGTGAACAAGTAAACAGGCTACTAGACTCTCTCCCACCTTAGTGGAGTCTTCAGGTGAGAATGCTAAAGCAAGAAAGAGGTTTCACATATTACAAGCTGATGGATAGTATCAATAAGCTTAAATCCTTTGAGTTGGACATGAAGAGACGGGAATTTAACCAGACCATGATGCCTACATCTGGTTTTACTCAAAATGCTGCTTTACTATCATCCGTTGTAAGCTCTCAAATGCAGACTTCAATTCAAGGAGGAGTTAATACAAGTAATTTTTCAGGAGGAAATGTTAGTGTTGGGAGAGATCAGGCTAATACTAAAGCAAATGTTGAAACTTCAGCTCCATCAGAAACAATGGCTCTTTTTAGAATGTTTGTTCAAAGATATGAAGCATTTGTGGCTGGAGAGTTAAAAGGGAAAGGAATGACAATGGAGGACATGTATCAAGTGGATCCAGATGATCTAGAAGAAACTGATATTCAGTGGCAAATGGTAATGTTGACTCTTAGAGCTCGGAGATTTATGGAGTGCACTAGGCGTAAGAACTTCAGAGGCCAAAGCTCTAATTCAAAACTAGGTTTTGATAAGTCTAAACTGAGATGCTTCAATTGTAAACAGTTGGGATATTTTAAACGTGAATGTCCATCACCAATTGTCACTGATTCCAGTAACTCAGGAGTTCCACGATTAACCACTAAAAGGGAAAAGGAAGATGTGAATCATAAAAAAGAGAGACTGCCTTGATTTCTAACTTTGATTGGAGTGCAGAGGTTGAAGAGACAAGGACTAAGATTAATCATGCATTGGTGGCTGAGATTGTTAAAGGGAAGGGGAAGGCAGATTGTGAAGATGAATTTGATCCATTCAAGAAATTCAAAGATGAGGCTGAGTTGTCTGTGAAAGAGAAAGAAAAGAAGGATGAGAGGATGAGAGAAGGTAAATCTGAAGGACTAAAGAAGGAAGAGAGTCCATCCACTGAGCAAGGAAAAGAATATGATGATGCTACTATCACTGTTGAGGAAAGCAAGTCAAGTACTCCGGTGTGCCAATGTGAAAAGGCATTAGCAGCAGAAAAGGTGGTGATGGGACTTCCATATGAGGTAATTCAGGATATGTGCTCTTCTGCTTGCAAAATTAGATTATTTGGGATTTATAAAGCTAATCGGTTATTAATTGATAATGAGAAAGATTTAAAAAGAATTAATGAGGAACTTAAAATCAATGAATCAAAATATTTTGTTAAACTAAACGAGGCCTTGAAAGAAAATGATCACTTAAAACGAATTGTTTTGGAAAGAAATGTTGAGATTAATACTTTGACTGAAAGAGTTGCTCTTGCTGAATTTGAAACAAGCAAACTTCAGTCAAAGTTAGACAAATGGACCATATCTGGAATGAAACATGATGATTTATGTAAATCTCAACGGGGAGCTAGGATTAAAACGAGATTGGGATATGAAAATGTTAAGGTTTATCCTCCACCTAGTACATACTGTTATTCTCCTATGCATGTTCCTCATCCTTCTAACGATTTGATCAAAACAGATACTAACAGTATGTCTGTAGGTTTAGAGGGTGTTAATCCTAAGCATGTTCGTGAGGACTACGACTATGGACCAACTAGTGGGCTTGGATGCACTAGTATTAGTACACCTGATTTTCAGCATTCTGTTTTAGATCATAAATCTAGTTTGAATTCTGTTTTTGTTTCTAGTGAACCTGTAACAGACACTGTCTCATCATGTTCTCACGATGTTTCTATTTCATCTTTAAATTTTGTACAATGTGATGATGTTTCTTGTTCTGATTATGTTAATGGTGCAACTGATCTCACTTCAAAGAATAACAAGAAACATAAAACAAATTGTTTTGACAAATTCTTTTCTCATCCAATTCCATCTTTTACTCCAATGAATATTTTTTTTATCAAATAAAAGAGCAGCAACTTCATCTGAAGCTAGCACAAGTGGTACTAGTACTACTTGTACTTCGGATGATCATTCATCTACTTCTGTAAATAATAATTCTTGTTCACATAAATACAGACCTCGTGGCATGTATGAGACATATAGTGACATTGATTCTAATGTGTCTGAATGTGATGAGGAAATTCACATTGATCACATTCCTATCTCATTACATAACAGACCTAGACACAAACCACACTGTTTCAGGTGTGGCCAAGAGGATCATTTAGTCAAGAATTGTCCTACTCTACATCATGGTCATGCTAATAGGAATTCTTTTGGAAATAAATTAACAAAATTAGTTAATAATTTCTTTTGTAAGAAATCTGTCTCTCCTAAAGCCAAAATTGTTCAAACTTGGATTCCTATCTCACCTGGTTAATCTGTTCTTTATATGGTTGCAGGAGTCATCCATTAAAGTTGTAAACAGTGTATGGCATGAGGATAGTGGATGCTCCAGACATATGACGGGCCTGAAAGATTTGTTGACCAATTATCGAATTATAAACGGAGGTTATGTAGCTTTTGCTGGTGACAAAAAAGGTGGAAAGATGATTGGTCAAGGAGAAGTATCCAATGGTTCTTTAACTTTGGAGAAAGTTAACTATGTCCCTGAGCTGGCTTTTAATCTCTTGAGTGTCTCACAAATCTGCGATAAAGACATTCCGGTCTTGTTTAAATCCGATGAATGTCTATTTTTAAAATCTGAGATTAATGTTCCAGATGATTTGGTACTTATGCGTGCTCCACGAAAGCAGGATACATATCTTCTTGACATGGGTTCAAGGGAGTCAACATCTACTGTCACCTGTCTTCTTTCCAAAGCTTCCACTTCTGAGTCTTTTTTATGGCACCGCAGATTGGGTCACGTTAATTTCAAAAATATAAACAAATTGGTTAAAAACAATCTTTAGTTAGGGGACTACCTTTAAAAGATTTTTCTGTGGTCAAAAAATGTATGGCTTGTGCCAAGGGTAAACAACATAAGAAACCACACAAGCCAAAACTTGAAAATAGCATATCTAATCCCCTCGAGTTGTTACACACCGATTTGTTTGGCCCAATCAGTGTTAAATCAATTGCTAAAAAATCTTTCTGTCTTGTTGTAACAAATGATTTTTCAAGGTACTCTTGGGTGAGATTTCTTGCTCACAAAGGAGAGGCTACTGAGGAAGTGCAGAAGCTAATTATGTCAATCGAATCTATAAGCAAGAGAAAAGTTATGGCAATCAGAAGTGACAATGGTACCGAATTTAGAAATCAGATCTTTGATTCGTTCTGTGCTGCTAAGGGAATTTTAAGACAATTCAGTGCTGCAAGGACCCCTCAACAGAACGGAGTAGCTGAACGAAAGAATCGCACCCTTATTGAAGCCGCTCGTACGATGTTGATTGAGTCTTTCCTTCCCATTATCTTTTGGGCGGAGGCGGTAAACTGTGCTTCATACGTTCTAAACAGGGTGTTGATTGTCAAGGACAAAATGAAAACTCCTTATGAACTTTTTCATAAGAGAAAACCTTTAATTGACTTCTTTCGACCATTCGGTTGCTCCTGCACTCTATTGAACACTCAATCTCAGAAGACGAAATTCGGTGTCGTGTCTGATGAGTGTTACTTCGTTGGCTATTCTTCATCTCAGAAGGCTTATCGGGTGTATAACAAGAGAACACGTATTGTTCAAGAGTCATTCTATATTGATTGGCAGGAATCTAATTCCTCTGATGTTCGATCTGAACCAGCATGGTTCTTTGACTCCGATACGGTGTTTAATTCCTTTAATCTTCCTATCTTTGACGATGATGCGTCTATCTCCAATGTTCAAACAAATATCATTCCTCCAACTCCATTACTTGTCATTCCTCAAGACCATTCCACCTCATCTGCAAATGATGTCACGTCAGTTGATATTACATCATCTTCTTCATCATTTGATCTTCCACCTCCACCTGTTTCTGAATCCCTTCCTGCTTCACCAACATCTATCTCATCACAGCAAGTACCATCCCTTTCACCTTCATCTACCCATCCACAATCTATCAGCCCACCTTCTCCAAACATCCTACCTATACCCACTGATTTCAAAACCTTGAAAGATCATCCTCATGATAACATCATTGGATCCATCACCGATGGAGTACGGATGCAGAGTCAATCTGGTTTGATAAACATTTGGCTCTTCTCTTGTTTTATATCCCAAATCGTTCCGAAAAACGTTCATGCAGCTCTCCAGGACCCTTGTTGGGTAGAATATATTCAATTAGAGCTACAACAATTGAGAAAGCTCAAAGTGTGGACTCTGGTTGATCTTCCACCAAACAAATGCCTAATTGGCACGAAATGGGTTTTTAAGAACAAACCCAATGACCGTGGCATTGTGGTGCGGAACAAATCAAGATTGGTGGTGCAAGGATTTTCTCAAGAAGAAGGGATTGACTATATCAAATTTTTTTCTCTTGTCGCCCGTCTTGAAACCATAAGAATTTTTCTAGCTCAGGCCGCTCATAAACAGTTCAAAGTCTATCAGATGGACGTCAAATGTGCCTTCCTGTATGGAAACATTGACGAGGAGATATACGTGTGTCAACCCCCTGGTTTTGAGGATCCCGATTTTCCTGACAAAGTTTATAAACTTGACAAGTCTATTAATGGTCTTCATTAGGCCCCTCGAATCTGGTATGAGACTCTAACACAGTATCTCTTAAGCAATGGATTCTCTCGTGGCACCATCAATATGACTTTATTCAAGAAGGAAGTGGATGGTGAGATGCTAATCGTGCAAGTCTATGTCGATGATATTATCTTTGGCTCCACCAATCCAAAATTATGTCGGGATTTTGAGGAGGTAATGTGTGGTCATTTTGAAATGAGCATGATGGGGGAGATGTGCTTTTTCCTTGGGCTTCAAGTCGAACAAAAGCCAGAAGGAATTCTCATTCATCAAGAAAAGTACATTAAAGAGATGCTGAAGAAATTCAAAATGGATGATGCTTCCCCTGAAATGACTCCATTTACTGCTCAAACTTGTCTCACTCCTGACGAGAACGGGTAACCTCTTGATCCTCATCTCTACAGATCTATGATCGGTTCCCTTATGTATCTGACAGCAAGTCATCCCGACATTACCTTTGCTGTCGGATATTGTGTTGGATACCAATCTGCTCCGAAAGAGTCTTATGAAAAAGCAATAAAATGAATTTTTTTGTTATCTTAAAGGCTCTTTTTGTTTGGGTCTTCTGTATCCGTATGGTGGGAATTTTGATTTGCATGCATATTCTGACAGTGATTCTAATGGTTGCAGGTTAAACAGAAAATCAGTGACTGGAGGATGTCAATACCTAGGCAATTGTCTGGTCTCATGGCAAAGCAAGAAACAGACCACTGTTTCCCTCTCCACAGGGGAAGCAGAATACATTGCTGCCTCTAGTTATTGTTCACAAGTTCTTTGGATACAACAACAGATGATTGACTATGGAATCAATTTTCTCTATACACCGTTGTTTTGTGACAACGAAGCCGCCATCAGGATCACCAAGAATCCTATTCATCATTCCTGAACCAAGCACATTGAGACACGAATTCATGCAATTCGTGATGCTCAGGAAAGGGTTTCATTGATATTATTCCTATTGACACCAAAAACCAAAAAGCAGATCTTTTCACAAAAACATTTGATAAGCCTTGTTTTTATGAATTGATCTCTATGTTAGGTCTAATATCTTTTTAAAACTCTTTTCCTTAAATAACAATAATATATATATATATATATATATATATATATATATATATATATATATATATATATATATATATATATATAATATAAAAAAATATATAATAATAATAAATTTCCACATCTTTCTTAGGTGTAGAAATTTAGGGGGAGAGTAAGTAATTAAAAATAAAAAAATATAATTAATTACCTTTTCATAAATAAAAATTTTTGGGAACTTGAGTCGAGATGACGAGAAATGATTGTATATCTTCTGGATATGCTTGTTTGTGCATGACTAGCGTTTAAAATGAGAAATGATAGTAACTGATGCTGCTCTCTGATTTACATCTTATTTTTAATTGCAAATTATAAAAAAAACAGATTTTTTAACGATATGCTTGATAGACTCAGCCTGAAGAATAAGTAGACAGCAGCATAATGATTTAAATTAAATTATATGCTTAAGGATGTCTGGATTTACGCAATCATTTTGGCCTGCACGAAAACTGAGTCCCGACAAAAATTGGATTGAGAATTGATCTTTCACCCATCATGATACAAATCATATAAGCCATATATTTGAGCCATGATTGGTGTATTTATGTGTCTTGTGTTTGTGCTAATCTCCTCTGTTGTACGAAAGTACTGACTTGGAGTGATGATCTCCTTTGCTTTACGATAGTACTGACCTGGAGCTCTCATCGGCACATGATTAAATGGTCATCTCCTTTTTATACGTGAGTATAGACCTGGAGCTCTCAGCATTTTGGTCTAAGTAGTGTCAAATCATCTAAATGTTGAATTCCTCACGGAATGCAATATTCTGTTGATTATCACTTACACACTAATGCACAAGCCTTGTTCTATAAAGATCGTAACAAAATTCAAGAAATCCTGAGGTTGGGTGAGGGTTTTTGCCAAATGATTGTGAGGTCCTAGCATTCTGAAGCATTTAATCGAACCTTAACGAATCATCTTCTGCTTGTTGAAAAAGATAGGGCATGGGTTTAAGTGGACAAACATATCACCAATCGTTATTGACATGTTTGAGAATTTCAAGTTCATTCAAAGTCCGTTATTAGAAACAGTTATCAGTGTGATCTCATTGCTTGTCGATGATTAAATTCATCTTTGTGCTAAAGTATATCCTGAGGATGTGATCTCATGATTGATTCAGTTCTTGGGTTTAATAAAATATAAAATAATAATTACAATAATTTTTCTAAGATTTTAAAGTTCAGCGAAATTATACTTTCGCAAACAATTTCGCCGGGCGAAATTGCAGTTCGCTCCGGACTCTCATTCTGTGCCAAAGTCATTTCGACCAGAGTTTCGCCAGGCGAAATTAGATCGTCGCCTAGCGAAATTGTAGTTTCGCGCAGCGAAACTCTAGTTTCGCTGCCTGCGAAACTATTTGCTATTTAACTCATTTTGCGAAATTTCTTCCTCATTTTCGCACAATCGATTGTTTAGTTTCTCTAGGGTTGTTCCGTGAACTCCAAAGGCGATTTTGACATTTTCGTGATTTTGTTATCGATTGACTGTTGTTTATTGTTCGCAAGTGAGTTTCGAACTCAGGATCATCTCTTTATCTCGTTAAATCTACATCATTGTGAGTCTATTCGATCGAGACTCTTCGGTACCTTCGCTGTTCTTCCAGCGAAATTACCGATAGTCCAGCGAAACTAAACGAAAGTTCTTGAGTTCTCAGCGAAACTGTGAGGTTATGCTATCCGAGCGA
Organism: Flaveria ramosissima; assembly: GCA_025215565.1. Taxonomy (NCBI): domain Eukaryota; kingdom Viridiplantae; phylum Streptophyta; class Magnoliopsida; order Asterales; family Asteraceae; genus Flaveria; species Flaveria ramosissima. Next base: position 61,171,538 of record CM046029.1, on the reverse strand, counting down.
ACTTAACAGTTTCGCTGACTAATTTTCAGTTTCGCTGTGCCGAAACTATTGTTTCGGCTGTCGAATCTACCTCACTGTCTTGGCGAAACTAATGTGCTCTTGCTGGCGAAACTATACTTTCGCCTGCCGAAACTAAATATCATCCTACGAAACTATAGTTTCGGCTAGCGAATTTAATTTAATTATTGTTTATTCTTTATTCTTTTCTTATTTTTTATTTTAGTACTTAATACTTTATTCTAATGTATTTCATTTGTATTTCAGGTATAAATGGCAAATCTAAAATTTGAGGAGAGAAACAACATCACAGTCATTTTGGATGATACACATCCTAAAGCAGCAGGATTTAGAGACTGTATTCGCTGGCTGCAAAGATCCCCTATCGCTTATGCTATCTCCCATTCTACTACCATCTATGATCTACAAATCAGAGACTTTTGGAGATCAGCTGAGTATGATACGAGAGGGAACACTCAAAGGATCACTGCTAAAGTTTTGGAGAATGATGTGTCTATTACAGCTGAGACAGTTTCAAGGATCCTAAGATTAGAAGAAGATTCAGGAGAGGAAGTTGCTATGTCAGATGCTGAGGTGTTTGTAGCTTTTAGAAGTATGGGATATGAGGGGCCAGCCTTTGGCACCCGAAAAGAGATCAAGAAGTCCTTTCTCTCAAAGGAATGGAGATTCATCGCCCACATCTTTATTATGTGTTTAGATCACCGTAAAGGTGGATCAGATGGGCTGAACATAGACTGGGCTAAAGCTATGGTGCTATGCTGTAGAGGTGAAAAGGCAAACATTACGAGGCTGATATTTGCATGTATGGCAGAGAATGTAATGGCACTGAAGAAGGACAAGTGGCTTCTGTATCCTAGATTTCTTCAGATGATCTTTGATGATCTAATTCCAAATGTGCCAAGACATGGGGAGGTCAAAAGGTTGGTGCAGATGAACCCACGTATTTTTGAAGACTGTTGTGCCATCCGACATGATTTTAGCGGGAAGATCACCCATCTATGGGAAAACATGTACCCACCTGAAAGATGGAACTATATTAGGAGGGTGGACGAGTCGGAGAATAAGAGAGCTGAAGAAACTAGATCACAACAGACTGATGCGGCTAAGAAAAGAAAGAGATATGCAAAAGAAAAGGATTATGATTTTGAAGATGAAGTGAATGAAAGGGCTGAGGAGATAAGGGTTGAGAAAGAAAGAAGGTCGAAAAAGAAAGCTGATATAGGAGAGTCTGAAAGGAGAACCAAACAAAGACATCAAGCATTTACTAAAACTCCAAGGAGGGAAGAAAGAGGAAGTTTAGATGAGGATGTGATTCGAAACCTTAACAGCTCTCTGGCTAATGAATTGAGCATGATAAAGACCAAACTCACTAATCAAGAGATGCGGGAAAGTCAAAAGGATGAGATGATAGATGGAATGAAGAAGATGCTGGTAGATCAAAGCTTGCTGATAAAGAAGCTGTTTGAGGAAATTAATCAATTGAAAACTACTGTCTGCCTGCCCAATCAACTAACTCAATCTGAGTTAGATGATTTAACTGATACTTCTAAATACCCGTTCTTGAACGAGGGTACCTCCTCCAGGGCAGGAGAGGGCACATCTGGTGCAGCAACTGCTGGTGTGGAAGGTTCTGGAATGAGGAATGAAGATGAAGATAAGGGAAATGAGGAGGAGATTATAGAAGCTGGGTTTGTCAGTATGCAGTTTGATTTTGAGAAGGATTTGGTGGGCGAAGAGGTGATAGTAGAGAAAAATGCTGAAAAGGATGTTGAAAAAGGCAAAAGGCTGATTGATGAAGAGGAGGACGATGAACAACTGGTAGATTATGATTCTGAGCCAGAGTTTTATGAAGTTGATGAAAAGCCACTGGTATATGTAGCCAAAAAGGGAGAAGTAGATGGAGATGTCTTCAAAATTGCGAAAGAAGAATGGTTTGTTAGAGAAAAAGAGCCTGAAGAGCTGACTCCCCTATTCCAAAACTTGGAAGGGTTGAGCAAGAAGGAGGCTGATAAGAAAATCATTAGCTGGTGCTATAACTCCAACCTCAAGATGTTCATGATCAAGAGGAGAGGGGGTGGTATTTCTTATATGAAAAAGAGGAAGGCATTCACGACCTTGCCAAAATGGGATTTGAGGAGGCTAGCAGCATTGCCGTTACTGAATGCAAATCTTAGTGAACGAGCCTCACTTTTGGAGAAAGAGATAAAGAATGGTTTAAGTGACAACTTTGAGTCTTTTGGATACATGAAAGCAGAGAGAAGACGGTCAAAGAAAGACAAAGATTGGGAGACTGGAAAAGGAAGAATTGTCCTAAGGGTAAAACCACCAAAGACTGTGAATAGAGTCAGGTTGGTAGATCCCCTTCCCCAACAGCTACAGAATTTTAAGAAGTGGTTTTATGATAATAACACGGGGGAGGCGGTGATAAGAGTGAAGAATGGTAGAGAATTCAAAGTCTTTGACCCTATGGAGCTTTTCAGTTTTTGTGATGAAGATTTGCTGGTTTTGTGTGAGAATCATATCAAGGCTGGGGCGGGGGAAGAGACAAGGAAAGAAGCCAGTCAGTTTATGACTGTGGCAAATAAGATTAGAGGTGTTAGAGCAGAAGTCAAGAGGCTTGCAGAGAAAGTGAGGGCCCAAGATGATTTAAACATGGACATACAGGATCTGGGCAGACAGTTTGGGCAAGCTAGTGCTCATCTTGAAGGGGCTAATGAAGCAGGAAGAGACCAAGGTGAATCATTTGCTAGTCCCCAAGGAGGTTGCTGCAGGAGGTGTAGAAGACAAATCAAAAGCAGCAGAGGAAACAGGAGCTGACGAGATAAATCAAGACGAGTGAAGGCGGTGAGGTCCAACCTAGGGGGAGTATTGAAGATCATGCATAGGTTAGACTCACCTTAGATTAGAATGTTTATTTTTGCTTGTAATAGGTCTTATGTTAGTTTCCTTTTGTATGTAATTAGCTTTATGTAGTTTTGCAGTCCAGCGAAACTGTATAGTTTCGCTCACAGTCAGCTGTTTAGTTCGCTCGGCGAACTGCTGTTTCTGCCGGGCGAAACTACAGTTTCGCTGACAGCAAATCTGTCTACGAAACTAAGACTGCTATATATAGTTATGATCATTTTCATTGTGGTTAAGCTTGCAAAAACCCTAATCGTTTATTCCTGTTGCAAGTGTGTATTGTAAGCAGTAATTTCACAGAAATATCATTGTGCTTTGGTATTATTGATTATGTTGATCTTCATTGCTTTATTTTGAATCATTTGTGGTTGCTCTCAATCTTCATCATCTTTGTTTCTCATTGTGTGTATTTGATATTGAACAATCCAACATCTCATTTGTACTGCAAATCGATCAAATGGACGAACAAGTATCTTTTCCTCTACTTTTGGGTTCAATCACCCTTGCCTTTACAACTCTTTTAGGCAAAATCTTCTTTTTGGCAAGGGATGATGAAATAGGCTCTCATCAGAGGTAGTGGAGTCAGAGTCAAGAGATGCTAGAGGCTCTATCGGCAGATGGAAAGACTTCAGAATAGTTTTCTTGGTTCTGCTTTGCTGTCTTTCCCATTGCTCCCTAGATGCTTCATACTTTGGAAACTCATCAGCTGCAAATCTCTTCTTGATTTCTCGGATATTCAGATCAAGAGTAGACATACTCATTGGTCCTACTTGTCTATAAGAGAAACCATAGTATTTTAGGAACATCTTCATTTGTTTCTTGTTACGGGTCTTTTGTCTGGCTCTCTCGGGTCGTCTTTTCTCTGTTTCAGCTCTCTTCTTTCTAACCAACTCTACTAATTTCTCTATTTTAGCATGAGTTGCAGCTATCAGCTATAACTTCATCTGAGCAAAACTCCATTCCATGAAATCATCAAAGTTGAATCCTTTCAAGTCAAGTTGAGCTGATAAGAGACGTCTTTATTGATCTTTCACCTTCTTTTTTTGAATGGAGGCCATTAGTGTGGATTCGGCGTTTATGGAGACCGGAGCTTGCTAAGTGGTTTTCCTTTGAGTGCTTTCGGCAGATGGCCTAGGTGACTTAGATGGCACTCTTTTGACAACCTTTGGCTTTGGTTTTGATAGAGCTATTGGTTTTATTCTTCTAGTTTCACCGACAGGTTTGATCCTTTTTCTAGCAGCTCTAGAATCTTTTGCTCTTTTGATTAATGCAATGATGTTCTTTTTAGTAGAAGATTCTTAAACTCATCCAACATGTAGCTCTTTGAGTTCATTGTCAACCTTCTATGGGAACATCTCCATCCTTTTAGTCATCGATAATCTAGACCTTCTTTCCAAACAGTCATATTTGACTTCTTCTTCAACAGTCATAAGTCTCTTACCTTTGTCAAAGATAGAGATTACAATAGGTTTGACTACTAAAGATCTAGTAGATACACCTAATGCCTTACTAGTTGACTTGGGATCAATGCCAGTTGTCTAAACTCTCTCATCATCCTTGATGACTTTTATGCCATCAATTTCCACATTTACCTCAGAGCTAACTGAGTTTCAGTTTCAACTTCTAGTTGATCAAATATCACCTCAACTAATTTCTTGAGTTCAGACTCAGGTGTGTCTTTATGCAATTTATGAAGTTGGCTTGGTTCTTCTACTAGAGTCACCCCGTGTCTTTCCATATAATCTTTCATGGTCTTGGTTCCTCTTGTGTAAGCAATCATTCTTCTTGAGGGTTTATCTGTTAAAGAAGCCTCTTATCTGGTTGTTTTAGCAGTTGCATCAATAGCTGATATGTTTAGATCTTTTACAGCTTCTAATAGCACCCTTAGTAATAAAGCTTCTTCTTCAAAAGATGTCTTGGGAGTGGCTTCTAGTCCCAGCACTAGCTCTTTCTTTGATGATTCCTCATCAGATCATTTTCTTTTGAGAGATAGCAAAGAAGAAGTGTTGGACCTTCTCATTGCAGCCATTCTTCTTTTCCTAAGTTGAACTTTTTGGTTTATTATTCTTATAACTCTTCTAGCTTTCATTTCCTTTTCTTCTAAACTATCATAGCCATATTTATATGGAAGCTCATTTAGTTTGGCTTCAGCTTCAGATAAAGGCTCATAGTCTTTATTCCATCTTGAGGAAAATATAAGTGGTTGTGAAAGGTTGACAACTTGATCAGCCAGACTTAGAAAAGTGTCTTTAACTTCTTTAGGCTCATCTTCTCCCAATTTGGTAGCATCATCTTAGATTCTAGATGATACTAAGTGGGTAGAGGAAGGCACATCCAAAGGTTCTTGTGGTGCTAATGTGACCTGGAGGCTAAGGATGATTGATTATTGAAGCTGAATTATTTCCTGCAAGGATTCAACCTTAAGTTCAAGGTTCATTTCCCTAGCTGCTAATTGTTGAAGAGTTGTTAGTTGGTTTTCTAAGGAAGTAACTCTTGTAGTATGTTCTTGGAGAGTCTTAAGTTTAGCCTCAACTTCAATGACTCTATCTGCTGATGCCTTCAGCAAACAATTCTCAAATTCAAGAATTGTTGCTATTTTTGCATAACCTTGAAGCCATGCATTTTCTGCTTGTAAGGCATTCAGTTTTTAGGCAAGCTCAAGGTTATGTGCCGTCAAATCATGTATTTGTTCCAGGCTTCCCTCATCCACATGTGTAAAATCCTTGGACTAGATGAGGTCTTAGGCCAAGCCTCTGCACCCTCACCACCAGATGCGGTTTCTTGGCGGCCTAGATTCCTCTCCTCAAGGATTGACTCTGTAGAGACATCCTGAAGGTGAGTTTCCATGGTTTAGGTCCTAGTTATGTTGTCTCTGTCCTGCTGATCAATTGATAGATCAGTAGTAGAGACAACCTCTTCCACATTAACTATTAACCCCTATGGTCAATCTCTTTATATTAAGGATGTGGGTTAGATGTCTGAACATACGCATCAGTCTACACTGTTTGTAATATATGGGATGGGGAAGACAGTGGGTCATGTTGAATGGTAGCTTGAACATCCTCATCCTGGGTAGTTGACATATGAATGGGGTATCCTTTATTGGTTTCTCAATAGAGTGTTGGGACTCTGATTGATAGCTAGTGGGGATGGTGTAGGTTTGCTCAGAAAAAGGATGAGAAACCTTCTTTCTTCTTTAGCCTTGTTTAGGTGTGGCAGACACCTTTGGCTTAGTTGGGACCTGAGTTTTCAACCTTGCCTTTTTTTGGTGGAGGTGATTTGGAGGCCTGCATCTTCTCAGTATATGATACAAGGGTTCATTTCTTTGTAGAAAATTTTTGCTTTGATGTGGAGGTTGTGGGATCATTAGTGGATGGTATAGCCACGCTGCCACCCTGAGGCTCAGTAACCTCAAGCATGTGTGCAAACAAGGGTAGGGGTGTTTATCGGATCGGATAACAGATTATTCGGATTGGATTATTCGGATTTGAAAATTTCAGGACCCTATCTGAAATCCGATTCAATCCAAATAAGAATATTTCTATCTGATCCGAATTTATCCAAATTCAATTTGAATCGGATTCGGATATATCCGAATAATCCTAATTCATCCGATTAAACCAAACAACATTTTTTTCTATTTTTTTGTTTCTATTTATTTACTTTGTTTGCTAATTTTTATTTTTAACATTTTATAAGTTGAAAATCACAATAAAAGATCTAAAACTAAAAAATAAATTTGACTTGTAGACACATTTTAATTTAAAACATAATAGGTAATTGTATAGAACCCGAAAATCAAAATCTCTAGTTTAGAACGGCGATTGATCGTTGCATAATTATTTAGAATTATAACTAGAATGTGTAAAGATTCTTGTGTATTGAGTTGAAAACATAATAGATAGTTGAGTAATGAGTACTGGGCTTGAAACATAGTTAAAGTCTTATTCGGATTGATGGATATCCGAATAATCCGAATAAAAAAATTGTGATATTCGAAATCCGATCCGAAATCCAAATAGGGAATTCAGATTAGGATGAGATCCGGTCCGAATATCCGAATAAGGATTATGATCGATTTATTTGGATTTGGATACATATCGGATTTCGGATATTTTTTGATTTTGGATTTTTTGAACACCCCTAAATAGGGAAGTGACCTTACTAGAAAATAATTTAGGAGTAGCCTTGAACTTTGAGAAAATTGCTTTGTTTAAAGATCCCAAGGCATGTATTCCTCTTTCACTTTTAAGTTTATTACCCAATTCCTCATTTAAGACCAGTTGAATAAATCTTGAGTGCATTAAAAACTTCAATTTTTCAGCAGCAGTTACATTCTTGCCAAGATTTTGGAAAAATAAAGTTTAAGAAGTTGTAACTCTGTTGTTTGACAAGCCCATGGATAGCCCCTGCTAAATCCAATAGAACTTGATCCCATCTACCTAACTTGTTTGATAAACAATGAAGAAATAAATGAAGGACAATTATCCAGTTATAATATACCATGAATTTGGAGAAGGTGGATGTTGGAAGTGGTCTTTCATATCCCATCTCCTTCAAAGTGGCACTTAGCATATCTTGGGAGAATGAAAATTCACCATTTTTGTCATTGAGTTGCAGATGTTGACGAATCTTTGTGCAAGAGATGGTGATCTTCAGTCCTTGCACCATCGTAGTTAGAACCTTCATTCCATGTTCACTTTGAATAGAACATGTACTCTAGAATTGCCTAATGTGGGGTTTACAAATCACAGGTTCAACCGAGACTTAACAAGACTTTTCTATTTGATCAACAGATAACAAAACGGAATTTAAGTTAACTATTTTACTTAACAAACACACATACTTTAAGTAATAATATAGACACAAGATGTTCTTCAAATTATACACTTGATTAATCTTTCCTGAATATAAATTATTACAAGCAGTAGATAAACAAGTTGGCTAACAAGCTAACCTCAAAACTATACAAGTGAGATATATTTATACTATGAAAGCTAAACACAAAAACAAATCACTTTACATCTAATCTTGGTTTAGAAAAAAACACAGACAAACAGTCGGTATATCAGAAGTCAACTGCTTCAATACTATGTTTTCTTCAAAAGCTAGAACACAATAGCTGCCAATATACGTGGATACAGACAGTCTTGTCTAATGTTATAGTTGATCAGCAGCTCATCCATTTGAGTGTTGATCAGCAGTCAATCAGCACTTCATCACGTTTAGTGTTGATCGGTAGTATTCAGCACTTAGCAGAATTCGGCAGTTGATTGAATTCAGCAGTTGACAGCCAGTGCTGAATCTTTGAGTTTTTGATAGTTTCATACTATTCTCAACAACTTTTCACTAAAATTTCCACCAAAAGCCTTTACAACCACGAAAGTTGTTAGTCGTGGAAACATACATGTGTTCGAAGAAATAAAAGTTGTCTAGTAGGGTGGAGCCGACTACCGAGGAGACCCAAGAAGAAGTCTGGTCACTTGTTTGTCGACCGAAGCCTCGGAGGACTAGAGGAGAGAGGACGACTATGGTTTATTAAGGGATGTTTGATGGATGGTAGCTGCAAGTAGGCTGTAGGCAAAATGGGTTTGGTGATGGATGTTGGCTGCAAGTCTAAAAAGTGATGTTTGATTTTTTGAGGTTAGGATTTACATCAAAACATAAACGGACTCGAGTTTATACCGACGTGTATAAACAACGCTAGATAACAAATTTATGTTATCTATAAAAACAATGACAAAACATAACACAAAATGATCTAATACGTAAAAGACAATGATGAATGCATATAACAAAATAAAAAACAGACGGTACAATGAACTGATATTTAACATAATGAACATATTAGATACAATAAGCTGACGTATTTGACACAATGAAAAAGTTATCAACACCTTTAAAACAATTGGACACATGCCAAGATTAAATCTTTCTTAATTTTTTAGATTAAATATTTTTTACTATACCTTAAATATATTTTTTTTTTACTTTTTATAATCTTTTTACACATCTTATTTGTTCTTAAACCTTTTAAAATGAATATATTGTTATGATGTAGTTATTGATATTATGTTTCGATACAAAATTTCATTCTAAATTGAGTTATGATTAATATTATACAAGTCATTAAAACAAAAACATACAAGAACTCAAATGTTTTAAACCATGCACACTGACACTATCGTTGGATTTTTGACCCAATTTATGATTTAGTGAACCCCATTAGCAGGCTAATCAAATTATATAGGTTCATAAAGATAAATATATACCTATAAACCAAGAAAAGATCATACTAGTAGTGATCAAATGGATTCATGGTGGCAAAACATTTGCAATTGAGGGATCATGGGTAACTGGAAAACACGATCGTTCATATAACATTTATATTTCCTTGTTATCGTTTTTATGCTTTGTTGATCATATTTTTGGAAGTCTTTGTTCGATTAGGAGTTCACGACATTGTTATGGATTTAAATGTTGGTGTTTACATCATATATGTAGCAATTAATACAAACTGTGTAGGTTAGATATAAAAGTAACTTTAAATACAACAAGCATTTTGTTTAAAAAGTTAAAAAAAAAAGTAACTTTAAATGAATAAATGCACGTAAACTTTGTTTAAAAATGATTCGGATTTTAATGTGTCACAGCGAGTGGTCTCAATAGATCTTTTTGTCTTAAACCTTATTTAAAACCAACAAGTCATAACATATGGTTTAGGATGGAAAATACCCACCGCAATGGGCGGGTAATTATAGTTTATTTTGATTATTTAGCTTAAAATTTAGTTGGTTTATTAAATTTCTTCTTTTGTACGTATTATTATGACCCTTCAACTAAAAGTTTTTAGTTCCGTCATTTACTAAATTATTAATGTAAAATAAGATATGAGATTTATCAACATGAGTAGAGTAAATGATTTTTCTGAAAGGGATGATGGAACTAGAAAACACATTGATTGTGTGTTGTTCTATTGTTAACTAAAGTTATCACTAGTTTTACCTATTGCAAGAGCAAGTGTTTTTGTAACGTCTTGTATCGTATTTTTATTATGTGACCCATATGACTCGACCCGAACCGAATCGAAAAACTTTTATGTTCACTTTTATGAAACTGAAGAATTGAAAATTTTAAAATCAGCGACTTCATAGAAATAAATTCCTTACGTCTACTCCACTTATTGAAATGTGAAATGTAAATTGGACACCGAATAGCCTACTAATGAAGTTACCCTTGTAAATTAAAGCAGTAGGGTAACTGAATCTCACAAACCAAATGAAGCTAGCTATATATGACTCTATTAAAGGCTTAATTAAACTTATTTAGGCTCTTTGACTCACACCTTCAACCGGTGTATCTCCATTTATTTTGCCTTTGTTTACAATATTAAAAGTGATTAAGTTGTCCACTACATGTTCCGTCTATTATGTTAAAATAGTAATTAATGGCGTTATGCTGAATAGAATAAATATTAATTTGGATCTAACAAATAAGTTAGAGGAGAATATGTGAACATTAATTTGAGTTTCAGCTATAAAAGCTATAAACTCCACAAGGTACGTAAACCTTAGTGGAGATCATTTGGAAAAGTTTCAAAGATGGCTCTTGCTGTTGTTGAGGAATGGTGGCCAGAGGTGGAAGAAGAAGAAGAAGAAACTATGCTCAAATGGAAACCAGAGGAACCCTCGTACGTGAATTCACCCCATCTAGTTCAGTCTCCTACTTCCATCGCTGAAGGTGAAGTGTTCATTTACAAGTCTTTGTGAACTTTTGTTTTTATAAAGTACATTTTTCATAATCTTTTCTTTGGTGTTTAAAGTGCATAAACCACAACTCCTATGACTTTTTTGATTCATAGGCGGGCTACGGAAACCACATTAGTTTTGATGAAGATTATGAAATTGATTTGATACTAGGCAATTTGCTACTTCGGGGAGTGAGTTGTTAATCATTTTTTTTTTTCAAACGACTTGATTTTCAATAGAATTTCTATCGAATTGTATGGAAACTAAATCGGTCAATTTCAAAATTCTTCTGGAAACTAATATGATTTTTCAACCACAGCTAGAATTCCAAAGATTCAACTCATATCAATCAAAGTGAACCCCAAATGGGTGTGTGGTGTCTTAAGTACATTTTGGTGTCTTAAGTGCTTTTAGGGGCTGTTTGATAACTTCTGAATGATTAAGTGTTGAACCAATAAAAGGTCTTAACTATTAATTGCTGAACCATTAAGACATCTGAATCATTAAGAGCTAGTATATCGTTTAACTATTCAAATTCAAATGTCTGACCAATTCAGATAAGAGGTCTTAATAATTCAGCATGAGACCTCTTAACCATTCAGCATTAGTATAATGCTTAACCATTCAGAGGCAAATGTCTGAACCATTCAGACATTTGCTCATGAAACAAACAGTCTGAACCATTAATAGACTGATTAAAAGGCTGTCAAACAGCCCCTTAGTATCATAATAGAGTAATTTCATAACAATAAGTTTTATGAAAATATTCAAGCCTTTTTTTCCTGATTTCTAGCTCCATTACTATCACATATAAGTTCAACCCTTAATTTTACTGTGCAGGCCTATATCGAGTGCCTTCTATGGAATGCTTTCGTTCATTCTATTCTTCACTAAGTGAAGATAGTACGGGCAATATCAAACAAGGTAACGACTAGAAACCAAACTCTCAAAGTTTAATAAATCTTGTTGTTCATGTAATCTTTGGTGTTTATAATGCAAAAGCCATTATTGATTGCCGGGATATGATCACCCACAACTTTGTTAAACTATAAGAATATGATTTAAATTCAATATTTATTCATTGGTTTTAAAATTCATATTACAAAATAATATTTATTTACTAAACCTACACATGTGCATTTATGTCTAAGTTATATTACCTATATATAAAAATTTTAAAAACATATTAAAAAATTAATTAAATGGTTTTTGTGTAGATTTTATGTATGTGCATATGCATGTATAACACAAGACATAGTACTTCTTAATTCGTATTTGACTTAAGAGATATCATTGCTACAATAACGTCCATTTTCAGATCTTAAAAACAGTTAAAATGCAGTTTTGTGAATGTTCCAGACATGTTTTGGCGGTTACTTAAACCCTAGAGGCAAATGACTTAAGGTTGTAACATTGTTGGGACCATTTTGACCAATATGGACCATCAAACTTGCAATCGGTTATTGGATTCACTTTTACTTACAATTCTTTCAAAGTAAAGTAAATATATTCAGAGGGCGTTTGGTTGGAAAGAATGGAATAGAATTGAGAAAACTAGTATAATTTTCAAGTAAAATTATGTTTGAGTGTGTAATGAAATGTAAAACTCAATGGAATGTTTCACTTCAAATTCTCTTTGTTGTGGGATTTCAAATCCCTCTCTAGGTGAAAGGATTTTAAAATCACACAACCAAGAGAATTTAAGGTGAAAATTCCCTTGGATTTACTTTTAATTACTCACTCAAATATAATTTTACTTGAAAATTATATTAGTTTCTCATTTTCATTCTATTCCATTCCATTTCATTCCTTCTAACCAAACGCCCCCTTAGTGTTTTGTAAAGATCTCCCATGAATTTGCTACCAATTTACTTTATTTCTTCGAAAAACGTTTACGATTTTCTGTTGAAAAGCCTTTTTTTCTTTCCTTTTCTTTTGTAAACATTTAGACTGATTACAATCGGCTTATATATGTTTTCGTATATCCTTTTTGACGGTATGTTAGTGGTTAGTTGTTATTATCACCAAATTAAGATTAATATTCGTCATTTATAGACCGTAAAGTTTTGAATTTTTTTATACTTGCTACCTGCTTATTTATTTATTTATTTATTTTTGGTTTGTGACCGACGATTTGTTTTTGTTTTTTTTACGTTTTAAAATTATTGCAAATGAATTTTATTTCTTTTTTTTTCAATTCTCTTTTAGTACTTGCAACCGGCTTACCTTTTTATTTAATTTTAAATTTTCTATAAGAACTATTTTATCTGCTTTTTTGTATGAAATATTTTTAATTTTTGGTATGTATGCGAATCAGCGAATGATTTTGCGACCGACTTCTTTGTTTTTAGTTTTCCTATGTAAATACTACTAACTTTTTGCAACTGCATTATTTTTTATTCTATTTGTTTTTTCAAGAGCATTTACGAACTATTTTCATCATCCTTCATCCTTTTAC